>OU895879.1:22479759-23035651 GCA_917627325.4 Chironomus riparius | reverse complement strand
TTCAGATCATTTGCACAAATTGCTTTGTCAGTTTGAACAATTTCTGTGAAGTTCTGGTAGATTTGCAGTCAAAAATGTTAACAGTAGCTCCTTTGCAATAGGTTGCATCATAAATTCGCTGTATCTTTTAATAATGTTAAGCAAATTTTTTGTCAAGATTTATTGATTTAAGATCATTTGCACAATTTTTGGTCAGTTAGAACAAATTCTGTGTAGGATCTGACAGATTTGCAGTCGAAAATGTTAAATAGTAGCTCCTTTTGCAATAGGTTGCATCATAAATTCGCTGTATCTTTGAAATAATGTTAAACAAATTTATGGTCATGTTTTATTGTTTTAAAATCATTTGCACAAATTGCTTTGTCAGTTTGAGCAATTTCTGTGAAGTTCTGGTATATTTGCAGTCAAAAATGTTAAACAGTAGCTCCTTTTGCAATAGGTTGCATCATAAATTCGCTGTATCTTTTAAATAATGTTAAGCAAATTTTTTGTCAAGATTTATTGATTTAAGATCATTATGCACAAATTTTTGGTCAGTTAGAACAATTTCTGTGTAGTTCTGACAGATTTGCAGTCGAAAATGTTAAATAGTAGCTCCTTTTGCAATAGGTTGCATCATAAATTCGCTGTATCTTTGAAATATTGTTAAACAAATTTTTTGTCATGATTATATTGAATTAAGATCATTTGCACAAAATTTCTTTGTCAGTTTGAGCAATTCTGTGAAGTTCTGGTAGATTTGCAATCAACAATGTTAAATAGTAGCTCCTTTTGCAAAAGGTTGCTTCATAAATTCGCTGTATCTTTGAAATCATGTTAAACAAATTTTTTGTCATGTTTTATTGATTTCAGATCATTTGCACAAATTGCTTTGTCAGTTTGAACAATTTCTGTGAAGTTCTGGTAGATTAGCAGTCAAAAATGTTAAATAGTAGCTCCTTTTGCAATAGGTTGCATCATTAATTTCGCTGTATCTTTGAAATAATGTTAAACAAATTTTTGGTTCTGTTTTATTGATTTAAAAATCATTTGCACAAATTGCTTTGTCAGTTTGAACAATTTCTGTGTAGTTCTGACAGATTTGCAGTCGAAAATGTTAAATAGTAGCTCCTTTTGCAAAAGGTTGCATCATAAATTCGCTGTATCTTTGAAATAATGTTAAACAAATTTTTTGTCATGTTTTATTGATTTAAGATCATTTGCACAAATTTTTGGTCAGTTTGAACAATTTCTGTGTAGTTCTGACAGATTTGCAGTCGAAAATGTTAAATAGTAGCTCCTTTTGCAAAAGGTTGCATCATAAATTCGCTGTATCTTTGAAATCATGTTAAACAAATTTTTTGTCATGTTTTATTGATTTCAGATCATTTGCACAAATTGCTTTGTCAGTTTGAACAATTTCTGTGAAGTTCTGGTAGATTAGCAGTCAAAAATGTTAAATAGTAGCTCCTTTTGCAATAGGTTGCATCATTAATTCGCTGTATCTTTGAAATAATGTTAAACAAATTTTTGGTCCTGTTTTATTGATTTAAAATCATTTGCACAAATTGCTTTGTCAGTTTGAACAATTTCTGTGTAGTTCTGACAGATTTGCAGTCGAAAATGTTAAATAGTAGCTCCTTTTGCAATAGGTTGCATCATAATTTCGCTGTATCTTTGAAATAATGTTAAACAAATTTTTTGTCATGTTTTATTGATTTAAGATCATTTGCACAAATTTTTGGTCAGTTTGAACAATTTCTGTGTAGTTCTGACAGATTTGCAGTCGAAAATGTTTAAATAGTAGCTCTTTTTGCAATAGGTTGCATCATTAATTCGCTGTATCTTTTAATATAATGTTTAAACAAATTTTTGGTCCTGTTTTATAGATTTAAAATCATTTGCACAAATTGCTTTGTCAGTTTGAACAATTTCTGTGTAGTTCTGACAGATTTGCAGTCGAAAATGTTAAATAGTAGCTCCTTTTGCAATAGGTTGCATCATAAATTCGCTGTATCTTTGAAATAATGTTTAACATTTTTTTTTGTAATGTTTTATTGATTTCAGATCATTTGCACAAATTGCTTTGTCAGTTTGAACAATTTCTGTGAAGTTCTGGTATTTAAGCAGTCAAAAATGTTAAATAGTAGCTCCTTTTGCAAAAGGTTGCTTCATAAATTCGCTGTATCTTTGAAATCATGTTAAACAAATTTTTTGTCATGTTTTATTGATTTAAGATCATTTGCACAAATTTTTGGTCAGTTAGAACAATTTCTGTGTAGTTCTGACAGATTTGCAGTCGAAAATGTTAAATAGTAGCTCCTTTTGCAATAGGTTGCATCATAAATTCGCTGTATCTTTGAAATAATGTTAAACAAATTTTTTGTCATGTTTTATTGATTTAAGATCATTTGCACAAATTGCTTTGTCAGTTTGAACAATTTCTGTGAAGTTCTGGTAGATTAGCAGTCAAAAATGTTAAATAGTAGCTCCTTTTGCAATAGGTTGCATCATTAATTCGCTGTATCTTTGAAATAATGTTAAACAAATTTTTGGTCCTGTTTTATTGATTTAAAATCATTTGCACAAATTGCTTTGTCAGTTTGAACAATTTCTGTGTAGTTCTGACAGATTTGCAGTCGAAAATGTTAAATAGTAGCTCCTTTTGCAATAGGTTGCATCATAAATTCGCTGTATCTTTGAAATAATGTTAAACAAATTTTTTGTCATGTTTATTGATTTAAGATCATTTGCACAAATTTTTGGTCAGTTTGAACAATTTCTGTGTAGTTCTGACAGATTTGCAGTCGAAAATGTGAAATAGTAGCTCCTTTTGCAATAGGTTGCATCATAAATTCGCTGTATCTTTGAAATAATGTTAAACAAATTTTTGGTCCTGTTTTATTGATTTAAAATCATTTGCACAAATTGCTTTGTCAGTTTGAACAATTTCTGTGTAGTTCTGGTAGATTTGCAGTCAAAAATGTTAAACAGTAGCTCCTTTTGCAATAGGTTGCTTCAAAAATTCACTGTTTCTTTGAAATCATGTTAAACAAATTTTTGTCATGTTTTATTGATTTAAGAACATTCACACAAATTGGCTTGTCAGTTTGAACAATTTCTGTGAAGTTCTGGTAGATTTGAAGTCAAAAATATTAAACAGTAGCTCCTTTTGCAATAGGTTGCTTCAAAAATTCACTGTTTCTTTGAAATCATGTTAAACAAATTTTTGGTCATGTTTTATTGATTTAAGATCATTTGCACAAATTTCTTTGTCAGTTTGAGCAATTTCTGTGAAGTTCTGGTAGATTTGCAGTCAAAAATATTAAATAGTAGCTACTTTTGCACTAGGTTGCTTCAAAAATTCACTGTTTCTTTGAAATCATGTTAAACAAATTTTTGTCATGTTTTATTGATTTAAGAACATTCACACAAATTGGCTTGTCAGTTTGAACAATTTCTGTGAAGTTCTGGTAGATTTGAAGTCAAAAATATTAAATAGTAGCTACTTTTGCACTAGGTTACTTCATAAATTCACTGTATCTATAAAATCATGTTAAACAAATTTTTTGTCATGTTTTATTGATTTAAGATCATTTGCACAAATTTTTGGTCAGTTTTAACAATTTCTGTGAAGTTCTGGTAGATTTGCAGTCAAAAATGTTAAATAGTCGCTACTTTTGCACTAGGTTGCATCATAAATTCGCTGTATCTTTGAAATAATGTTTAACAAATTTTTGTCATTTTTTATTGATTTAAGAACATTCACACAAATTGCTTCGTCAGTTTGAACAATTTCTGTGAAGTTCTGGTAGATTTGCAGTCAAAAATATTAAATAGTAGCTACTTTTGCACTAGGTTACTTCATAAATTCACTGTATCTAGAAAATCATGTTAAACAAATTTTTTGTCATGTTTTATTGATTTAAGATCATTTGCACAAATTTCTTTGTCAGTTTGAGCAATTTCTGTGAAGTTCTGGTAGATTTGCAGTCAAAAATGTTAAATAGTAGCTACTTTTGCACAAGGTTGTTTCATAAATTCGCTGTATCTTTGAAATAATGTTAAACAAATTTTTGGTCATGTTTTATTGATTTAAAATCATTTGCACAAATTGCTTTGTCAGTTTAAGCAATTTCTGTGAAGTTCTGGTAGATTTGCAGTCAAAAATGTTAAATAGTCGCTACTTTTGCACTAGGTTGCATCATAAATTCGCTGTATCTTTGAAATTTTCCTATGAATAAACAATTAATAATAATAAATAATGTTTAAACAAATTTTTGTCATGTTTTATTGATTTAAAATCATTTGCACAAATTGCTTTGTCAGTTTGAACAATTTCTGTGAAGTTCTGGTAGATTTGCAGTCAAAAATGTTAAATAGTAGCTATTTTTGCACTAGGTTGCATCATAAATTCGCTGTATCTTTGAAATAATGTTAAACAAATTTTTTGTCATGTTTTATTGATTTAAGAACATTCACACAAATTGCTTTGTCAGTTTGAACAATTTCTGTGAAGTTCTGGTAGATTTGCAGTCAAAAATGTTAAATAGTAGCTACTTTTGCAATAGGTTGCATCATAAATTCGCTGTATCTTTGAAATAATGTTAAACAAATTTTTGGTCATGTTTTATTAATTTAAGATCATTTGCACAAATTTCTTTGTCAGTTTTAACAATTTCTGTGAAGTTCTGGTAGATTTGCAGTCAAAAATATTAAATGGTAGCTACTTTTGCACTAGGTTACTTCATAAATTCACTGTATCTAGAAAATCATGTTAAACAAATTTTTTGTCATGTTTTATTGATTTAAGATCATTTGCACAAATTTCTTTGTCAGTTTGAGCAATTTCTGTGAAGTTCTGGTAGATTTGCAGTCAAAAATGTTAAATAGTAGCTACTTTTGCACAAGGTTGTTTCATAAATTCGCTGTATCTTTGAAATAATGTTAAACAAATTTTTGGTCATGTTTTATTGATTTAAAATCATTTGCACAAATTGCTTTGTCAGTTTAAGCAATTTCTGTGAAGTTCTGGTAGATTTGCAGTCAAAAATGTTAAATAGTAGCTACTTTTGCAATAGGTTGCATCATAAATTCGCTGTATCTTTGAAATAATGTTAAACAAATTTTTGGTCATGTTTTATTAATTTAAGATCATTTGCACGCTACTTTTGCACTAGGTTACTTCATAAATTCACTGTATCTAGAAAATCATGTTAAACAAATTTTTTGTCATGTTTTATTGATTTAAGATCATTTGCACAAATTTCTTTGTCAGTTTGAGCAATTTCTGTGAAGTTCTGGTAGATTTGCAGTCAAAAATGTTAAATAGTAGCTACTTTTGCACAAGGTTGTTTCATAAATTCGCTGTATCTTTGAAATAATGTTTAACAAATTTTTGTCATGTTTTATTGATTTAAAATCATTTGCACAAATTGCTTTGTCAGTTTGAACAATTTCTGTGAAGTTCTGGTAGATTTGCAGTCAAAAATGTTAAATAGTAGCTATTTTTGCACTAGGTTGCATCATAAATTCGCTGTATCTTTGAAATAATGTTAAACAAATTTTTTGTCATGTTTTATTGATTTAAGAACATTCACACAAATTGCTTTGTCAGTTTGAACAATTTCTGTGAAGTTCTGGTAGATTAGCAGTCAAAAATATTAAATAGTAGCTACTTTTGCACAAGGTTGCTTCATAAATTCGCTGTATCTTTGAAATCATGTTAAACAAATTTTTTGTCATGTTTTATTGATTTCAGATCATTTGCACAAATTGCTTTGTCAGTTTGAGCAATTTCTGTGAAGTTCTGGTAGATTAGCAGTCAAAAATGTTAAATAGTAGCTCCTTTTGCAATAGGTTGCATCATAAATTCGCTGTATCTTTGAAATAATGTTAAACAAATTTTTTGTCATGTTTTATTGATTTAAGATCATTTGCACAACATTTTGGTCAGTTTGAACAATTTCTGTGAAGTTCTGGTAGATTTGCAATCAACAATGTTAAATAGTAGCTCCTTTTGCAAAAGGTTGCTTCATAAATTCGCTGTATCTTTGAAATCATGTTAAACAAATTTTTTGTCATGTTTTATTGATTTCAGATCATTTGCACAAATTGCTTTGTCAGTTTGAACAATTTCTGTGAAGTTCTGGTAGATTAGCAGTCAAAAATGTTAAATAGTAGCTCCTTTTGCAATAGGTTGCATCATTAATTCGCTGTATCTTTGAAATAATGTTAAACAAATTTTTGGTCCTGTTTTATTGATTTAAAATCATTTGCACAAATTGCTTTGTCAGTTTGAACAATTTCTGTGTAGTTCTGACAGATTTGCAGTCGAAAATGTTAAATAGTAGCTCTTTTTGCAATAGGTTGCATCATTAATTCGCTGTATCTTTTAAATAATGTTAAACAAATTTTTGGTCCTGTTTTATTGATTTAAAATCATTTGCACAAATTGCTTTGTCAGTTTGAACAATTTCTGTGTAGTTCTGACAGATTTGCAGTCGAAAATGTTAAATAGTAGCTCCTTTTGCAATAGGTTGCATCATAAATTCGCTGTATCTTTTAAATAATGTTAAGCAAATTTTTTGTCAAGATTTATTGATTTAAGATCATTTGCACAATTTTTGGTCAGTTAAGAACAATTTCTGTGTAGTTCTGACAGATTTGCAGTCGAAATGTTAAATAGTAGCTCCTTTTGCAATAGGTTGCATCATAAATTCGCTGTATCTTTGAAATAATGTTAAACAAATTTTTGGTCATGTTTTATTGATTTAAAATCATTTGCACAAATTGCTTTGTCAGTTTGAGCAATTTCTGTGAAGTTCTGGTAGATTTGCAGTCAAAAATGTTAAACAGTAGCTCCTTTTGCAATAGGTTGCATCATAAATTCGCTGTATCTTTTAAATAATGTTAAGCAAATTTTTTGTCAAGATTTATTGATTTAAGATCATTTGCACAAATTTTTGGTCAGTTAGAACAATTTCTGTGTAGTTCTGACAGATTTGCAGTCGAAAATGTTAAATAGTAGCTCCTTTTGCAATAGGTTGCATCATAAATTCGCTGTATCTTTGAAATAATGTTAAACAAATTTTTTGTCATGTTATATTGATTTAAGATCATTTGCACAAATTTCTTTGTCAGTTTGAGCAATTTCTGTGAAGTTCTGGTAGATTAGCAGTCAAAAATGTTAAATAGTAGCTCCTTTTGCAAAAGGTTGCTTCATAAATTCGCTGTATCTTTGAAATCATGTTAAACAAATTTTTTGTCATGTTTTATTGATTTCAGATCATTTGCACAAATTGCTTTGTCAGTTTGAACAATTTCTGTGAAGTTCTGGTAGATTAGCAGTCAAAAATGTTAAATAGTAGCTCCTTTTGCAATAGGTTGCATCATTAATTCGCTGTATCTTTGAAATAATGTTAAACAAATTTTTGGTTCTGTTTTATTGATTTAAAATCATTTGCACAAATTGCTTTGTCAGTTTGAACAATTTCTGTGTAGTTCTGACAGATTTGCAGTCGAAAATGTTAAATAGTAGCTCCTTTTGCAAAAGGTTGCATCATAAATTCGCTGTATCTTTGAAATAATGTTAAACAAATTTTTTGTCATGTTTTATTGATTTAAGATCATTTGCACAAATTTTTGGTCAGTTTGAACAATTTCTGTGTAGTTCTGACAGATTTGCAGTCGAAAATGTTAAATAGTAGCTCCTTTTGCAATAGGTTGCATCATAAATTCGCTGTATCTTTGAAATAATGTTAAACAAATTTTTTGTCATGTTTTATTGATTTAAGATCATTTGCACAACATTTTGGTCAGTTTGAACAATTTCTGTGAAGTTCTGGTAGATTTGCAATCAACAGTGTTAAATAGTAGCTCCTTTTGCAAAAGGTTGCTTCATAAATTCGCTGTATCTTTGAAATCATGTTAAACAAATTTTTTGTCATGTTTTATTGATTTCAGATCATTTGCACAAATTGCTTTGTCAGTTTGAACAATTTCTGTGAAGTTCTGGTAGATTAGCAGTCAAAAATGTTAAATAGTAGCTCCTTTTGCAATAGGTTGCATCATTAATTCGCTGTATCTTTGAAATAATGTTAAACAAATTTTTGGTCCTGTTTTATTGATTTAAAATCATTTGCACAAATTGCTTTGTCAGTTTGAACAATTTCTGTGTAGTTCTGACAGATTTGCAGTCGAAAATGTTAAATAGTAGCTCTTTTTGCAATAGGTTGCATCATTAATTCGCTGTATCTTTTAAATAATGTTAAACAAAATTTTTGGTCCTGTTTTATTGATTTAAAATCATTTGCACAAATTGCTTTGTCAGTTTGAACAATTTCTGTGTAGTTCTGACAGATTTGCAGTCGAAAATGTTAAATAGTAGCTCCTTTTGCAATAGGTTGCATCATAAATTCGCTGTATCTTTGAAATAATGTTTAACATTTTTTTTGTAATGTTTTATTGATTTCAGATCATTTGCACAAATTGCTTTGTCAGTTTGAACAATTTCTGTGAAGTTCTGGTATTTAAGCAGTCAAAAATGTTAAATAGTAGCTCCTTTTGCAATAGGTTGCATCATAAATTCGCTGTATCTTTTAAATAATGTTAAGCAAATTTTTTGTCAAGATTTATTGATTTAAGATCATTTGCACAATTTTGGTCAGTTAGAACAATTTCTGTGTAGTTCTGACAGATTTTGCAGTCGAAAATGTTAAATAGTAGCTCCTTTTGCAATAGGGTTGCATCATAAATTCGCTGTATCTTTGAAATAATGTTAAACAAATTTTTGGTCATGTTTTATTGATTTAAAATCATTTTGCACAAATTGCTTTGTCAGTTTGAGCAATTTCTGTGAAGTTCTGGTAGATTTGCAGTCAAAAATGTTAAACAGTAGCTCCTTTTGCAATAGGTTGCATCATAAATTCGCTGTATCTTTTAAATAATGTTAAGCAAATTTTTTGTCAAGATTTATTGATTTAAGATCATTTGCACAAATTTTTGGTCAGTTAGAACAATTTCTGTGTAGTTCTGACAGATTTGCAGTCGAAAATGTTAAATAGTAGCTCCTTTTGCAATAGGTTGCATCATAAATTCGCTGTATCTTTGAAATAATGTTTAAACAAATTTTTTGTCATGTTATATTGATTTAAGATCATTTGCACAAATTTCTTTGTCAGTTTGAGCAATTTCTGTGAAGTTCTGGTAGATTTGCAATCAACAATGTTAAATTGTAGCTCCTTTTGCAAAAGGTTGCTTCATAAATTCGCTGTATCTTTTGAAATCATGTTTAAACAAATTTTTTGTCATGTTTTATTGATTTCAGATCATTTGCACAAATTGCTTTGTCAGTTTGAACAATTTCTGTGAAGTTCTGGTAGATTAGCAGTCAAAAAATGTTAAATAGTAGCTCCTTTTGCAATAGGGTTGCATCATTAATTCGCTGTATCTTTGAAATAATGTTAAACAAATTTTTGGTTCTGTTTTATTGATTTAAAATCATTTGCACAAATTGCTTTGTCAGTTTGAACAATTTCTGTGTAGTTCTGACAGATTTGCAGTCGAAAATGTTAAATAGTAGCTCCTTTTGCAAAAGGTTGCATCATAAATTCGCTGTATCTTTGAAAATAATGTTAAACAAATTTTTTGTCATGTTTTTATTGATTTAAGATCATTTGCACAAATTTTTGGTCAGTTTGAACAATTTCTGTGTAGTTTCTGACAGATTTGCAGTCGAAAATGTTAAATAGTAGCTCCTTTTTGCAAAAGGTTGCATCATAAATTCGCTGTATCTTTGAAATAATGTTTAAAACAAATTTTTGGTCCTGTTTTATTGATTTAAAATCATTTGCACAAATTGCTTTGTCAGTTTGAACAATTTCTGTGTAGTTCTGACAGAATTTGCAGTCGAAAATGTTAAATAGTAGCTCCTTTTGCAATAGGTTTGCATCATAAATTCGCTGTATCTTTGAAATAATGTTAAACAAAATTTTTTGTCATGTTTTATTGATTTAAGATCATTTGCACAAATTTTTGGTCAGTTTGAACAATTTCTGTGTAGTTCTGACAGATTTGGCAGTCGAAAAATGTTAAATAGTAGCTCTTTTTGCAATAGGTTGCATCATTAATTCGCTGTTATCTTTTAAATAATGTTAAACAAATTTTTGGTCCTGTTTTATTGATTTAAAAATCATTTGCACAAATTGCTTTGTCAGTTTGAACAATTTCTGTGTAGTTCTGACAGATTTGCAGTCGAAAATGTTAAATAGTAGCTCCTTTTGCAATAGGTTGCATCATAAATTCGCTGTATCTTTGAAATAATGTTTAACATTTTTTTGTAATGTTTTATTGATTTCAGATCATTTTGCACAAATTGCTTTGTCAGTTTGAACAATTTCTGTGAAGTTCTGGTATTTAAGCAGTCAAAAATGTTAAATAGTAGCTCCTTTTGCAAAAGGTTGCTTCATAAATTCGCTGTATCTTTGAAATCATGTTAAACAAATTTTTTGTCATGTTTTATTGATTTAAGATCATTTGCACAAATTTTTGGTCAGTTAGAACAATTTCTGTGTAGTTCTGACAGATTTGCAGTCGAAAAATGTTAAATAGTAGCTCCTTTTGCAATAGGTTGCATCATAAATTCGCTGTATCTTTGAAATAATGTTAAACAAATTTTTTGTCATGTTTTATTGATTTAAGATCATTTGCACAAATTGCTTTGTCAGTTTGAACAATTTCTGTGAAAGTTCTGGTAGATTAGCAGTCAAAAATGTTAAATAGTAGCTCCTTTTGCAATAGGTTGCATCATTAATTCGCTGTATCTTTGAAATAATGTTAAACAAATTTTTGGTCCTGTTTTATTGATTTAAAATCATTTTGCACAAATTGCTTTGTCAGTTTGAACAATTTCTGTGTAGTTCTGACAGATTTGCAGTCGAAAATGTTAAATAGTAGCTCCTTTTGCAATAGGTTTGCATCATAAATTCGCTGTATCTTTGAAATAATGTTAAACAAATTTTTTTGTCATGTTTTATTGATTTAAGATCATTTGCACAAATTTTTGGTCAGATTTGAACAATTTCTGTGTAGTTTCTGACAGATTTGCAGTCGAAAATGTTAAATAGTAGCTCTTTTTGCAATAGGTTGCATCATTAATTCGCTGTATCTTTTAAATAATGTTAAACAAATTTTTGGTCCTGTTTTATTGATTTAAAATCATTTGCACAAATTGCTTTGTCAGTTTGAACAATTTCTGTGTAGTTCTGACAGATTTGCAAGTCGAAAATGTTAAATAGTAGCTCCTTTTGCAATAGGTTGCATCATAAATTCGCTGTATCTTTTAAATAATGTTAAGCAAATTTTTTGTCAAGATTTATTGATTTAAGATCATTTGCACAATTTTTGGTCAGTTAGAACAATTTCTGTGTAGTTCTGACAGATTTGCAGTCGAAAATGTTAAATAGTAGCTCCTTTTGCAATAGGTTGCATCATAAATTCGCTGTATCTTTGAAATAATGTTAAACAAATTTTTGGTCATGTTTTATTGATTTAAAATCATTTGCACAAATTGCTTTGTCAGTTTGAGCAATTTCTGTGAAGTTCTGGTAGATTTGCAGTCAAAAATGTTAAACAGTAGCTCCTTTTGCAATAGGTTGCATCATTAATTCGCTGTATCTTTTAAATAATGTTAAACAAATTTTTGGTCCTGTTTTATTGATTTAAAATAATTTGCACTGTTAAACAAATTTTTGGTCCTGTTTTATTGATTTAAAATAATTTGCACAAATTGCTTTGTCAGTTTGAACAATTTCTGTGTAGTTCTGACAGATTTGCAGTCGAAAATGTTAAATAGTAGCTCCTTTTGCAATAGGTTGCATCATAAATTCGCTGTATCTTTTAAATAATGTTAAGCAAATTTTTTGTCAAGATTTATTGATTTAAGATCATTTGCACAATTTTTGGTCAGTTAGAACAATTTCTGTGTAGTTCTGACAGATTTGCAGTCGAAAATGTTAAATAGTAGCTCCTTTTGCAATAGGTTGCATCATAAATTCGCTGTATCTTTGAAATAATGTTAAACAAATTTTTGGTCATGTTTTATTGATTTAAAATCATTTGCACAAATTGCTTTGTCAGTTTGAGCAATTTCTGTGAAGTTCTGGTAGATTTGCAGTCAAAAATGTTAAATAGTAGCTCCTTTTGCAATAGGTTGCATCATAAATTCGCTGTATCTTTGAAATAATGTTAAACAAATTTTTTGTCATGTTATATTGATTTCAGATCATTTGCACAAATTGCTTTGTCAGTTTGAGCAATTTCTGTGAAGTTCTGGTAGATTTGCAGTCAACAATGTTAAATAGTAGCTACTTTTGCACTTGGTTGCTTCATAAATTCACTGTATCTATAAAATCATGTTAAACAAATTTTTTGTCATGTTTTATTGATTTAAGATCATTTGCACAAATTTCTTTGTCAGTTTGAGCAATTTCTGTGAAGTTCTGGTAGATTTGCAATCAACAATGGGTAATAGTTTCCTTTACCGGCGCACTCATTTTTGACCCTTTAAACCCCTTTTTACCCCATGTTTCTAGGGGTAAAGTGGGAATTCGGGGTTACTAGGGTGGGGGAAACCAATTTTAGGGGGTACGGTGCCCCGGGGGGTCCAAGGTGGGGAAATTTTTTGGCTAAAGTTTCCTTTACCGGCGCACTCATTTTTGACCCTTTAAACCCCTTTTTACCCCATGTTTCTAGGGGTAAAGTGGGAATTCGGGGTTACTAGGGTTGGGGAAACCAATTTTAGGGGGTACGGTGCCCCGGGGGGTCCAAGGTGGGGAAATTTTTTTTTTAAACACTTTAATAATTTTTTATTTTTTTTAAGGGGGGACAGGTGGGAACCGGGAGTTCTCGGGTGGGGGACAATCTTAAAACAAAGGGGTACACAACTTTTAGGGGGTACAAAACTTTAAAATAATTAAAAAAACGATTTTTTAAAATTTAAAACGGTTTTTTAATTTTTTTAAGGGGGGACAGGTGGGAACTGGGAGTTCTCGGGCGGGGGACAATCTTAAAACAAAGGGGGACACAACTTTTAGGGGGTACAAAACTTTAAAATAATTAAAAAAACGATTTTTTAAAATTTAAAACGGTTTTTTTAATTTTTTTAAGGGGGACAGGTGGGAACTGGGAGTTCTCGGGCGGGGGGACAATCTTAAAACAAATGGGTACGCAACTTTGAGGGGGTACAAAACTTTAAAATAATTAAAAAAACGATTTTTTAAAATTTAAACGGTTTTTTAATTTTTTTTAAGGGGGACAGGTGGGAACCGGGAGTTCTCGGGTGGGGGACAATCTTAAAACAAAGGGGTACACAACTTTTAGGGGGTACAAAACTTTAAAATAATTAAAAAAACGATTTTTTAAAATTTAAAACGGTTTTTTAATTTTTTTAAGGGGGACAGGTGGGAACTGGGAGTTCTCGGGCGGGGGACAATCTTAAAACAAAGGGGGACACAACTTTTAGGGGGTACAAAACTTTAAAATAATTAAAAAAACGATTTTTTAAAATTTAAAACGGTTTTTTAATTTTTTTAAGGGGGGACAGGTGGGAACTGGGAGTTCTCGGGCGGGGGACAATCTTAAAACAAAGGGGGACACAACTTTTAGGGGGTACAAAACTTTAAAATAATTAAAAAAACGATTTTTTTAAAATTTAAAACGGTTTTTTAATTTTTTTAAGGGGGACAGGTGGGAACTGGGAGTTCTCGGGCGGGGGACAATCTTAAAACAAAGGGGTACACAACTTTTAGGGGGTACAAAACTTTAAAATAATTAAAAAAACGATTTTTTAAAATTTAAAACGGTTTTTTAATTTTTTTAAGGGGGACAGGTGGGAACTGGGAGTTCTCGGGCGGGGGACAATCTTAAAACAAAGGGGTACACAACTTTTAGGGGGTACAAAATGAAAATAAAGGTTATTTTAAAAGTTTTTTTTTTACTTTTTATTAAGGAAAAACCGGTTTGAAAATTTTTAAAAAATTTCAAAAAGGCACAAAAACCTTAAAAAATACAATAAATTATTTAAGGATGAAAATTAAAATTCCAAATCCTCGTCCTCATCATTATCATCGTCATGATCATCCTCACTTGTTCGCTTTTTAGGAGGGAGGAGGGGGGGGGGGGGGGGGGGGTAGGATTTTGAAACACTTCAAACTAAGAAAAAAAAATTCATACAAATTTTATAACAAGAGGAAAAATTGAATCTAAAAAGTTGTTTTTTTTTGGGTAACGTAATATTTCAATTTGTTTATCTATAGCAAGGGTAGAGATGGTTTTAAAAATTAAAAATTATATTTATTTTATAAAATCTATTGGAAAAAAAACTAAAAATCTATTGGAAAAAAAACTATCCACTTGTTCTTAAATTTCTACAAATTTACTATAATTTTTCCTTTCACAAAAAGTTCAACAATGATCCTCATCAAACAGAGGTTTAGCAAGAGGAGGGTTTTATGGGGTCAAAACATTGCATTATTTCTAAATGTTTGTTCATTTTTTGAGAATCACCGCCCCCCCCCCCCCCCCTTCTTGATAAATGTCAAAAAACCCTTTGTTTAAAACTGACTACACCTTGTATAAAAATTCAAATTTACACATCTATTGTATTATAATAAGTTAGTTAATTTAAATAATGTAAAAACTTACCCCTAAGCCGCATTTTCTTACCCACATCAGAACAAACATGCTTATTTGCTTCAAAGTCAAAGTATGAAGGATTCTTTTTTTTTAGACAAAGTCCTTAAACGCACTGGGCGAAGCCCTTTTACGTAAAATAGAATCCCATTTTTTAGACAAAGTCCTTAAACCCACTGGGCGAAGCCCTTTTACCTAAAATAGAATCTCATTTTTTAGACAAAGTCCTTAAACCCACTGGGCGAAGCCCTTTTACCTAAAATAGAATCTCATTTTTTAGACAAAGTCCTTAAACCCACTGGGCGAAGCCCTTTTACCTAAAATAGAATCCCATTTTTTAGACAAAGTCCTTAAACCCACTGGGCGAAGCCCTTTTACCTAAAATAGAATCTCATTTTTTAGACAAAGTCCTTAAACCCACTGGGCGAAGCCCTTTTACCTAAAATAGAATCTCATTTTTTAGACAAAGTCCTTAAACCCACTGGGCGAAGCCCTTTTACCTAAAATAGAATCCCATTTTTTAGACAAAGTCCTTAAACCCACTGGGCGAAGCCCTTTTACCTAAAATAGAATCCCATTTTTTAGACAAAGTCCTTAAACCCACTGGGCGAAGCCCTTTTACCTAAAATAGAATCCCATTTTTTAGACAAAGTCCTTAAACCCACTGGGCGAAGCCCTTTTACCTAAAATAGAATCTCATTTTTTAGACAAAGTCCTTAAACCCACTGGGCGAAGCCCTTTTACCTAAAATAGAATCTCATTTTTTAGACAAAGTCCTTAAACCCACTGGGCGAAGCCCTTTTACCTAAAATAGAATCTCATTTTTTAGACAAAGTCCTTAAACCCACTGGGCGAAGCCCTTTTACGTAAAATAGAATCCCATTTTTTAGACAAAGTCCTTAAACCCACTGGGCGAAGCCCTTTTACCTAAAATAGAATCCCATTTTTTAGACAAAGTCCTTAAACCCACTGGGCGAAGCCCTTTTACCTAAAATAGAATCCCATTTTTTAGACAAAGTCCTTAAACCTACCGAGATATAAGTTAAAAAATAAATAATTTTATTATGTAGTTTCTTAAATAATTTAAAAATAAGTTCATTTTTCACGGGTTTAATCGCTATTTTCCCCATTTTCAATTGAAAATTTTTTTTAAAAAATAACGATAATAAAATTTTTTTGAATATTTAATACAGTGTTATTCAAGCTTTTTCGGTCCACGATTCACTTTTCTACGCAAAAATGTTCTTGGCACACCTGGACTATTCAGGACACTAAATGATTTTTACAACCTTTTAAGAGACTGAAAACTTGGAAATATATCGAAAATTAAATTTTTTTTGCGGTAAACCTGGCATTATTTCAAGGCACACTAGTGTGCCGTGGCACATAATTTGAGAACGACTGATTTAATACCTTCTTAAGTTACATACTACTTAGAAGTTGCGTACCCCAAAAGCTATGTACCCCCTAAAAGTTGTGTCCCCCTTTGTTTTAAGATTGCCCCCCACCCGAGAACTCCCAGTTCCCACCTGTCCCCCTTAAAAAAATTAAAAAACCGTTTTAAATTTTAAAAAATCGTTTTTTTAATTATTTTAAAGTTTTGTACCCCCTAAAAGTTGTGTACCCCTTTGTTTTAAGGGCTAAAGTTTCCTTTACCGGCGCACTCATTTTTGACCCTTTAAACCCCTTTTTACCCCATGTTTCTAGGGGTAAAGTGGGAATTCGGGGTTACTAGGGTGGGGGAAACCAATTTTAGGGGGTACGGTGCCCCGGGGGGTCCAAGGTGGGGAAATTTTTTTTTTAAACACTTTAATAATTTTTTATTTTTTTTAAAGGGGGACAGGTGGGAACCGGGAGTTCTCGGGTGGGGGACAATCTTAAAACAAAGGGGTACACAACTTTTAGGGGGTACAAAACTTTAAAATAATTAAAAAAACGATTTTTTAAAATTTAAAACGGTTTTTTAATTTTTTTAAGGGGGACAGGTGGGAACTGGGAGTTCTCGGGTGGGGGGCAATCTTAAAACAAAGGGGGACACAACTTTTAGGGGGTACATAGCTTTTGGGGTACGCAACTTCTAAGTAGTATGTAACTTAAGAAGGTATTAAATCAGTCGTTCTCAAATTATGTGCCACGGCACACTAGTGTGCCTTGAAATAATGCCAGGTTTACCGCAAAAAAAATTTAATTTTCGATATATTTCCAAGTTTTCAGTCTCTTAAAAGGTTGTAAAAATCATTTAGTGTCCTGAATAGTCCAGGTGTGCCAAGAACATTTTTGCGTAGAAAAGTGAATCGTGGACCGAAAAAGCTTGAATAACACTGTATTAAATATTCAAAAAAATTTTATTATCGTTATTTTTTAAAAAAAATTTTCAATTGAAAATGGGGAAAATAGCGATTAAACCCGTGAAAAATGAACTTATTTTTAAATTATTTAAGAAACTACATAATAAAATTATTTATTTTTTAACTTATATCTCGGTAGGTTTAAGGACTTTGTCTAAAAAATGGGATTCTATTTTAGGTAAAAGGGCTTCGCCCAGTGGGTTTAAGGACTTTGTCTAAAAAATGGGATTCTATTTTAGGTAAAAGGGCTTCGCCCAGTGGGTTTAAGGACTTTGTCTAAAAAATGAGATTCTATTTTAGGTAAAAGGGCTTCGCCCAGTGGGTTTAAGGACTTTGTCTAAAAAATGAGATTCTATTTTAGGTAAAAGGGCTTCGCCCAGTGGGTTTAAGGACTTTGTCTAAAAAATGAGATTCTATTTTAGGTAAAAGGGCTTCGCCCAGTGGGTTTAAGGACTTTGTCTAAAAAATGGGATTCTATTTTAGGTAAAAGGGCTTCGCCCAGTGGGTTTAAGGACTTTGTCTAAAAAATGAGATTCTATTTAGGTAAAAGGGCTTCGCCCAGTGGGTTTAAGGACTTTGTCTAAAAAATGAGATTCTATTTTAGGTAAAAGGGCTTCGCCCAGTGGGTTTAAGGACTTTGTCTAAAAAATGGGATTCTATTTTAGGTAAAAGGGCTTCGCCCAGTGGGTTTAAGGACTTTGTCTAAAAAATGAGATTCTATTTTAGGTAAAAGGGCTTCGCCCAGTGGGTTTAAGGACTTTGTCTAAAAATGAGATTCTATTTTAGGTAAAAGGGCTTCGCCCAGTGGGTTTAAGGACTTTGTCTAAAAAATGGGATTCTATTTTACGTAAAAGGGCTTCGCCCAGTGCGTTTAAGGACTTTGTCTAAAAAAAAAGAATCCTTCATACTTTGACTTTGAAGCAAATAAGCATGTTTGTTCTGATGTGGGTAAGAAAATGCGGCTTAGGGGTAAGTTTTACATTATTTTAAATTAACTAACTTATTATAATACAATAGATGTGTAAATTTGAATTTTATACAAGGTGTAGTCAGTTTTAAACAAAGGGTTTTTTGACATTTATCAAGAAGGGGGGGGGGGGGGGGGGGGGTGATTCTCAAAAAATGAACAAACATTTAGAAATAATGCAATGTTTTGACCCCATAAAACCCTCCTCTTGCTAAACCTCTGTTTGATGAGGATCATTGTTGAACTTTTTGTGAAAGGAAAAATTATAGTAAAATTTGTAGAAATTTAAGAACAAGTGGATAGTTTTTTTCCAATAGATTTTATAAAATAAATATAATTTTTAATATTTAAAACCATCTCTACCCTTGCTATAGATAAACAAATTGAAATATTACGTTACCCAAAAAAAAAACAACTTTTTAGATTCAATTTTTCCTCTTGTTATAAAATTTGTATGAATTTTTTTTTCTTAGTTTGAAGTGTTTCAAAATCCTACCCCCCCCCCCCCCCCCTCCTCCCTCTAAAAAGCGAACAAGTGAGGATGATCATGACGATGATAATGATGAGGACGAGGATTTGGAATTTTAATTTCATCCTTAAATAATTTATTGTATTTTTTAAGGTTTTTGTGCCTTTTTGAAATTTTTTAAAAATTTTCAAACCGGTTTTTCCTTAATAAAAAGTAAAAAAAAAACTTTAAAATAACCTTTATTTTCATTTTGTACCCCCTAAAAGTTGTGTACCCCTTTGTTTTAAGATTGTCCCCCGCCCGAGAACTCCCAGTTCCCACCTGTCCCCCTTAAAAAAATTAAAAAAACCGTTTTAAATTTTAAAAAATCGTTTTTTTAATTATTTTAAAGTTTTGTACCCCCTAAAAGTTGTGTACCCCTTTGTTTTAAGATTGTCCCCCGCCCGAGAACTCCCAGTTCCCACCTGTCCCCCTTAAAAAAATTAAAAAAACCGTTTTTAAATTTTAAAAATCGTTTTTTTAATTATTTTAAAGTTTTGTACCCCCTAAAAGTTGTGTCCCCCTTTGTTTTAAGATTGGTCCCCCGCCCGAGAACTCCCAGTTCCCACCTGTCCCCCTTAAAAAAATTAAAAAACCGTTTTAAATTTTAAAAAATCGTTTTTTTAATTATTTTAAAGTTTTGTACCCCCTAAAAGTTGTGTACCCCTTTGTTTTAAGATTGTCCCCCGCCCGAGAACTCCCAGTTCCCACCTGTCCCCCTTAAAAAAATAAAAAACCGTTTTAAATTTTAAAAATCGTTTTTTTTAATTATTTTAAAGTTTTGTACCCCCTAAAAGTTGTGTACCCCTTTGTTTAAGATTGTCCCCCCGCCCGAGAACTCCCAGTTCCCACCTGTCCCCCTTAAAAAAATTAAAAAACCGTTTTAAATTTTAAAAAATCGTTTTTTTAATTATTTTAAAGTTTTGTACCCCCTAAAAGTTGTGTCCCCCTTTGTTTTAAGATTGTCCCCCGCCCGAGAACTCCCAGTTCCCACCTGTCCCCCTTAAAAAAATTAAAAAACCGTTTTAAATTTTAAAAAATCGTTTTTTTAATTATTTTAAAGTTTTGTACCCCCTAAAAGTTGTGTACCCCTTTGTTTTAAGATTGTCCCCCACCCGAGAACTCCCGGTTCCCACCTGTCCCCCTTTAAAAAAAATAAAAAATTATTAAAGTGTTTAAAAAAAAAATTTCCCCACCTTGGACCCCCCGGGGCACCGTACCCCCTAAAATTGGTTTCCCCAACCCTAGTAACCCCGAATTCCCACTTTACCCCTAGAAACATGGGGTAAAAAGGGGTTTAAAGGGTCAAAAATGAGTGCGCCGGTAAAGGAAACTTTAGCCCAAATTTTTTGTCATGTTTTATTGATTTAAGATCATTTGCACAAATTTCTTTGTCAGTTTGAGCAATTTCTGTGAAGTTCTGGTAGATTTGCAATCAACAATGTTAAATAGTAGCTCCTTTTGCAAAAGGTTGCTTCATAAATTCGCTGTATCTTTGAAATAATGTTAAACAAATTTTTGGTTCTGTTTTATTGATTTAAAATCATTTGCACAAATTGCTTTGTCAGTTTGAACAATTTCTGTGTAGTTCTGACAGATTTGCAGTCGAAAATGTTAAATAGTAGCTCCTTTTGCAAAAGGTTGCATCATAAATTCGCTGTATCTTTGAAATAATGTTAAACAAATTTTTTGTCATGTTTTATTGATTTAAGATCATTTGCACAAATTTTTGGTCAGTTTGAACAATTTCTGTGTAGTTCTGACAGATTTGCAGTCGAAAATGTTAAATAGTAGCTCCTTTTGCAAAAGGTTGCATCATAAATTCGCTGTATCTTTGAAATCATGTTAAACAAATTTTTGGTTCTGTTTTATTGATTTAAAATCATTTGCACAAATTGCTTTGTCAGTTTGAACAATTTCTGTGTAGTTCTGACAGATTTGCAGTCGAAAATGTTAAATAGTAGCTCCTTTTGCAATAGGTTGCATCATAAATTCGCTGTATCTTTGAAATAATGTTTAACATTTTTTTTGTAATGTTTTATTGATTTCAGATCATTTGCACAAATTGCTTTGTCAGTTTGAACAATTTCTGTGAAGTTCTGGTATTTAAGCAGTCAAAAATGTTAAATAGTAGCTCCTTTTGCAAAAGGTTGCTTCATAAATTCGCTGTATCTTTGAAATCATGTTAAACAAATTTTTTGTCATGTTTTATTGATTTAAGATCATTTGCACAAATTTTTGGTCAGTTAGAACAATTTCTGTGTAGTTCTGACAGATTTGCAGTCGAAAATGTTAAATAGTAGCTCCTTTTGCAAAAGGTTGCATCATAAATTCGCTGTATCTTTGAAATCATGTTAAACAAATTTTTTGTCATGTTTTATTGATTTCAGATCATTTGCACAAATTGCTTTGTCAGTTTGAACAATTTCTGTGAAGTTCTGGTAGTTTAGCAGTCAAAAATGTTAAATAGTAGCTCCTTTTGCAAAAGGTTGCATCATAAATTCGCTGTATCTTTGAAATAATGTTTAACATTTTTTTTGTAATGTTTTATTGATTTCAGATCATTTGCACAAATTTTTGGTCAGTTTAAACAATTTCTGTGAAGTTCTGGCAGATTTGCAGTCGAAAATGTTAAATAGTAGCTCCTTTTGCAATAGGTTGCATCATAAATTCGCTGTATCTTTGAAATAATGTTAAACAAATTTTTTGTCATGTTTTATTGATTTCAGATCATTTGCACAAATTGCTTTGTCAGTTTGAACAAATTCTGTGTAGTTCTGACAGATTTGCAGTCGAAAATGTTAAATAGTAGCTCCTTTTGCAATAGGTTGCATCATAAATTCGCTGTATCTTTGAAATAATGTTTAACATTTTTTTTGTAATGTTTTATTGATTTCAGATCATTTTCACAAATTTTTGGTCAGTTTAACAATTTCTGTGAAGTTCTGGCAGATTTGCAGTCGAAAATGTTAAACAGTAGCTCCTTTTGCAATATATTGCATCATAAATTCGCTGTATCTTTGAAATAATGTTAAACAAATTTTTTGTCATGTTTTATTGATTTCAGATCATTTGCACAAATTGCTTTGTCAGTTTGAACAAATTCTGTGTAGTTCTGACAGATTTGCAGTCGAAAATGTTAAATAGTAGCTCCTTTTGCAATAGGTTGCATCATAAATTCGCTGTATCTTTTAAATAATGTTAAACAAATTTTTTGTCATGTTTTATTGATTTAAGATCATTTGCACAAATTTTTGGTCAGTTTGAACAATTTCTGTGAAGTTCTGGTAGATTTGCAGTCAAAAATATTAAACAGTATCATGTTTTATTGATTTAAGATCATTTGCACAAATTTCTTTGTCAGTTTAAGCAATTTCTGTGAAGTTCTGGTAGTTTAGCAGTCAAAAATATTAAATAGTAGCTACTTTTGCACAAGGTTGCATCATAAATTCGCTGTATCTTTGAAATAATGTTTAACATTTTTTTTGTAATGTTTTATTGATTTCAGATCATTTGCACAAATTTTTGGTCAGTTTAAACAATTTCTGTGAAGTTCTGGCAGATTTGCAGTCGAAAATGTTAAATAGTAGCTCCTTTTGCAATAGGTTGCATCATAAATTCGCTGTATCTTTGAAATAATGTTAAACAAATTTTTTGTCATGTTTTATTGATTTCAGATCATTTGCACAAATTGCTTTGTCAGTTTGAACAAATTCTGTGTAGTTCTGACAGATTTGCAGTCGAAAATGTTAAATAGTAGCTCCTTTTGCAATAGGTTGCATCATAAATTCGCTGTATCTTTTAAATAATGTTAAACAAATTTTTTGTCATGTTTTATTGATTTAAGATCATTTGCACAAATTTTTGGTCAGTTTGAACAATTTCTGTGAAGTTCTGGTAGATTTGCAGTCAAAAATATTAAACAGTATCATGTTTTATTGATTTAAGATCATTTGCACAAATTTCTTTGTCAGTTTAAGCAATTTCTGTGAAGTTCTGGTAGTTTAGCAGTCAAAAATATTAAATAGTAGCTACTTTTGCACAAGGTTGCTTCATAAATTCGCTGTATCTTTGAAATCATGTTAAACAAATTTTTTGTCATGTTTTATTGATTTCAGATCATTTGCACAAATTGCTTTGTCAGTTTGAACAATTTCTGTGAAGTTCTGGTATTTAAGCAGTCAAAAATGTTAAATAGTAGCTCCTTTTGCAAAAGGTTGCTTCATAAATTCGCTGTATCTTTGAAATCATGTTAAACAAATTTTTTGTCATGTTTTATTGATTTAAGATCATTTGCACAAATTTTTGGTCAGTTAGAACAATTTCTGTGTAGTTCTGACAGATTTGCAGTCGAAAATGTTAAATAGTAGCTCCTTTTGCAAAAGGTTGCATCATAAATTCGCTGTATCTTTGAAATCATGTTAAACAAATTTTTTGTCATGTTTTATTGATTTAAAATCATTTGCACAAATTGCTTTGTCAGTTTGAACAATTTCTGTGTAGTTCTGACAGATTTGCAGTCGAAAATGTTAAATAGTAGCTCTTTTTGCAATAGGTTGCATCATTAATTCGCTGTATCTTTTAAATAATGTTAAACAAATTTTTGGTCCTGTTTTATTGATTTAAAATCATTTGCACAAATTGCTTTGTCAGTTTGAACAATTTCTGTGTAGTTCTGACAGATTTGCAGTCGAAAATGTTAAATAGTAGCTCCTTTTGCAATAGGTTGCATCATAAATTCGCTGTATCTTTTAAATAATGTTAAGCAAATTTTTTGTCAAGATTTATTGATTTAAGATCATTTGCACAATTTTTGGTCAGTTAGAACAATTTCTGTGTAGTTCTGACAGATTTGCAGTCGAAAATGTTAAATAGTAGCTCCTTTTGCAATAGGTTGCATCATAAATTCGCTGTATCTTTTAAATAATGTTAAGCAAATTTTTTGTCAAGATTTATTGATTTAAGATCATTTGCACAAATTTTTGGTCAGTTTGAACAATTTCTGTGTAGTTCTGACAGATTTGCAGTCGAAAATGTTAAATAGTAGCTCTTTTTGCAATAGGTTGCATCATTAATTCGCTGTATCTTTTAAATAATGTTAAACAAATTTTTTGTCAAGATTTATTGATTTAAGATCATTTGCACAAATTTTTGGTCAGTTAGAACAATTTCTGTGTAGTTCTGACAGATTTGCAGTCGAAAATGTTAAATAGTAGCTCCTTTTGCAATAGGTTGCATCATAAATTCGCTGTATCTTTGAAATAATGTTAAACAAATTTTTTGTCATGTTATATTGATTTCAGATCATTTGCACAAATTTCTTTGTCAGTTTGAGCAATTTCTGTGAAGTTCTGGTAGATTTGCAGTCAACAATGTTAAATAGTAGCTACTTTTGCACTAGGTTGCATTATAAACTCATTGTATCTTTGAAATCATGTTAAACAAATTTTTGTCATGTTTTATTGATTTAAGAACATTCACACAAATTGCTTTGTCAGTTTGAGCAATTTCTATGAAGTTCTGGTAGATTTGCAGTCAAAAATATTAAATGGTAGCTACTTTTGCACTTGGTTGCTTCATAAATTCACTGTATCTATAAAATCATGTTAAACAAATTTTTTGTCATGTTTTATTGATTTAAGATCATTTGCACAAATTTCTTTGTCAGTTTGAGCAATTTCTGTGAAGTTCTGGTAGATTTGCAATCAACAATGTTAAATTGTAGCACCTTTTGCAATAGGTTGCATCATAAATTCGCTGTATCTTTGAAATAATGTTAAACAAATTTTTTGTCATGTTTTATTGATTTAAGATCATTTGCACAACATTTTGGTCAGTTTGAACAATTTCTGTGAAGTTCTGGTAGATTTGCAATCAACAATGTTAAATAGTAGCTCCTTTTGCAAAAGGTTGCTTCATAAATTCGCTGTATCTTTGAAATCATGTTAAACAAATTTTTTGTCATGTTTTATTGATTTCAGATCATTTGCACAAATTGCTTTGTCAGTTTGAACAATTTCTGTGAAGTTCTGGTAGATTAGCAGTCAAAAATGTTAAATAGTAGCTCCTTTTGCAATAGGTTGCATCATTAATTCGCTGTATCTTTGAAATAATGTTAAACAAATTTTTGGTTCTGTTTTATTGATTTAAAATCATTTGCACAAATTGCTTTTGTCAGTTTGAACAATTTCTGTGTAGTTCTGACAGATTTGCAGTCGAAAATGTTAAATAGTAGCTCCTTTTGCAAAAGGTTGCATCATAAATTCGCTGTATCTTTGAAATAATGTTAAACAAATTTTTTGTCATGTTTTATTGATTTAAGATCATTTGCACAAATTTTTGGTCAGTTTGAACAATTTCTGTGTAGTTCTGACAGATTTGCAGTCGAAAATGTTAAATAGTAGCTCCTTTTGCAAAAGGTTGCATCATAAATTCGCTGTATCTTTGAAATCATGTTAAAACAAATTTTTTGTCATGTTTTATTGATTTCAGATCATTTGCACAAATTGCTTTGTCAGTTTGAACAATTTCTGTGAAGTTCTGGTAGATTAGCAGTCAAAAATGTTAAAATAGTAGCTCCTTTTGCAATAGGTTGCATCATTAATTCGCTGTATCTTTGAAATAATGTTAAACAAATTTTTGGTCCTGTTTTATTGATTTAAAATCATTTGCACAAATTGCTTTGTCAGTTTGAACAATTTCTGTGTAGTTCTGACAGATTTGCAGTCAAAATGTTAAATAGTAGCTCCTTTTGCAATAGGTTGCATCATAAATTCGCTGTATCTTTGAAATAATGTTAAACAAATTTTTTGTCATGTTTTATTGATTTAAGATCATTTGCACAAATTTTGGTCAGTTTGAACAATTTCTGTGTAGTTCTGACAGATTTGCAGTCGAAAATGTTAAATAGTAGCTCTTTTTGCAATAGGTTGCATCATTAATTCGCTGTATCTTTTAAATAATGTTAAACAAATTTTTGGTCCTGTATTATTGATTTAAAATCATTTGCACAAATTGCTTTGTCAGTTTGAACAATTTCTGTGTAGTTCTGACAGATTTGCAGTCGAAAATGTTAAATAGTAGCTCCTTTTGCAATAGGTTGCATCATAAATTCGCTGTATCTTTGAAATAATGTTTAACATTTTTTTTGTAATGTTTTATTGATTTCAGATCATTTGCACAAATTGCTTTGTCAGTTTGAACAATTTCTGTGAAGTTCTGGTATTTAAGCAGTCAAAAATGTTAAATAGTAGCTCCTTTTGCAAAAGGTTGCTTCATAAATTCGCTGTATCTTTGAAATCATGTTAAACAAATTTTTTGTCATGTTTTATTGATTTAAGATCATTTGCACAAATTTTTGGTCAGTTAGAACAATTTCTGTGTAGTTCTGACAGATTTGCAGTCGAAAATGTTAAATAGTAGCTCCTTTTGCAAAAGGTTGCATCATAAATTCGCTGTATCTTTGAAATCATGTTAAACAAATTTTTGGTTCTGTTTTATTGATTTAAAATCATTTGCACAAATTGCTTTGTCAGTTTGAACAATTTCTGTGTAGTTCTGACAGATTTGCAGTCGAAAATGTTAAATAGTAGCTCCTTTTGCAATAGGTTGCATCATAAATTCGCTGTATCTTTGAAATAATGTTTAACATTTTTTTTGTAATGTTTTATTGATTTCAGATCATTTGCACAAATTGCTTTGTCAGTTTGAACAATTTCTGTGAAGTTCTGGTATTTAAGCAGTCAAAAATGTTAAATAGTAGCTCCTTTTGCAAAAGGTTGCTTCATAAATTCGCTGTATCTTTGAAATCATGTTAAACAAATTTTTTGTCATGTTTTATTGATTTAAGATCATTTGCACAAATTTTTGGTCAGTTAGAACAATTTCTGTGTAGTTCTGACAGATTTGCAGTCGAAAATGTTAAATAGTAGCTCCTTTTGCAAAAGGTTGCATCATAAATTCGCTGTATCTTTGAAATCATGTTAAACAAATTTTTTGTCATGTTTTATTGATTTCAGATCATTTGCACAAATTGCTTTGTCAGTTTGAACAATTTCTGTGAAGTTCTGGTAGTTTAGCAGTCAAAAATGTTAAATAGTAGCTCCTTTTGCAATAGGTTGCATCATTAATTCGCTGTATCTTTGAAATAATGTTAAACAAATTTTTGGTCCTGTTTTATTGATTTAAAATCATTTGCACAAATTGCTTTGTCAGTTTGAACAATTTCTGTGTAGTTCTGACAGATTTGCAGTCGAAAATGTTAAATAGTAGCTCCTTTTGCAATAGGTTGCATCATAAATTCGCTGTATCTTTGAAATAATGTTAAACAAATTTTTTGTCATGTTTTATTGATTTAAGATCATTTGCACAAATTTTTGGTCAGTTTGAACAATTTCTGTGTAGTTCTGACAGATTTGCATTCGAAAATGTTAAATAGTAGCTCTTTTTGCAATAGGTTGCATCATTAATTCGCTGTATCTTTTAAATAATGTTAAACAAATTTTTGGTCCTGTTTTATTGATTTAAAATCATTTGCACAAATTGCTTTGTCAGTTTGAACAATTTCTGTGTAGTTCTGACAGATTTGCAGTCGAAAATGTTAAATAGTAGCTCCTTTTGCAATAGGTTGCATCATAAATTCGCTGTATCTTTGAAATAATGTTTAACATTTTTTTTGTAATGTTTTATTGATTTCAGATCATTTGCACAAATTGCTTTGTCAGTTTGAACAATTTCTGTGAAGTTCTGGTATTTAAGCAGTCAAAAATGTTAAATAGTAGCTCCTTTTGCAAAAGGTTGCTTCATAAATTCGCTGTATCTTTGAAATCATGTTAAACAAATTTTTTGTCATGTTTTATTGATTTAAGATCATTTGCACAAATTTTTGGTCAGTTAGAACAATTTCTGTGTAGTTCTGACAGATTTGCAGTCGAAAATGTTAAATAGTAGCTCCTTTTGCAAAAGGTTGCATCATAAATTCGCTGTATCTTTGAAATCATGTTAAACAAATTTTTGGTTCTGTTTTATTGATTTAAAATCATTTGCACAAATTGCTTTGTCAGTTTGAACAATTTCTGTGTAGTTCTGACAGATTTGCAGTCGAAAATGTTAAATAGTAGCTCCTTTTGCAATAGGTTGCATCATAAATTCGCTGTATCTTTGAAATAATGTTTAACATTTTTTTTGTAATGTTTTATTGATTTCAGATCATTTGCACAAATTGCTTTGTCAGTTTGAACAATTTCTGTGAAGTTCTGGTATTTAAGCAGTCAAAAATGTTAAATAGTAGCTCCTTTTGCAAAAGGTTGCTTCATAAATTCGCTGTATCTTTGAAATCATGTTAAACAAATTTTTTGTCATGTTTTATTGATTTAAGATCATTTGCACAAATTTTTGGTCAGTTAGAACAATTTCTGTGTAGTTCTGACAGATTTGCAGTCGAAAATGTTAAATAGTAGCTCCTTTTGCAAAAGGTTGCATCATAAATTCGCTGTATCTTTGAAATCATGTTAAACAAATTTTTTGTCATGTTTTATTGATTTCAGATCATTTGCACAAATTGCTTTGTCAGTTTGAACAATTTCTGTGAAGTTCTGGTATTTAAGCAGTCAAAAATGTTAAATAGTAGCTCCTTTTGCAAAAGGTTGCATCATAAATTCGCTGTATCTTTGAAATAATGTTTAACATTTTTTTTGTAATGTTTTATTGATTTCAGATCATTTGCACAAATTTTTGGTCAGTTTAAACAATTTCTGTGAAGTTCTGGCAGATTTGCAGTCGAAAATGTTAAATAGTAGCTCCTTTTGCAATAGGTTGCATCATAAATTCGCTGTATCTTTGAAATAATGTTAAACAAATTTTTTGTCATGTTTTATTGATTTCAGATCATTTGCACAAATTGCTTTGTCAGTTTGAACAATTTCTGTGAAGTTCTGGTATTTAAGCAGTCAAAAATGTTAAATAGTAGCTCCTTTTGCAAAAGGTTGCTTCATAAATTCGCTGTATCTTTGAAATCATGTTAAACAAATTTTTTGTCATGTTTTATTGATTTAAGATCATTTGCACAAATTTTTGGTCAGTTAGAACAATTTCTGTGTAGTTCTGACAGATTTGCAGTCGAAAATGTTAAATAGTAGCTCCTTTTGCAAAAGGTTGCATCATAAATTCGCTGTATCTTTGAAATCATGTTAAACAAATTTTTTGTCATGTTTTATTGATTTCAGATCATTTGCACAAATTGCTTTGTCAGTTTGAACAATTTCTGTGAAGTTCTGGTAGTTTAGCAGTCAAAAATGTTAAATAGTAGCTCCTTTTGCAAAAGGTTGCATCATAAATTCGCTGTATCTTTGAAATAATGTTTAACATTTTTTTTGTAATGTTTTATTGATTTCAGATCATTTGCACAAATTTTTGGTCACTTTAAACAATTTCTGTGAAGTTCTGACAGATTTGCAGTCGAAAATGTTAAATAGTAGCTCCTTTTGCAATAGGTTGCATCATAAATTCGCTGTATCTTTGAAATAATGTTAAACAAATTTTTTGTCATGTTTTATTGATTTAAGATCATTTGCACAAATTTTTGGTCAGTTTGAACAATTTCTGTGTAGTTCTGACAGATTTGCAGTCGAAAATGTTAAATAGTAGCTCTTTTTGCAATAGGTTGCATCATTAATTCGCTGTATCTTTTAAATAATGTTAAACAAATTTTTGGTCCTGTTTTATTGATTTAAAATCATTTGCACAAATTGCTTTGTCAGTTTGAACAATTTCTGTGTAGTTCTGACAGATTTGCAGTCGAAAATGTTAAATAGTAGCTCCTTTTGCAATAGGTTGCATCATAAATTCGCTGTATCTTTGAAATAATGTTAAACAAATTTTTTGTCATGTTTTATTGATTTCAGATCATTTGCACAAATTGCTTTGTCAGTTTGAACAATTTCTGTGAAGTTCTGGTAGTTTAGCAGTCAAAAATGTTAAATAGTAGCTCCTTTTGCAAAAGGTTGCATCATAAATTCGCTGTATCTTTGAAATAATGTTAAACAAATTTTTTGTCATGTTTTATTGATTTCAGATCATTTGCACAAATTGCTTTGTCAGTTTGAGCAATTTCTGTGAAGTTCTGGTAGATTTGCAGTCAAAAATGTTAAACAGTAGCTCCTTTTGCAATAGGTTGCATCATAAATTCGCTGTATCTTTGAAATAATGTTAAACAAATTTTTTGTCAAGATTTATTGATTTAAGATCATTTGCACAAATTTTTGGTCAGTTAGAACAATTTCTGTGTAGTTCTGACAGATTTGCAGTCGAAAATGTTAAATAGTAGCTCCTTTTGCAAAAGGTTGCATCATAAATTCGCTGTATCTTTGAAATCATGTTAAACAAATTTTTGGTTCTGTTTTATTGATTTAAAATCATTTGCACAAATTGCTTTGTCAGTTTGAACAATTTCTGTGTAGTTCTGACAGATTTGCAGTCGAAAATGTTAAATAGTAGCTCCTTTTGCAATAGGTTGCATCATAAATTCGCTGTATCTTTGAAATAATGTTTAACATTTTTTTTGTAATGTTTTATTGATTTCAGATCATTTGCACAAATTGCTTTGTCAGTTTGAACAATTTCTGTGAAGTTCTGGTATTTAAGCAGTCAAAAATGTTAAATAGTAGCTCCTTTTGCAAAAGGTTGCTTCATAAATTCGCTGTATCTTTGAAATCATGTTAAACAAATTTTTTGTCATGTTTTATTGATTTAAGATCATTTGCACAAATTTTTGGTCAGTTAGAACAATTTCTGTGTAGTTCTGACAGATTTGCAGTCGAAAATGTTAAATAGTAGCTCCTTTTGCAAAAGGTTGCATCATAAATTCGCTGTATCTTTGAAATCATGTTAAACAAATTTTTTGTCATGTTTTATTGATTTCAGATCATTTGCACAAATTGCTTTGTCAGTTTGAACAATTTCTGTGAAGTTCTGGTATTTAAGCAGTCAAAAATGTTAAATAGTAGCTCCTTTTGCAAAAGGTTGCATCATAAATTCGCTGTATCTTTGAAATAATGTTTAACATTTTTTTTGTAATGTTTTATTGATTTCAGATCATTTGCACAAATTTTTGGTCAGTTTAAACAATTTCTGTGAAGTTCTGGCAGATTTGCAGTCGAAAATGTTAAATAGTAGCTCCTTTTGCAATAGGTTGCATCATAAATTCGCTGTATCTTTGAAATAATGTTAAACAAATTTTTTGTCATGTTTTATTGATTTCAGATCATTTGCACAAATTGCTTTGTCAGTTTGAACAATTTCTGTGAAGTTCTGGTATTTAAGCAGTCAAAAATGTTAAATAGTAGCTCCTTTTGCAAAAGGTTGCTTCATAAATTCGCTGTATCTTTGAAATCATGTTAAACAAATTTTTTGTCATGTTTTATTGATTTAAGATCATTTGCACAAATTTTTGGTCAGTTAGAACAATTTCTGTGTAGTTCTGACAGATTTGCAGTCGAAAATGTTAAATAGTAGCTCCTTTTGCAAAAGGTTGCATCATAAATTCGCTGTATCTTTGAAATCATGTTAAACAAATTTTTTGTCATGTTTTATTGATTTCAGATCATTTGCACAAATTGCTTTGTCAGTTTGAACAATTTCTGTGAAGTTCTGGTAGTTTAGCAGTCAAAAATGTTAAATAGTAGCTCCTTTTGCAAAAGGTTGCATCATAAATTCGCTGTATCTTTGAAATAATGTTTAACATTTTTTTTGTAATGTTTTATTGATTTCAGATCATTTGCACAAATTTTTGGTCACTTTAAACAATTTCTGTGAAGTTCTGACAGATTTGCAGTCGAAAATGTTAAATAGTAGCTCCTTTTGCAATAGGTTGCATCATAAATTCGCTGTATCTTTGAAATAATGTTAAACAAATTTTTTGTCATGTTTTATTGATTTAAGATCATTTGCACAAATTTTTGGTCAGTTTGAACAATTTCTGTGTAGTTCTGACAGATTTGCAGTCGAAAATGTTAAATAGTAGCTCTTTTTGCAATAGGTTGCATCATTAATTCGCTGTATCTTTTAAATAATGTTAAACAAATTTTTGGTCCTGTTTTATTGATTTAAAATCATTTGCACAAATTGCTTTGTCAGTTTGAACAATTTCTGTGTAGTTCTGACAGATTTGCAGTCGAAAATGTTAAATAGTAGCTCCTTTTGCAATAGGTTGCATCATAAATTCGCTGTATCTTTGAAATAATGTTAAACAAATTTTTTGTCATGTTTTATTGATTTCAGATCATTTGCACAAATTGCTTTGTCAGTTTGAACAATTTCTGTGAAGTTCTGGTAGTTTAGCAGTCAAAAATGTTAAATAGTAGCTCCTTTTGCAAAAGGTTGCATCATAAATTCGCTGTATCTTTGAAATAATGTTAAACAAATTTTTTGTCATGTTTTATTGATTTCAGATCATTTGCACAAATTGCTTTGTCAGTTTGAGCAATTTCTGTGAAGTTCTGGTAGATTTGCAGTCAAAAATGTTAAACAGTAGCTCCTTTTGCAATAGGTTGCATCATAAATTCGCTGTATCTTTTAAATAATGTTAAACAAATTTTTGGTCATGTTTTATTGATTTAAAATCATTTGCACAAATTGCTTTGTCAGTTTGAGCAATTTCTGTGAAGTTCTGGTAGATTTGCAGTCGAAAATGTTAAATAGTACACTATGGGGCAAAATTGAAAAAAAAGGGACTTTCACTTCGAAAAAGGCAATGTTTCAAATTACGTTCTCAAGTGAATTTTTTCTTGTAGAGGATATAAAAATAGACTTCTATGCCAAATTTCAGGTCATTTGGTGCTATTTTTGCGAATCTGTGGCTGTTTGAAGTTGAAGAAGGGTGAAAAATCTGGTTTTTTCATGTCACGTTAGAACTGGTAAATCTCCACAATGGTTAGAGATATTGAAAAAAATTTCAGGTTTTCAGTTTCTAAAAGTGTAATATAAGAACTTTCTTTTAATGTATATCAAAGTTTACAAATTTGATGTTTTGGTACCGGTGTAGTTGAAAGCGTATAAAAATCCTAGGAAAAATATCTTTGTGCAGGCACAACTTTTTTCTGTCAACAGCTATATCAGTCAAAAACCACATCATAAAATAGCCACTGACTTCTAGTTTTCATAACTGTATAAACATTAAAATAATGTTTGCACCGTTGTGAGAAAAGTTGATTTGAGTAAATCGACAAATATTTTGCCAAAAACGAAAATTTCTTATAAATAAAACAAAACAATAACTACAAATAAGTTTTTTGGTATTTTTCAATGACAAACAATATTTAATGACAACCTGTGAAGAAATTTTTTCAAAAAGTTTAAAATTTGTCGTTATATAGGGTACTTTTGATATCTGAAGACTTGTATGTTTTTTTCATCACTCAACCCACTAGTACTCTTAGAAAATTAAATATTTTTGAATTTTATTTTCAGTTTATTGTAGCTTAAGTCAGTACCTTTCTAATGATGTATAATACTTGATAGTTGACTTTGATCTTGGTCATGAATATGAGGCTTGTTTGTGAGCGACCCTTAACTAGAAAAAATCTCAAAAACGTCATTTCTAGAAATACCACTTGGAAACAAAATTATGCATTGACTTTTGATTTTTTATGTTGATTTATGATAATTATGACTAAAAACACTCAAAAAATTGTATTTTGTAAACTTTTGGCTATCTCAGGTAGCTTATTTAAGTACGACCCTAGTAGTCTATATTGGGTCAAAAATTCCCAAGTATTACACTGTTTCTTGGATGCTTATCGGTTGATATTTCATATTTATACATGGTTTTAGCGAAATAAGTCAGTTTAAAATATTTTTGTTTGATAAATTTTGGTTTTTGGCTATTTTATTGAAGTTTAGCTTGCGTCGGTCACATTCAATTTACTCCAGAAGCAGCTATAATGAACTTTCATGCAAGAATTATGCATTATTTTGAAAGTATTGATCTAATTTAGCAATAACCGAAAACAGAATGCAAAAATTTGTGTCCTGAAAAAAGTTAAAGCTTTTTATGTCCATCAAAAAGCCTACAGAAGGGCAAACAGCAAAGGTGAATTTTCAAAAATTTAAAATTTCACACTTATTTTGGCAAAATTTATTTTATTATTATTTTCTTTAATACATTAAACCTTTTTCTAACAATTTGCTCTAATAGTAGTCATTGAATTTTCAATTTTTGTATTTTTACCTATGCTGTTTGCCCTTCTGTAGGCTTTTTGATGGACATAAAGAGCTTTAACTTTTTTCAGGATACAAATTTTTGCATTTTGTTTTTGGCTATTTCTAGCTTAGATCAATACCTTCAAAATGATGTATAATACTTGTATGAAAATTCATCATAGCTGCTTCTGGAGTAAATTGAATGTGACCGACGCAAGCTAAACTTCAATAAAATAGCCAAAAACCAAAATTTATCAAACAAAAATATTTTAAACTGACTTATTTCGCTAAAACCATGTATAAATATGAAATATCAACCGATAAGCATCCAAGAAACAGTGTAATACTTGGGAATTTTTGACCCAATAAGGACTACTAGGATCGTACTTAAACAAGCTACCTGAGATAGCCAAAAGTTTATAAAATACAATTTTTTGAGTGTTTTTAGTCATAATTATCATAAATCAACATAAAAAATCAAAAGTCAATGCATAATTTTGTTTCCAAGTGGTATTTCTAGAAATGACGTTTTTGAGATTTTTTATAGTTAAGGGTCGCTCACAAACAAGCCTCATATTCATGACCAAGATCAAAGTCAACTATCAAGTATTATACATCATTAGAAAGGTACTGATTTAAGCTACAATAAACTGAAAATAAAATTCAAAAATATTTAAGTTTCTAAGAGTACTAGTGGTTTGAGTGATGAAAAAAACATACAAGTCGTCAGATATCAAAAGTACCCTATAAATCGACAAATTTAGAACTTTTTGAAAAAATTTCTTCACAGGTTGTCTTTAAATATTGTTTGTCATTGAAAAATACCAAAAAACTTATTTGTAGTTATTGTTTTGTTTTATTTATAAGAAATTTTCGTTTTTGGCAAAATATTTGTCGATTTACTCAAATCAACTTTTCTCACAACGGTGCAAACATTATTTTAATGTTTATACAGTTATGAAAACCAGAAGTCAGTGGCTATTTAATGATGTGGTTTTTGACTGGTATAGCTGTTGACAGAAAAAAGTTGTGCCTGCACAAAGATATTTTTCCTAGGATTTTTATACGCTTTCAACTACACCGGTACCAAAACATCAAATTTGTAAACTTTGATATACATTATAAGAAAGTTTTTATATTACACTTTTAGAAACTGAAAACTTTTTTTCAATATCTCTAACCATTGTGGAGATTTACCAGTTCTAACGTGACATGAAAAAACCAGATTTTTCACCCTTCTTCAACTTCAAACAGCCACAGATTCGCAAAAACAGCACCAAATGACCTGAAATTTGGCATAGAAGTCTATTTTTATATCCTCTACAAGAAAAAATTCACTTGAGAACGTAATTTGAAACATTGCCTTTTTCGAAGTGAAAGTCCCTTTTTTTTTCAATTTTGCCCCATAGTGTACTATTTAACATTTTCGACTGCAAATCTACCAGAACTTCACTGAAATTGCTCAAACTGACAAAGCAATTTGTGCAAATGATTTTAAATCAATAAAACATGACCAAAAATTTGTTTAACATTATTTAAAAGATACAGCGAATTTATGATGCAACCTATTGCAAAAGGAGCTACTGTTTAACATTTTTGACTGCAAATCTACCAGAACATTCACACAAATTGGTTTGCCAGTTTGAGCAATTTCTGTGAAGTTCTGGTAGATTTGCAGTCAAAAATATTAAATAGTAGCTACTTTTGCAATAGGTTGCATCATAAATTCGCTGTATCTTTGAAATCATGTTTAACAAATTTTTGGTCACGTTTTATTGATTTAAAATCATTTGCACAAATTGTTTTGTCAGTTTGAGCAATTTCTGTGAAGTTCTGGTAGATTTGCAGTCAAAAATATTTAATAGTAGCTACTTTTGCAATAGGTTGCATCATAAATTCGCTGTATCTTTGAAATCATGTTTAACAAATTTTTGGTCATGTTTTATTGATTTAAAATCATTTGCACAAATTGTTTTGTCAGTTTGAGCAATTTCTGTGAAGTTCTGGTAGATTTGCAGTCAAAAATGTAGTAGCTCCTTTTGCACTAGGTTGCATCATAAATTCGCTGAAACTTTGAAATAATGTTTGACAAATTTTTGTCATGTTTTATTGATTTAAGAACATTCACACAAATTGCTTTGTCACTTTGAGCAATTTCTGTGAAGTTCTGACAGATTTGTAGTCGAATATGTTAAAAAGTAGCTACTTTTGCACTAGGTTGCATGATAAATTCGCTGTATCTTTGAAATCATGTTAAACAAATTTTTGGTCATGTTTTATTGATTTAAAATCATTTGCACAAATTGCTTTGTCAGTTTGAGCAATTTCTGTGAAGTTCTGGTAGATTTGCAGTCAAAAATGTTAAATAGTAGCTCCTTTTGCAATAGGTTGCATCATAAATTCGCTGTATCTTTGAAATAATGTTAAACAAATTTTTGGTCATGTTTTATTGATTTAAAATCATTTGCACAAATTGCTTTGTCAGTTTGAGCAATTTCTGTGAAGTTCTGGTAGATTTATAGTCAAAAATGTTAAATAGTAGCTCCTTTTCCAATAGGTTGCATCATTAATTCGCTGTATCTTTGAAATAATGTTTAACAAATTTTTGGTCATGTTTTATTGATTTAAGATCATTTGCACAAATTTTTGGTCAGTTTGAACAATTTCTGTGAAGTTCTGGTAGATTTGCAGTCAAAAATATTAAATAGTAGCTACTTTTGCACTAGGTTGCATTTTAAATTCATTGTATCTTTGAAATCATGTTAAACAAATTTTTTGTCATGTTTTATTGATTTAAAATCATTTGCACAAATTGCTTTGTCAGTTTGAGCAATTTCTGTGAAGTTCTGGTAGATTTGCAGTCAAAAATGTTAAATAGTAGCTCCTTTTCCAATAGGTTGCATCATTAATTCGCTGTATCTTTGAAATAATGTTTAACAAATTTTTGGTCATGTTTTATTGATTTAAGATCATTTGCACAAATTTTTGGTCAGTTTAAGCAATTTCTGTGAAGTTCTGGTAGATTAGCAGTCAAAAATATTAAATAGTAGCTACTTTTGCACTTGGTTGCATCATAAATTCGCTGGATCTTTGAAATAATGTTAAACAAATTTTTTGTCATGTTTTATTGATTTAAGATCATTTGCACAAATTTCTTTGTCAGTTTGAACAATTATCTGTGAAGTTCTGGCAAATTTGTAGTCGAATATGTTAAAAAGTAGCTACTTTTGCACTAGGTTGCATCATAAATTCGCTGTATCTTTGAAATAATGTTTAACAAATTTTTGGTCATGTTTATTGATTTAAAATCATTTGCACAAATTGCTTTGTCAGTTTGAGCAATTTCTGTGAAGTTCTGGTAGATTTGCAGTCAAAAATGTTAAATAGTAGCTCCTTTTGCAATAGGTTGCATCATAAATTCGCTGTATCTTTGAAATAATGTTAAACAAATTTTTTGTCATGTTTTATTGATTTAAAATCATTAGCACAAATTGCTTTGTCAGTTTGAGCAATTTCTGTGAAGTTCTGGTAGATTTGCAGTCAAAAATGTTAAATAGTAGCTCCTTTTGCAATAGGTTGCATCATAAATTTGCTGTATCTTTCAAATAATGTTAAAAAAATTTTTGGTCCAGTTTTATTGATTTAAAATCATTTGCACAAATTGCTTTGCCAGTTTGAGCAATTTCTGTGAAGTTCTGGTAGATTTGCAGTCAAAAATATTAAATAGTAGCTACTTTTGCACTAGGTTGCATTATAAATTCATTGTATCTTTGAAATCATGTTAAACAAATTTTTTGTCATGTTTTATTGATTTCAGATCATTTGCACAAATTGCTTTGTCAGTTTAAGCAATTTCTGTGAAGTTCTGGTAGATTTGCATTAAAAAATATTAAATAGCAGTTACTTTTGAAATAGGTTGCATGATAAATTCGCTGTATCTTTGAAATAATGTTTAACAAATTTTTGTCATGTTTTATTGATTTAAGATCATCTGCACAAATTTCTTTGTCAGTTTGAGCAATTTCTGTGAAGTTCTGGTAGATTTGCAGTCAAAAATATTAAATAGTAGCTCCTTTTACAAAAACTTGCATCATAAATTTGCTGGATCTTTGAAATAATGTTAAACAAATTTTTTGTCATGTTTTATTGATTTAAGATCATTTGCACAAATTGCTTTGTCAGTTTGAGCAATTTCTGTGAAGTTTTGGTAGATTTGCAGTCGAAAATGATAAAAAGTAGCTCCTTTTGCACTAGGTTGCTTCATAAATTCACTGTTTCTTTGAAATCATGTTAAACAAATTTTTTGTCATGTTTTATTGATTTCAGATCATTTGCACAAATTTCTTTGTCAGTTTGAACAATTACTTAACATTCAAAAATGTTAAGAAGTAGCTAAATGGCTTCTAGGTCACAGTCAATCATTTAGTAATTCTTACTCAGGATTAATTAATGTTTTTAGTCAATTAACAGTTAAAACAACAGTTAAAATTCTCAAACTATCACTTGTTATTCTGTGTGCTAAAAACTTAGAACTGAAATTAGTTCAAAATTTCTAAGACCGTTAAAATTCAAATAATTTAAATCGTTATTATTCTTCGAATAGTTTCTTATTCGATTATCATACTCAAATTAATGTATTCGTTTCATATTATCTAAGTCTTATTTTGTTATTTCATCCAACTGTATTGCAGTGTCATATCTCTTAAGAGTCTGACAAATAATAAACATAAAACAAACATGATAAAGAATGCTTATATAGATATAAAATCGATATTTTTTGGATCCGACGCTATTTTGGATTTTAAGATTTGAAACCTATGTGAAACTTATTTTTGCGATAACTTTGAACTTTTTTTACTTTATGAGCTGAATTTTGGCAAGTAGACAAAGTGGCTGTTCCTGAATATGGAGACTTTGATTTCTACTCGAATTCTGTGTGGGAAAAATGCGTTTCGGTCGATTGTGTGTAATCACTTCTTACTGGTTTCCTTTTTTTCTGATCTTAAATTTTTTATGGTTGTTTTATTGTTTATTTTATCTTTATTTATATTCTGTATCCCAAGAATGACATCCCTTAATCATAAAAACAAAGAATAATTCATCAATCAAAGTAATGAACTTGAACAAAAAAAAATAAGGTATTTTACCACAGGATATATCAATTGTAATTCACTTATTGCATTTGCGAAGTATATGCTCAAAATAATATTTATATAAGAACCTTACAAATTCTTTGTTAAAGCTTTGCTGAATTTTCATTTCATTTTTTTTTTTTTTTTGTCATTCATCGACTTATAAAGTTCGAAAATGAGAGCGATGGAGCTATTATTAACCTGAAAATTCCTCAATAATGAAACTAAACATAAAAAATGTGGTAAAAATAAAGCACTTAAAGATTTATTTTAGGTTTAATCTATTGAAATATTAATAAATGGCATTTTGCGAAAAACATATTTCAGATCAAACAGCGTCATTGGCTGATTGGTTCAAAGAGTGTGCTTTGCTTTAAAATAAAGTATTTCACGCGCAAGGGTTCAAGTCAGGATGGTCGAGTGGTCTAAGACGCTGCGTTCAGGACTTTCTTGAAAATCGCAGTCTCCTCTCGGAGGCGTGGGTTCGAATCCCACTTCTGACAAACCCCCCTTTTTTTTGTTTTTGTATCCATTTTTTTAAATATTTCCTTTTTGAAAATAACAATCTTCTAATTAGCTAATTTAATATATTTTTTTTTCTTATTTTTATTTCGTTCAACTTAATTAAATTCGAGCATCGTAATTGTGAGATTACCGTACATTAAAAATTTTAAAAAATTTTTGTGCATTTTTATATGAGGAATAGACGTATTGTCTATCTGCCGCCTAACTGCTCCTGATGTGGGCTTTTGCTCAAAATATGTGCACTTTGTCCATTGGAAAGAAGTGTTTTCAATTTAAAAAAATTGGTTTAAAAATTATTTACAAATGAATAGGCAATAAAAATTATAATAATGCATTTAATGTTGACTTAAAAGTTATAATAAAATCATTGGGAGAAAACTAATACATTGACAATAGAAATTTGAAACATGTTTTTAAAAAAAAAACTGAAACGTGTACTATGGTTTTTTATATTCACACCATATTTAAGTGTTTGTTGCTGGAATTTTACATTTTCTCCATTTTCTCTAATTTTTTTTTTTTCAAATTCATTGCTGAGAAAACGTAGACATCGTTGAGAAATCTAGTTTTTTGCATTAGATCATTGATACCTGATAGAAAAGCTGTATAGTTTATGAGCAAGGTAGAAACAGCCGTTGCTTCTAAAAAAGCAAATAACCTTCTTTTCTTAAGATTTCAAAAACCAAAAGTTACCAATTTTTTTTTTTTAAAAAAAATAAGAATATTTGGCACATCCATTTAGCTTTAAAACTTCAAACATATGCTGGATGAAACTCAAAATTGAACAAACACAAACGATGCTCAAAAATAGCAGGCTGATTTGTATTTTAAACAAAATTTATTTTATAAATGTGTGTAAAAGTTTTTATCACGCAGAAAAATTAATAAGATACCCCTCGTGACCAACCTTTTTTTAATGGAGATAAATATTACTGATTTGTGCAAACTCTGGATGTAATTTAATTTTTTTATTAATTCTTGGAATTACGTTGAAATTCAATTTTTATTATTTTTTAAATAAGCATTAGAATGTACAGATATACCAAGAAAACAAGGAAATATTTCTTAGAAAAAATAACATTATCCCAAAATGCAAGCGTTATCTAAATTTCAAGTATAAAGTAGCATTTTATGAATTGAATTTTTTTTCTACCTCCTACTTTTAAATTCTTATACTTGAAGCGAAAAAATTGAATGTATTTTACTACGGCAATTATAAAAAATTACAAAAGTCCTCGTGTTATATCGTGTGACTCAGCGCATTTCTGTCGCATTAATCAGAATTTGATCAGCAAAATATAAACGTGGATTAAGATGTTAAACTAATTTACTTCAATGAAACAATTTTTAAATAAATTTTTGCATTTTAAACTCTTTTATAGTATAAATTATAATACCCCAGCTGAACGAAATGCAGTATTAATCTACCATTTAGAAAAAAAGTTTTCAAAAAGGCGCCAAAAAGAGAGAGAAAAATGAGATTATTTTGAGAGACCTTATAAATCGTTTCTGCTTCGTTCACATATTTTTATTTTTTTATTCTTGTTCACATCAGTTAGTGCCCAGTTTTTGCTTGAAAAACAGTTCTTTCTTTAATTCATCGTTTTTAAAAATTTTTGCCACAATTATTTAAAATGGCTTTTACGTTATGTAAAATTGTTAAATGCGTAAACAAAAATGCATTGGTTACTCCATTATCATCAGTTATATCTTCAAGAAATTGTAAGTCGTGTCAATATGTATTTAATGCCGGTAAAAATTATCATTGTATGAGTGAGTGTTTTTTTCAGTGAGAGACAAAAATCTCACAATACTTTCAATGTTTAAAAAAATTATTGAGTAAAAACACTGTAAGATAAGCAATATATCAAAACTGCGTGCGTAAATTGTTTGATAATATTTTTTAAATCTTAAAATATCTTTAAATATTTCTTTATTGGCCTTATTATGTCACTTTGAACGTTCATCCATCTCCTTACTTATGAATGTAAAGAAAAATATATACTTTCGGATGATATTTAATTATTAAAACGTCAAGCATGTTCTCATTTAAATTTAGAATTCCAGCAAATAAAAATTTCAGCTGTATAGGTTTACATAATTTAAGAAACTCCACATCACTTATTCATTCATTGATTACGTTCACATGTTGATACTTCCCATTATTAGCGCATTTTCGAAAACTTGTAGCTTAATAACTCACTTTGAACGGCAGGATAAAGATAAAATAGGATAAAAACTTTTTAACCAGACATCGTAGAAAGCTCGAATATGTTTAATAGCTCAGTTTCATCGAATTATTGGCCAATTGAATATTTTCTAAAGTAAAAATATCTCATTACACAATGATTCAGAATCGGAAAAAATGTTCAAAAATTCAAAAATTTCATGTTAATTAAACTTTGTCTTTTAAATGCCAGATTAAAGATCTTAACTTGAGGCATATCCTATGAAAATATCTCGTCCCAATTTGATGTCTAACTCCAGAAATCATTACTTTAATCTCACTCAAAATTTGTTAACAATTTGTGTATGAAAAAAAAATATGATTTTTTCTACTTTAAGTTGTTATTTGGATGTCTTGGAAGCAGTTGCTAGCTAATTTAAGCTTAGCTTTACATATAAAAACAACAAACTCAATATAAATCTGCTTATTAAGCCTTAAAAATGAATTGAAATCTGAGTATTTTTGCACAACTTAAACTATTCATAAGTTTAAAAGTCTTCCAAAGACCTCTCTGAAACCTATACAAATCAATTAATTAAGCTTAATTCTATCTTCCATACAACTGGGGACATGCCGTTTGATGCCGTTTTCGATATATTTGCGATCAAAGTTTACATCAATTTTCATACAAAATTTGATCATGCACAATATTTTTTGATAAACTTTTACAAAGTTTTGGTAAAAAATCATGTTTATCCTTTATATTAAGGACTGATTTTTAGAGCAATGAACGAAAACATTATCTAGAAGATGCTAAAAGATTCAAATCAAGAGAAATTAACAAAAAACTTTCAATTTTCTAATGTGTCGGAAAAATATTGTGCACAAGGAATTTTTGAACATTTTTTCCGAATCTGAATCATTGTGCATTAATTAAAGTATAACAACTCATAAGAATTAGACAAAATGATAGTAAACAACTTTTCATATAAGAAACTTCACAAATATGGGTGCTAAAGTGTCTAATTAAGAGAAAATTTTGATTCAAACACATTTTGATGCATATCTCGACTTAATGAGCATTAAAGAAACAAAATTTCAGCTCTTTTTGAAAAAAAAAATCATTTTTATAACGTTTTAATTTGTTTGGATATTTCATTCTCGAAAATAAGATCTTGTTCATAGTCATTGGAACAAATCCTGTAGAATTCAAGAGTTTTTTTTTGCGAAAATTGATGTGTTAATTATAATAATCCGCTGTAAAAAATATAAACATAGTGGGAAATTTTGAAGTTTATAATACCGTTAAAATATTAATGTTTTTTTATTTTCTAAAATACAAAAAAGAAGCGTTGCTACTTTTAGAGCTTTTTGATTATTAACTCGCTTTTTTGCTTATCAAATACTGATCGCTGCGTCAAAAATGCGCTGAAGTTCCTTGATTAATAACACGAGAAGTTTTGTATTTTTTTTTCTTATCATTTAGTCAATTGTCGAGTTGTGGAGTATATGTAATTTTCCATTGAATGTATAAAATTTAATGAAAGCACTCGTGATATAAAATTTATTTATATAAACCTTACCATATGCAAAATCAATTATTTATATTATGTAATAACAATACGTTTATAGATTATTTTATTTAATAAATAATACACTTTGAAAATAAATAGATATATACCAGATACGCTAGTTCTTAAATTGTCTTTGTTTATACATTGATACATAGGCGATTCTTTGGATGCGTTTTTACAGAAATGCATCATTAAAATGATTTTTAATCAATATTTTGCATTGGAGAGGCTCAGAAGACAATTAAATATTGTACAACTTTTTAAATCCTACAATTCTGTATAAGGGCGATTCTTTACTGGGTAAAATAACGAAAATAAAAAATTGTTTTGAAATTAAGTTTTGTTCGACTAAAAAGTATTCATTAACTTGTGAAATGTTATACTGAATGATAGTAAATTACAGATCCTAACCCACAAAGAGCATGCTCAGAGCATGATAAATTGAGCTTGATCAGACTTTTTGAGCGTGCTCACCTAGAGCCACCTACGGTACCTATTTGAGCATGATAATTAAGACTCTTTCGTGAGCATGATCAAGATCGCGATCAGAAGAGATTTGCCGAGATTCGAACCTGGAGCGCTGAGTCGTAATATGCCGTTCACTTATCCTCTGATGTATTGCTGTCTGAAATGATATATTTTTAAAATGGCAAAAACGCGTACTGTTTTTAGGGCCATATTTTTTTCATTTTTGGATTTCTTGCCCTAATATTTTCAAGTGCAAGATATGTTTAGGTCCATAATTTTATGTTTTTTGGACATCTTGCCCTAATATTTTCAAGGGCAACATATGTTTAGGTCCATAATTTTATGTTTTTTGGACATCTTGCCCTAATATTTTCAAGGGCAAGATATGTTTAGGTCCATAATTTTATGTTTTTTGGACATCTTGCCCTAATATTTTCAAGGGCAAGATATGTTTAGGTCCATATTTTTATGTTTTTTGGACATCTTGTCCAATTTTTTTAGGGCAAGATCAAGATATCAAGCTCAGAGTAGGATCTTGAACGTGCTCGGTAAGATTCTTTTAAGAGCATGAAATAATTTTGTCACACGAAAAGTGGAGATTCTCAGATCATGCTCAAGAGCAAGCTCAAAAAGTGTCTCACGTGAGAACCTTAAATTTTCAAGCTCAGAGCACGATCTTCAGCATGCTCACTAAGGTTCTCTTGGGAGCACATTAAATAATCATTCTCTCATCAAGCTCATTTTTTGTGAGGTTCTCTTATGTTGTTAGGGAGAGCTCGAAGTCGATAGGGTTCATGTTCGAGTCATCTCGGAGCTACTAGCTTATAACGATAAAATAGGGTAGTAAAAAAAAATTTGATTGACTTTTTTCAGGCTCAGGAAAGTCTCGCGTAGATGTTGCCAAACCTGTTGTTGAAATGGATGGTGATGAAATGACTAGAGTAAATTCATTTAGAATGTTTTAAACAACTTTGAAATAAATCTAATTAACAACTCTTTCAGATCATCTGGCAATTTATTAAAGAAAAGCTCGTTTTTCCATATGTTAAAGTTGAATGCTTGTATTATGATTTGGGATTACCTTTTAGAGACCAAACTGATGATCAAGTGACAATTGATGCTGCTTATGCTGTTTTAAAGCATAATGTTGGTATCAAGTGTGCAACAATCACTCCGGGTAATAATGTTTTGTTTTTTTTTTTGTTCTGTATAACAAAGTTTATTGTAAAAATATTTACAGATGAGCAACGTGTCGAAGAATTTAAATTGAAAAAAATGTGGCTATCACCAAACGGAACAATTAGAAACATACTTGGAGGAACAGTTTTTCGCGAACCTATTTTATGCAAGAATATTCCTCGTTTAGTCCCAGGTAATATTATGAATTTCTTATTTGGAGTAAATTAAGTTCTTTGAAATTTTTAAAAAACAATTAGGTTGGATTAATCCAATTGTCATTGGACGTCACGCTTTTGGTGATCAATACAGAGCTAAAGATATGGTAATTTCGAAACCAGGTACAATTTCAATAGTTTTTAAGGGAGATGATGGCTCTGTTGAAGAAACTGAAGTTTACAAGTTCAATGATGGTGGAGTGATGTTAGGTATATTTCTTAAATATTTTTATTTTGGTTTGTAATTTAAAAACTACAAATTTTAAAATATTTGTTAGGAATGTACAACACTGATGAATCAATTACTGCCTTTGCTCACTCATCGTTTCAAGTTGCTCTTCAAAAAGTAAAAATAAAAATTTAAAAATACAATTAATCAATTTTATTATCGGTCCATTTATTAATTTTAGGAATGGCCACTATATATGTCTACTAAAAACACTATATTGAAAAAATATGATGGCCGCTTTAAAGATATTTTCCAGGAAATCTTTGAAAAGCACTATCAAAAACAATTCGATGATAAAAAAATATGGTACGAGCACAGATTAATTGATGACATGGTTGCACAATCTTTAAAATCATCAGGAAAATTTGTTTGGGCCTGTAAAAATTATGATGGCGATGTTCAGGTACTTTTAAACAATTAATTAATATTTTTCCAAAATTCTAGATCATTAGTATACATATATCTCTTTTTCTCTAAACAAAGTCTGACATTGTAGCTCAAGGTTATGGATCATTAGGTTTAATGACATCTGTTCTCATGTGCCCGGATGGAAAAACAATAGAGTCTGAAGCAGGTAATTTATATTCCATAGATTGTTAAGCAAAAAAAAGGAAGAACACGTGATGTAAATTTAAATTTTTCTATCAAAACTCATATTTAACTGTAACAAACTTTTAACTTAACTTAAACCAGCACATGGAACTGTTACAAGACATTTTAGACAACACCAACAAGGGAAACCAACAAGTACAAATCCAATTGCTTCAATATTTGCATGGACAAGAGGTATTTAACTTTTAGCATTGTAAACAAAAAATACAGAATACAATATTTATTAAATCTTAAAAGGTTTTGAGCATAGAGCAAAACTTGACAACAATCCGGATTTGGCTAGATTTGCCCAATCGCTTGAAAAAGCATGTGTTGATACCGTCGAATCAGGAAAAATGACAAAGGATTTAGCTGGATGCATTCATGGATTGTCGAACGTGAAAGAAGGAATGTATTTAAATACAGAAGATTTTCTTGAAGCTATTGCTGAACAACTTAACAGATCATGGAAAAAATAGAAAATTCATAGAAGAATTTGATTCTTGATAATAATTTTATTTTTTTGAAGAGACTTCTCTGACTATTAACCTTTGTTGGCGTTTCTACAAAAAAAAACACTTGCATTTAAATGAAAAATAAACATATTTTTAAAAAGTAGTAAAAAAATTTTGGAAAAGATCTTTGAGGGATGTATATAGATATAAAAAAGAATTTAATAATGATAAACGTTTACATTTTACAGGAAACAATTGAAAGTGCTATTACCTACTTACTTTAACCAGTTTCTTATGTGAAACATAGGTTACAACAAAAGGCTTTCCATCTGACTCTGTTGCTGGCTCTGTCACCTAGTTTTTTACAATTTGTCTGTTCGCACATTAAGCTGAGATTCTTTCATCACTGTTCTACGCCAGGTAGTTTTTGAAGCTCCAGAGCGTCTTTTCCCTTGCGGATTCCAACCAAGGGCGGTATAACAAAGTTGTGTCTCAGTAGTGACATTCTCTGTGGCATTTTTCTTACGAAGTGCAATCAAGCCGTATTTCCTCATCTGTATCTTTTTGACCTGCCTTCACCTGACTTCGTATTGCTGGTTGATTTCTAGCTTTGAAAAACTCTTCTCGCCTTCTGTATATATTTACATTCTTAAGTGCACCCCCATCTGCTAGAAACATACGTGAAGTGATCGAAATGATTGATGGTATCGTTGCCAATATGCAATGGCTTGTTTCGTTGCCAAAGGTTTTTTTTTGTTGATTTGTTTGATTTATTTGTATATAATTTTACAATTGAGATACAATTGACTAGCTTTATCATATTACATTTTATTAATTTCACAATAAGATTCGTAAAAATGCTCCTTTATTCTAGTTTTAAATATATTTAATGAGAATTTATGCTTAACCATTGGAGGTAGAGTAAGAGTAAGAGTTACAAAATTTTCTCGGGTACGCGTTCGATATCTATGAACATCATTGACTTGTCTAATCTGAATGTTATTCTTAACCATATTCGATGATATTTTAAAAACATGTAAGCAAAGATTGACGTTACAGAATGTCGACACTGGAAGGATATTTATGCTATATAATTCTTTTTTGCTACTGAACCACTCCTTAATAAAAAGGATCCTTAGTGCTTTTCTTTGTGTAATTTCGATCATGTTCATCGCGTTTGCAGGTGCTGCTGACCATATGATATTCATATAAATTTATTATTATTTATTTGTCGACGTTACCGTCCGGAAGAATTAGTATTTATACATTTTTTACCTTTTACATTGATTAGTGATAAATTTCATATCACTATGGGTGACGTAGAATCAAGCTTCTAATCTTCAAATCTAGGTTTCGATTAAATTCAGGCTCTCGTTTCGATCTTCTGTGGGCGTGACGTGGTACATTTCAGGTCCGTTCTGACAATATTCCATTATAAGGTAATCTTGTAGCTCTCGTTCCTATTTCTCCCGCTACACTTCAAGTTCCTGATCCGTTCCTTAATCCAACGTTTCCCAAATGCCCAATTATGGCTTGATCTCGTACATTAAGCAGTTGAAGTATCTAAACTTCTGAAAAAGAACAAATTTGGAAATGGCTGGATTCGAACCGACGACCTTCAAGTTACCATACCAAATTTGAGCCAAGCGCCTTACCTATTCGACCAGCAAGGCACTTAACTGCTTAAATTAGTCTTTATTGAATAAAAGCAAAGTAGAGCATTAGTGCTGTTTTTTGTGAAATTGATTTTCTTACTCTTTTGACTGCATATGCAAAAGGTATGACCTTTTTTTGGATTTCTTCAGTATGCTTAATAAAACTTAGTGACTCATCTAGAATTAAACCAAATAATCTGCAACTGTTGATTTGTTCTCTTTAGTAACAAGATTGATTCTTTTGATGCTGTTACTCTTAGTTATTTTGTTGGTCCATGCATTCATGCCTTGAATAAGCTTTTCTTTTGAGATTGTAGGTGCCAAATTCATCATCATGATCTGATTTTCTAGTGCTAATTGCTCAGTGATATTTCGTCTGATTTCGAGTTCCTTGATTCTTTTCTTGCTGATTTCCTGACTAAAATCAATTCTTTTTATTTCTTCCTTTGTCTGATTGAAGTTATTTCTCAATTGTAGTACATCATCATCGATCTTTTGCATTTGTAATTGTAATTTAGCTCCCATCATGTCAATTTTGTTTTTGGTGGTATGTATAATTTGTTCGATTTGTGTGCGGAAATCTCCAAGGATATTTTTCATTTCTCAGGTCTGTTGTTTCTGGCGTTCACTGGAATGACAAATGTAGTCTACATTTGTATACAAAATTTTTGTTAATAAAGTCATTTATCAAAATTTTCAATAGCAAAAAAGTATTCTGGTTCGAAACAAAGGCGATATAACGCCATATGCAGCCAAAAATATCAAACATTTTTAACGAAAATAAGATAAGATGAGAATATTAGACATTAGTCTCCTCATATTAGAGGAACTTTAACGTTTGCTTCAGTTTTATAGAGGTAACACCGAGGTTTAGTTTTTTTTATAGCGCTTTAAGTCATATCATAACATTGCTATGCCTTGATTTAAGTTTGTTTCTATAAAGTTTACTTTGCTTTTAGTAAGGACATTTTTCATCAGAAATTTTCAGTGAATTTTCCTGAAATGATATATATTTTTGTATTAACTAGGCATTCACGATTTCCCGAACCAAAAAAATTATCGGGAACTGGACAAAAATTTAAACTCAAATATCAAACATGCTTCTGGAAATTTGGAAGATTTTTTTGTGTTTAAATGATGAAACTTTTCAATTGAGATAATTTGACATTAAAATTTTTTGGATAACTATTGTTATTCATCGGGTTTCTATCCCAAAAATTTCGGGAACAGGAAATCGTGAAAGTCTAGTATCAACTATAAGAACTAAAAAAATAAGAATAATTTTGACAAAGAAAGAAGAAAAAATATACAGTTTTATATTGTCTTAGAGATGCTGTTGTTGAAAATATGTATTTGCTATAAAATATGCTATAAAAACCATTTGATAAGTTTGTTAAATTTGATTCCTTCTTAATCGCCTTCTTGTCAGAGGTAAAAAAATTCAAATAGTCAAAGTAATGTTTGAATACACTTAAAACCTTATACTTTGATCAAAAAATTTGTATAAAACGTAATGCAGTTTGCTATAAAAAGTGATAAATCTTGTGAAAATGAAACCAATCTATTTAATTTTGATTCCTTATTGACATTTAATATTATTTTACATAATCAACTTCGTACCTGTACGGTTTTATGTATGAGAATTGTATGAAATCAATTCTTGATTTGCATCAGTCTAGCTTTACAAAAGAATTTTGAACTTTTTACCATTTTTATAGCCATTACATAATCAGAAATTCGCTCTTTTAATGGAAAACTGAAATTTGTGCTAGTTTTTCATAAAATATCCATGCTAATTTTCAATAATAATGTTAATTTATCAATATTTGTCAAAAAAAGTATTAAATTTGGTTTTACAAATTGTTGAAAATTCAAAAAATATTTAATTTCTTTTAAAATTTGGTTCTTGAATAATTAAATTTCAGTATTGTAAGTATTGTACAATACTTACAATACTTACAATACTTATATGGCAAGTATTGTAAGTATTGTAGGTATTGTACAATACTACAATACTTGTATGGAAAGTATTGTACAATACCGTACAATACTTTGGAGTGTCTGACCCTTGCAATTCACCTTGTCTGGTTTCTGTGAGGGAAACAAAAGACTTCTACTGTGCACTTTTATGCAGAACCGTGCATCTAAATCCATTGTACGCTTCATTAATTAACCTGATAAGCTTTTTTTGGACACCAAAGTTCCATCCAGATACACTCTCGATTGATAGAGTTAAATACTTTCTCGTAGTCAACGAAAACTAGATAAAGTGATAATTTCCATTCATCGATTGCTCAACAGTGGTTCTCAAAGTGCTAATTTGATCAATGTACGATCGGTATGGTCGGAAACTTACTTTTTCCTTCCTTAATTTAGTTTCAATTGACATGAACAAAAAGTGCTATCTGCAATCAAAATTAAATTAATTCATTTTAAAAGTAGTGATTAATACAAAAAAAAATTAAAATTTTAAACAAAACGTTTTTATTTATTAAAAAGTAAAATTGTTGGAATAAATTTTTGGAAGCTTCATTCAGTCTTTTAGTTAAAATATCACAAATATTATCACAGGTTGAAAAGTTTTCGTCTGAAAAGAGAAAAATATAACAAATAATATTTTTTACTGATAATATATGTCATTTCTTTTCTTTTTTCATATCATTCTCGGAACTAGAGAAATATTTTAATATAATATATTGAACTTCAGATTACTTCCCGAGTGTAAGTATCAAAATAATATTTGTGGACTTTTCTTAATACGCAGTTCATTTCAAATTTATTGCAAGATTTCATGTAATTATATATTAGCGACTTACCGCAAATATCGTTAATGTTTCAAAGTCGTATTAGCATCATCTTCTTTTTCGAACATTTTAAATCATTTTCGCCATCAATATTTGTAAAAGGAATGCATTTCTATTAAACAATTTTGAAAACTCTTTACGCATAAATTCATCGCATTTGCTCTAACGCATGCATTTTGAGTCGCAAATTTATTTCAATCCAAAGACGATTGACTTTCATTCAGTCAAATAATCCAATTACATTTTCACGGTTTCTTTCACTTTATTTATGTTTTTATTTGCTTCGTTCGCAACAAATTGTCGCCAAGATTATTTTTATAAAACGCCAAATTTAATGAACTTGCTGGACCAAAACATGCTACACATTACAGTGTGGGATATAATTATAGACGAATTGGTTTTTTCGAAATTCTCGAAAATATAAAAATTCCATAAATTACGTTCTATGAAAAAGTTGTGCACTTTTATATAATCAATATTACAGCGAAATTTTAATAATTTTATTAACTAGAGAAGAAAAAAAACAATAATTTTTTAAAAACTTTGCGTTTTGCAGACGGAAATAATGAGTTCCTATGAAAATAAAGAATTTCAAAAAATCAAAACTTAATTTTTACCAACACATAATTTTTGGGCGATTCCACTGATAAAAAATGCCAGTGTGGAGTAAAATTTAACAAAGCGACATTTTAGTAGTTTTAGGGCTGTTTGAAGTGAAAATTAGTCGAAAATTCTGATTTTTTCGTGTCCTTTTTGAACTTATAGTTCTCAGCAATGATTGAAGTTATTGAAAAACGTTATTCAGTTCCTAATAGTATAATGTAGAAGCTTTATTTTGATGCATAATGAAATAGCATAGTTTCGGTTCCGATATGGTAGGATATGTATAAAAATCCTAGGAAAAATATCTTCAAACGTGCCGCAACTATCTTAGATGAAGAATTTCCGGGTAGTAAAACCGGAGTCAATTATCTTATTTCTTGTATGCAAAACTGTAAATACATTAGAATTTTACTGTAAAACTTTTGGGAAAAATTGATTTAATTTGAAATTTGTCGACTTTATAGAGACTACCAGTGTACAGTAATCACAAAATTTTATAGTGATTTGACCCTACTTTTTTTATACTAAATCAAAAATGGAGTAGTGGCACATCTGGTAGAAACTTTTCTTTACTTAAACATAGATATCATTATGTGCTTTTAGAAACCAAAAACCGTTTTTCATTTGATTGAGTAGTTTTTGAACACAATATCGTCTGTAATTTATTATTTATTCATTTGAACTAGAAATGGTTGTAGTTAAAAAGTCAAATCAAGATCTTTTAATTTTCTTTGTAAATGACATAGATCAGAAAACTGATTTATAAACAATGAAATTATTCAATGAAACCCATAATTAAAAGATTTCGCGAATCTTAAAAATACCAATTTGGTTATAATTATTTCCCCAACTGTATTAAAACAAAATGTTCATTACTTGTATCAATTGATAATATCATTATTTTTTTTCTCTCATCTTATTTCAATTTGTTAAGGTTCTTTTTAACGCCATTTTTAAAACTTGTTTTCTAATAGTGAGCTTAACAATGCACTTTGTTCGGCTGTTTGAGGGCGATAAAAACTTTCTAAACCAGACATCGTAGAAAGCTCGAGTTTGAAACAATGTAGGGTCGATTTGCAATAACTTTCTCGTTAAATACTGATCGCTGTGTCAAAAATTGACACCACAAAATTTCAGAAAAATAAAATTTTGCCTATTAATTAAAATTAAAAGACCTTGCAATGCAACCATTTTCATTTTCAACACTAATGACCCTTGCAATAAACGTTATATTTGAAATACAATTTTACCACGTTTTGTTTATATTTATTTGTTTCCCAAAAACAAATACGCAAGTTACTAATTTATACTTTGATCAGAGAAATACTAACTGGATTCCATTTCCATTTTTGACTCCAACGTAAAAATAAAAAATAGTATATATTTAACTAGAATATAATATAGCGATAAGGTAAAATTATAATAGTTTTTTATTTCCTTTTTTTGCTTTTCAACGATGTTATAACGAAAACTTTAAATGTATTTATGTTTTTTTTATGTTAAAATACTTTTTAATTGATATTAAGAATAAATAAAAACGCATTAATTTGTATTCGATCTTATTTCGATCAAATATTTTTTTATCATAAAAAAATTAACCAGCTTAAAATTGTTACAAAATGTTTATTGAAAGAAGGAAAAGTAAAATAGGCAAACAAATCAAATGTATCATAAATTAGTGACAGTTATTCAATTGTTTTCTACTCAATTATTGTGTTGATTTTGTAATCAATATGAACCGTTTTAAAATCGTCGATTTTGATTCATATAATCTCGACGTGGTGGACCTTGATTGCTATAAAAAAAATAATTAATTTAAATAAATAATCATGTTAGTACTTATATTAAATCCACAAAAATATTCGTTTGGTTTGGAGACCATTAATTATAGTTGTTTTTTTTTATAATTTAAGATACGCCAAAATCTTTCGCAAATTGAATAACATTCCGCATATAATCATTATTTATCTATCATATCGTAAATCAAATTCATCCTAATTACATCCTTAATTTACAAACGTTTTAAGTATAATCGAACCAAATTGGAAATACAACTTGCTAACAACTGTGTTAATAATTATTTATGAAAAGCAACGAGACCAAAACGATTGATTGGTATTGGATTTTACGGACTGTTTTTACTTGGATGATAATAGAATCATTTAAATAAAGAATACGAATTTTTCTTACCGATTCGCGCCAAAGTTTCCAAAATTTCCACTTTCAAAATTATTTGTATTGTTCTGATTTCTGTTGACACCAGTGCTTCCTTGTTGACCACTTCTACGTGTAAACATGTCGTTATTCTTCAGCATAAAAAAGTAAAGTTTGGAATGAAATTAATGAATAAATCTTTTAACAGAAACTTTTAAAAATTACCTGGAACTTATTTCCTACTCCACTGCTATTGCCCATATTCTGATTTCTACGCTCGAAACTCTGTCCAGTCATGAATGGAGGTGCACCTATATGTTTATTCTAAATTAATCAACTAAAATGTTTATAAAAATTTTAATCATCCATACCAGAGTTCCGGCGATTTCCCATGTTTCCCATACTGTTATTTTGTCGATCGTTTCCAAAATTATTCTGTGAAATATCATTTGAATATGACGGCAGTGCAAAACCCCGACGATCTTCGCTAAAATTAAAATTATTGTCGTCGTTAAATCCACTGCGATTACGATCCATCATGTTGTTGTTGCTCATTCCACGATCAAAGTTGTTCATCCCTTGACGATTGTCCATCTGCATGTTATTATCAAAACGTCCCATGTTATGATTACTATTATTGTTTCCACCCATAGGATTGTTGTCTCTTTGTTGGAAGCTTCTACCTGCTCCACCACCTCGTTGATTTTTGCTGTATGGAGTATTTCTACTTTGTTGTCGATCATTTTGTCTATTTTGGCGCATTGGACCTCCCATTTGCTGCTGATTCATACCTCCACTCATATTGTTTGCTAAACGTTTATAATTAGTACAGAAACAAACATTGATTAGATCATAATATTTACCTCTGAATGCACCATTTCCTCTTGAGTTACCTCCTCTTATGCCTTGAGGTCCATTATTTCTGTTATTTCCTCCCATCTGGCCACCCCTGTTCGATCCACTTCCTAAAGAACCTTGAGGTTTCATTCTTCCTCTTTCAACAACAATATTCACTCCGTTAAATAGAACATTATTAAGAGCTTTTATTGCAGCGTCTGCTTGCTCTGAAGTTGCCATGTGAACAAAACCGCAGCGATTTAAAATATCACATTCAGTCACAACTCCATACTTTTCGAAAAGCCGACGAAGCTCTTCTGGTTTTGAACCTTGAGGCAAACTTCCAACAAAAACCTTACGCTAAAGAGAAAATTAAACAATAGATTAACAAAAATGTAGATATAAAATAAAATTAAAGCCAAACAACGCCATTATGGTTGAAATATTTGTTTACGATTATATATATGAAAATAATGCTCTCAAATAAAGTTTTGTATTTAAAAGCGTATTTTATCTTATTAAGTCTTGATATACTTTATTTAATTGGTTTTTACTTTACCGGAATCATTTTTTTGCTTGAATATTTTTTTTTTCCTGAAAATGAAATATGAATTTTTAAACCAGTAAGAAATTCGTTAAAGTAACATGATTATAAAACGCATAATTCTCATTAAAATTTTTTGCCAAATTAAAATTTTAATTTGCAATTTCCAGTGCCTATGCAGCTCTATTATTCAAGAACTGAATAATTTACTGGGGGTCCTCGATTTGAGTAGTTGTTTTGTTCCAAAAAATTTCTACTCAAATCGAATCTATTCAAATCGAGGCAAAGAATCCATACAAAATCACATGTTTTGTTCCAGAGTCCAAAAAATGTATCAAAACAATGAAAATTTTGATAATTTTTTGCACATTTTACCTATTTTCTTAATTTTACCTATGTGTTTTAGATAACTTAATTTATTTCAACGCATATTCATATTGTTTTTAAACAGAAATTCACAAAAAATATGTTTTTGAAGCAAAACAAAAATATGAGAACCTTGCAAATGTTATTTAACCGAACAATTTGTAGGGTTTTTGAATTTGAACTTTTTAAAACCGTTAATTTTATATCGATTTTTTAAATTTTTACTTTAATTTTGTAACTTTAGTATTGATTTTTCGATCAATATGATAAGTTCACACTTATGGCAGAAAAATTTATGTTTAAAAATATTTTCTGAAATGTTTTTATCAAAAATATTTGTTTTGTAAACAATTCAAATCGAAGAAAACAGGAAGAAATCCACTCAAATCGAATATTTTGGTGGGTAAAAAATTTTCTGTTCAAATCGAATCTACTCAAATAGAATCTACTCAAATCGAGGACCCCCAGTATTTAATTTTTGTGACCATTTTCTTCATGTAAACAAACAAGAATTTCATAAAAAAAAATTCAAAATTCCTCAAAGGTTGCTGATAAAAACATTAATTTAACTAGTTTAAGGATCTTATAAATTTGTTTTTGGTAATCAACATAATACAGAATTAAAATTTCAATGAATTAGTGTAAGAATAATATGTTAAAAATCAGTTTTTTACAAAAAATACGAGCATTTTGCTCAAATTTCAGATTAGGCCATTCTCCAGGTAAGTTTTTCAAAAAATCACCCGGAGAATCAAAAATTTTCCATTACCAAGCATAACTTTTACATTTAAATCGATGTAAAATGGCAAAAACTATTATATTTTATCTATTTAAGTCTTTGAAAGTAGCCAATAATTAAGTTTTTTCAATTTTTTTTGCAAATTACTGTCAGCAAAAAATGAAATAATCATAAGGAGAATCGAAAATTGAAGAAAAGTAAACACTCATTTTTTATTATAAAAATAAACTTTAACTAAGCTTACACTTTTTAAAACGAGATAAGGATCTTCATTGACTATTAAACTTTTAGAAACAACATTCTAATCAAAGAAATTATTGTTAATTAAAGTTAAATTTTGCAAATCCATGAAAAAAATGCAAAGCAAATATTTCATAAAAATTGAATTTTATTCTTAATTTAACACTTCATGATTGAATTATTGTTGATTCAGTAAGAATCAATCGTAATAAACAGTTTAAAGTTGCTTTAAGCAATCAAAACAAAGAAATTGACAAGATATTTACAAAAAAAAAATTGAAAGTAAACAGTAAATGACTGTGGATTATAAAAGCTCTTTTTTCAAAAACTCAGCTCATCTTGAGAATTGCCCATTAATCAACCAAATTATCAGCATCAGTTATGGTAAAGTAAATGAAATATATGGGTATATCTATAGATGTCCACATTACATAACTACTATAATTGGCAAAAATTATTATTCATTTATTATTAAGTTTGTCACTGTTCAAATTAAAAGACAAGTAGACATTTCATGTCTTTTAATTTTTTTTTTTGAGTAAAACAAGCACATGTGCTAAAACCGATTGAAAATAACTCAAAAATGTTGATCCTAAACCTTTAGCGTACATAAACGTTATTTTTTTTATTACAAAATTGCAAACTTGTTTTATTTTCGCTACACAATCTTCTATTGATTTTTAAGTTAACAATAAATGCTTCTTGAAATTAACGTAGAAATTTTTTTAAATGTTTTAATGGCAGTGACTTTTTAAATAAATATAAATGACTTGAAATTGTGTGAGCATTTTCTTAAAATTTAACGAAAACAAAATATACAAATTTTTTTCATTTACAAAAAAAAGTAAAAAAGAATCTATTATATTATATATTATAAAAGAACTTTTCTTCGATAGTTAACTTTTATTATTAGAAGACTTGATTATAATAAAAAAAAAATTGGCGTTGATTTCTTTTAGATTGTTAAGAGTAAAAGAAATGAGAAATTGATTGAGTAAGGAAGATTATTAGGAAAAGCATGGAAAAGGGTAGAGAAAATAAAGATTTTCTTAAAGAAGATGGATATTTATCGGTGGATTCTTGTAAAAGAGTCCACAAAATTATATTCCATCCGAATTTAAACGTGATGTTAATTATAACAAATCAATCGATTGTAATTTTGGACATAAATTCTGGAGTAATTTTGCAACAAATACATAATGGTAATTCTTCGCAATTCAGAAATAAAATTTAAAAGTTTTTTACCACTTTAAATGCATTTATTTCATAGAATCCAACAAAGTAGTAAATGGAAGATACCTAATTGAACATGATAAAATTTTATTTTGGAATGATACGAATATGGGTATGCGAAGTGTATATCCAACGAGTGTATTGCTATTAGAAACTATTCTTCAGACTCCAATATGTAGTCCGGATAATGTTGTCAAAGTTGAGATCTTACTATCAGAAGCCGTTCTCTTATACAACAGTTTACTATCTCTGGAGCAACAAGGAGTTGAAAATTCAGCCGATATTGTGAATGAGCTGGTTCAAAAGTAAGTAATTATCATTTATTTGAATAGAAAACTGATGTTAATTTTTTGATTTCTCGTTTAACTAGAATCAGTGAAGCGCAGAAAAAAGGGAAAAAAGGAATAAAGGCTCAAAAGGTGAAAATAAATAATTATTAGCAAAATAAAATTTTAATTTTTTCATTCATTTCTTAAAAACGATTTTAGTGGGACACAATATGCTTGGAACTTCCACACTCAAGCTTGAAAGTAGTTGCTAGTACGATAGTTATGGAACTGAAGAGTCTTCAAAGGCACATACCTGCTCTAAGCATCGCATCATCTATCAATGAACGATTAACTGACCTCATTATTGGAGGCAGAGCAGTTGAAAATGATCAAATTCAACGATTTCATATGTATTCAGAAGCTGCACGTCGTAAAACATTCGATTCTTGGCCTCATATGGACTACAAATTTGCTCTTCCAGATCAAATGGCTCAAGCCGGATTTTATCATCAATCTAGTGAAACCGGGGATGACCGAGCAATGTGTTTCACATGTTCTGTGTGCTTGGTGTGCTGGGAAAAAACAGACGAACCATGGTCAGAACATGAGCGACACTCCCCCGATTGTGTTTTTCTAAAAGGTAAATATTTTTTTTATCCAAAGCATTGAATTTTTCTATTAAATTAAAATATGTATTAGGGCTCGTTCACTTATTACGTAACGCAAAAAAACGAGTTTTTAGACCCCCCCTCCCCCCCCTGTAACAAAGCGTAACAAAATCTTAGAACCCCCCCTCCCCCCCCATAACGTAACAATAATTTTTTTCATTTAAATTGTTTATCAAATGTTTATTATACTTCCTTTAAAATTTTAATTTAATATAGAAAAAATTATAAAAAAATATATTTTTTGAAAAGTTACGTAACAAAATTTAGACCCCCCCCCTCCCCCTGTAACAAACCGTAACAAAATCTTAGACCCCCCCCTCCCCCCCTAGTGCGTTACGTAATAAGTGAACGAACCCTTATTTAATTTTCTTTTTTTTTAAATCATTTAAAAGAGTCTAGATTTTGAATTAACAAATTAATTTTCTATTTTTTTTTAATCTTAACAAAGGCGAGTACACACAAAATGTTCCATTATCAGTTACTTTTGCAACTAGTCCAGCAGTTGAAATATCAGGGTATGATATTATGTCCTTTGGCGATTGTGATATTATATGTTTGGGAAACTCAGTAACTGGTGATGTCTGTGTTTGGAGTGTCGAACGACAGCTAGAAAAATGTGCAGATTTTAATATAAAGTCATGTGAAAATAATATCATGAAGCGTAATAATGAAGAGAGTGAAATACATATTGATTTATTTGCTATGTGCACTTTTAAGAAGGAAACTATTACAAAGATAAAGGAATTGAATTTAGACAAATCCAAATCGAAACGGATTAGTGGGACACGGATCATTGTCGGAGTAAAATGTAACGAAATAGAAAAACATAAAAAAAAGGCTTTTGAATTAACAACCGGAAAGAAGTCAAATTTTTATTTAGTTTCATATGCGGTAGCAGAAGCTTTTTCTTCATCGACAAATAAATTTTCAACTTTAAATGGAAACGATAGTGAATCATTAAGTTCCCACGCAAATGGAAAAAGTGGATCATCGTCTCTAATTACGATTCACGAGTCTACATATGAAGAGAGGCTTGAAGGATTTGATGACATTTTAAAATTTGTCGATAATAAAGATAACGCTAACGTTAAGAAAGCTGATTCGCAAATGACTGGAGTATTGAAAAATGATCATGCTTGGACTTTTATTCCTAAAAATGAATCATCTGAGATAGATTCGGTCAAATCTTTAGCAGTGAATGGTCCATCAATTGCTTCAAAACAAAATACAACACAAGCAACAGAATTCTTAGCAAAGAATAATACTGAAAGTGAATTCGTTTGTTTTCCTATGCAAGCCATTGAAATAGTTGACATGAATGATAGTTATGAAATCAAAGAAATTTTAACTTCGAGTGATAATCATTACATGATTGTTTTCTTAAAATCCTGCTTACCTGTAAATGAAAATGAATGTATGGAAACTGATGTTATAAAAAATGGAACTATACAGTCTCAAGTACTTGTCTATGAAATAGATGACAAAGGACTTATTATGGAACAAATTGTTTCTAAACGAATCTTTGCTAATGATCAAGTACCAGTAGAATTTTGCATATTACCAAAATTCGATACTAATGAGCGCTTCTTTAGTGGATGCCCAACTGATTCAAATGCATTTGTAATAACATGCTCAGACGGTTCGATAAAAGTCTTGTCGATTGAAACATTAAATACTTTATCTGAAGCAAAGGTTCAAGGAGAAAATTTTATTTCTTGTGTTTACTGTAAAAATTTAGAACGCTTATGTGCTTCAACAGCAAATGGAACTTTACACTTTTACTCTTTTTATGATCTCGATAACGATTCAAGTGACGAAATCGAGGATGAAATTATAAATTCGGTTGAATCTATTGAAAATAAATATAAAAGAGTTTTGCCATCGACTTCCAAAGCGTTTTCAAGAATTGAATGTGAAAAAAATTCAAAAACTGAAATAATTGCTAATCGGAAAAGTTTAAACTTGAATGATTTGAAAAATCTCTATTCATTGACGCAATTCGACGAAAATCTCACTTCATACTCCGCTGAAGTTCCAGGATGTTGGACAGAAATATTTCAAGCAAAAAGACGTCATCCTCAGAATTTAAGTCCTGGTGAAGACACACATTTAACGAGAACATGGAGATTGCATAATGATGCAACAACATGGGATGAACATTTAATTGAATTGAGTCTACCGAAACCCCCATCAATCGGACATATTGATTTCAAATTTTCAATTCTACAACCCTGTAGTAATCCACCTGCCATACAAGTAACCTTACTGAAACAAAAATCTATTGGATTATGCTGCCGTAGAAAGCCGGGATCAAATAAACAAAGCTTCGCTGAACCATCGAAAGAAGATGTTGACAACAATATAAATTTCAATTTGAACTCTGGAACGTCACAAACAAATACTTTCTATGACAATACAACAATTGAGAATCCAGTTTTATCTGAGGAATATTTACAAGCCAGAAATGCTGAAATTCTTGTGGGGCCGATCGAATTGTCTTCATGTATGGATCTAAATGAACAAGGGGGTACGGTTACGTTTATCAGCCCGAAACTGCTTAAGTCCAAAGCAAGGAATTATTTGATTCATTTAAAAACAATGACTGATGTGTCTAAGGATAGTCAATCTAAAACCAGAGGTTAGTACAAAATTAAAAAATCATTAATAATTAAAATAACATTATATTACTATAGGAAAACAATCATAAACATAGTTGTTTTTACAATGATTTTAACTTTTTGATTTGAGTATTAAGTTTTCATATACTTTTTTAGGATGCGATTGGCTTCATGAAATATCCATAACGATAAGAGCAACACGTGAAGTTTCAAGTATAAACAACGAACGATTACAACGCCTCGCAATGTTGGAGTCAAATATTCTGATGAAAAATCTTATTGGCATAGTTATTAGTAACAGTAGTTCACTAATGCAAAATATTTCGATAGACATATTATATTGGATTCAGTGCATAAATTTAGCACGTTTTCGAATTCCTAAATCATTACCCGAAATTAATTCACATCAAAGATTTTGTGTCGAAATAATTCAGGAAAATTTAAATGAGATAATACAAAATTGCATCCTCATAAATAATCGTAGTATGGCAAAGAAGACAGTTAAGCTTATAGTTACCACTCTAAATGGTGCAAGAAATATGACTGATCAAATATCTTGTTCAAATTATGAAACTTCATTAAAAATGTCGATATTATCACAAATTCCCAATATCATCAAAATTAAACATGCTGGATCTCTAAGATGGTTTGCATTATTAATTGCTGACACAACAACAAACGAATCACAGGGGGCTATTTCTGTTGAATTGATGAAGCTCCTAGTTGATATTTTGAATGAAGTATCAAAAAGAGCAAACACTTTAAATTCATTATTACAATCACGATTCGGATTATATGGAATGCCTTTTGAATCTGATTTGTTTGATACGGAAATACCGTCTTTTGGAAGGAACACTAACAACAATAATTCATACTGCAACGTTTTTTTGCATAAACCTGGTGTTAATGGGCAGCAACCACAACCAATACAAAATCAATTTAGTGATTTAAAGAACTTTTGTGCCACTGGTATGTTCGCTAATCAAAACCCTATATTGTCGTCGGACTTTATAAGTAATGTTTTTTTTTTTTTATTTTTACCACTTTTTAAATAGACAATTCAGAAATAAGAATTCCCTTTCACTTACGAAAAAAAAGTATAAACAATCACATTAAGGGCTTATTGGAAGTAGAACCGTTGCATTTTATATGCTCATCGACATCTGAAGCAACAAGAATTGAAAATATGGATTCAATATCCTTACAAGCTACAAGTACAATTGATGATATTTTAATTGAAACACCGCCTCAGATTGGAACATCGAAATTAGCTGGGAATGATCATATTATTAAAATGCCCAATGAAAAGATTTCGTTTAATAATGAAACTGAGCTGGAAAAAAAAATTGAGTCACCATATGCTCTCGCTAAAAATGTGGTAGATAAGATTTTTTATTCACAAATAAAGAAAAATAAATACAAGGAGCCATATATAAAAACAGGAACAAGTAATACACCAATATTTACTGGAGATGAAGAGTTTATGATGATGCAACAGCAGGAATCTAATGAAAAATCAATTATTGAATCAAATAATCAAAATTCATCTACAGTCTATAATGATAGAGTACGTGAATTTATTGATAGTACGAAACTAGATGATAGCTTGAATTTTCTACCATGGCATAAATTACTAAGTTTGCCTACAAAACAAATGATTGTAATTGACAGAATGCATTCAGGAGCTAGAAGACAAGTAACACTAGATTTTGGAAATCCTGTTGTGTTAACAGATATTGTCATTCCGGCTTGTAATGATTTGGCCTCGCTTACGATTGACGTTTGGTGTTTTGACGAAGAAAGTGATTGTGTTCGCCTTGCATTGTGTAATGATATTTCCATAAAAATGCTGATTTTGAATGATTTACAACCGCCACCAATATGTCGTTACTTGAGAATGACCTTCATGGGTCGATATGGTATGTCAGCTACAAGATGTAAATTACCAATGGGTTCCTTTTTCGGACACAACGTTATACTTGATAGAGATAGTTATGCTGATCCTGTAATGAAAGTTGTTTCAACTAAGAAAACTTATTTGCGAAACCAACTAAAAGTATTAAACGCTTTTTATGAAGACACACACTGTCGATATTGTTTGGCGAGTAGTAAATTATCTGATCTTCTGAGACCATTACTCAAGACTGAAAATTCAAATATGTCTCATATGAAGTCTTATTTGAATCGTTTAAAGGATAATGATGAAAATAATCAAGAATTTATCAAAATTTTTACTGTTTATGAAGAATGTATGATGTTTCAAAACCAATTAAATGTTGTAAAAAACGTCATCAAACGCATTGAAATCACATTACACGAGGATCGACAAAAACTTTTGGAAGACTTGTCGTTAAGTCATTTATCAACTGATAAGCTTCACGTGTTAAGCGAATGTTTGATTGAATTATTACTACATTTTGTATCCACATATGATACTCAAAGTATCTCTATATTGCACAGCTTTTTTGATCTAGAAACATGTAATTTATTGTTTAGAACATTAGTAATTTATGGAGATTCTCATGTTCGCATCGCCACTTGTTCCATGATCGTAAAGATGTGTTCTTACTCAATAAAACCTTGGTGGGGTAATTTTTTTGCCGATATATTTACATCAATTTTCTCATCGCAAAACACCGAAATCTTTCCGCAAGATAGGTACGTTATTTATCATAAATCATCTTTCATCTGCATAAAAATCATGGATCATGGTTACAAAACATGCTAATTTATATTATTAAAACCTCAATATATTTTTTTTTTCGTTTTAGGGTTTTTATACTTTTAACATATTTGGGAAGAAAAAGTATACAATTGAACACGTGCAGAACGATAGTGTTGGACTCGATTTTAAAAACTGTTGCAAACCTCTTGGCTCCATTATCTAACGAATATGAAAATCATCTTCAAATATGGAAAAATACGGACCTGACACTTTTGAGTTGGTTACTTCTATTCTTGTCTGTGTGTTTAGATGATAACAACGATAAGAAAGACAATTTGAACCCTCGATGGGACTTCATGTCTGGTGATATCGCAAAAGCTCGACTTTGTATGACAAGTAGCAATCCAAGATCTTTCTCACGTTCATTTAAAAAACGTTTTACACAAAATAAGCAAACTAGCTCAAATCAAAACAATATCGCTGAAAAAGTTTATATGATGTCAGAGCAAATTGCAAATACACCAAGCATGTTATCTTCATCTACATCAAATTTAGACTCGGTTATTAACAAAGCTCAAGATTTAAAGAACCATTTAAAAAAACTTCTTCCGAATGACAATGAGTATATTTTTCCAAAAAGTTTTCTAAAAAAATCTGTAGCAGAAATTAGTTCTAAAACATCAAGTTCTCTAAATAATAACGGAACCAATAAAGCTGAAGATCAGACGAATGAAAATGTTATTGATAAAGGACTAAAATCAATTAAAGGACAAAATGTTTTGGTTGTAATTAGAGGGCTAATAGGATTACTTCTTAACATGGATTTTACGTGTAATATGGATCTGTTTTTATTAACGTGCAAAATAATTGCAAAACTCGTTAATGCATGCAAAATATCAGTTCAACTTAGTTCAATAATAACAGTTCAACAGTTACTTCAACTTGTCAGGTTAGCTGTATGGGAAAATCAACAAAATTCTTGGGCAGTTCATGCAATAACTTGTTTACTTCAAGATATTTTAGAAGCAGATCGTAGTTATAAGTCTCTTCTTATGGAAAACACTGATCCTGATGCTATGGAAGTTGACATGAACAACGGAAACGAAATATCATTAGCACAAGCATTAGGTTTTATGTCAGAATTTCCATCGTCTACATCTAGTCAGTCATCATCAATATTTAAAGATTTCTGTAACTATGAAGTTTTCAAAACAGACACAAAATATCAACTTCCTTCACTTATAGAAGATGATACAGATGGCATTGAGGATATACTTGATGACATTTTAGAACAGTCGAAAAAGCTTACTTCTACCGGAGTCACAAAAACTAGTTTTGTTAAAAAGGATTTAGCTCCTTCATCAAACTCACAATCAAGAAGCACTTATACGTTACTTAACAGATGCAAAGTTTCTTCCACTATGGACTCAAGATTAGAATGTGGATTGGATACAAATACAGAAATCAATTTCAGGCGATTAATAATGAAATCATCTGTGAATGTTATTACAAATATTCCACAACAAGAGACTTTCGATTCAGTTCATATTGAAACACCACCATGGCCAGCATCAACTTTATCCGCTTGGAATAATGCTGAATATCAGCAAAAGATTGATACAAATATCATGTTAATGGATGTTTTTGAAACTATTTTTACTGATTTGCACCTTGAAGATTCGTGGCTTAACTTAGAACAGGTTTTGCAATTATGGCTAACATTGAATGGAGACAGTAATGACCTTCCAAAAATCATTTTCAATAATCTTCAATCAAAAATACCTTTTGGCGAGAAAGCTGTAAATGGGCTTTTAAAGGCGTTAGCAACTCGACCAGCATTAAAAATTCGCGGTTGGTGCTTAGGATTTCTCTGTTTAATATATTCAATGTCCAGCAAGTCAACGGATGATTTTAGTCAAATTAGTGGAACAGCTGAAGCAGCAGGATATAACAAAAAAATAGGCCAATTGATAATTAATAATGAAAATTTTGAAAAAATGCTCCTACGTTTTTGCAATGGAATCTACAAGAATAACTCCATACATTCTACATTCGCAGGTCCTACAGTTTGTCGCTTACTTCAGGAGTTATTTACATGTCTTCAAGTGAAATGTCAATTGCGGGATGAGTTAAAAGAAACATTATTACGAGTATGCTACTCTTTGGTTCAAGTTGATGGAGCTATCAGTAAATCATGTGGTCCGATCGATGCACAAAATCAGATAATTAAAGAGCTTTTAAATTACCAATACCAGAAGACAGATTTGAGCATTGCTATGAGCATAATTGAATGCGTTTCAAATCTCATTTATCATTTTATTACAAACATTGAAAAAATTCAGTGTCAAAAGAGCTCTGATGGGAACTCTAGTTCAAATAATGTTTTTGGAAGTCTTTTTGCGACAGTTTTAGGTGCTGAAAATACGCAAACAAAAACTGTTACTGATTCAACAATTTTAATGAATTTAATAAAATTATCATCAATATTCATCAGAACTAAACTTCCACTACCAACGGCACATAATGACGTTGAAACAACTTCAGTTGATTTTGTTGAGAACGATGAAAGTCAAACAGATGAAATTAAAGCCGAACAACAAAATCAAACAAATGCACAGGCAGTTAAAAGGAATTGGCCAACATTTACGGACACTGTCTTACAACATTCTCCAACAATGAATAGATTTCTTAGTGCACTCTCACATTGTAATACGTCTTCGACCGCATTACTTGTAATATGCTCTATTTATTCTCCAATATATAATGAATCAAAAAATGCATCATTAAGTGATCCAATGAATGTTGAGGATGCATTGTTTCAACTGATAATCTACATGAATAAGTTGGCATCTCAACCTTCTTTCATGTTAAAACCATTATTTGACTATATTAAATTTGTGTCAAATGTTCGTCATGCGATGCCGAAAATATACTTATCTGAGCCATTTCTCTGGTTGATGCTGAAAATTCTTGAAACCAATGTGGCCCTTAAAGTGTTTTGTGAAATGGGTGGAATAAAAATATTGGCAGAAAATTTAGTGAGAAGCAATCGTACACTTTTAAATACTCATCCAAATTTGGTTACAATGATTATGCAGCATTTATCAAAGGCACAAAACCACGTCCAAACAATATCAAATCAAACAAATAAAAAATCAATTGGATCATTAAAGTATGATGAAGGATTAATAAATTTTGCACCATACTGTACAATAACTTCTGAAAACCCTTCAGCTCAGCCTGCGGATGTTTTGATCCAAGGACAAGTATCGTCGCATCGAAGAGCAAGAGCTGCTGCATGGAGCTATTTATTTTATCCAAATGAGTCACATGTAGACCTAATATTAACACTACCAATTGCTGTTCTCTTAAAAGAAATACAACTTCAACCTCATTTGTCAACTCTTGCATCATGTCCTTCCGCTGTATCAATTGAAATCTCACGAGATGGGATGAATCTAATTCCATTGACTCAACCGATTGTCACATCGGGTATGACCTGTATTCGTCTAAAATTTCCTCAAGCAGAGATTGCTACGCATCTTGTAATACGACTTTATCGTCCAAAAGACAGCTCAACAATTGGACTGTCAATGATTTCCGTTTTGGGTACATCAATATTCAATGACAAAACATCTATATCAAATTTATCATCAAATAATAATGATGGGAATAGTGACGAAGAGGCACAATCTGAAATTAGTTTTGGATGGTTAAGAATTCTTGCACAGTGTTTCAATGTTGTAACATACACTGATAATTCAATCTCAAATTTAGTCATTGCATCTGCATCAGAAGTCAATGGATTTATGGAATCTTGTTGTTCTCTTCTAAGCATTGCTCCATCAATGTCTAATTTTTTACTTCAAAACTTGGAAACTGTTCTCTTAAAATTAGGATTGCACAGCCAAGAATTAAGCTTAAAGTTAATTAATATTCTGTTAAATGAAAGTATTCCACATATATTCAAGTTATGTAATGAGACAGTCTCCGATATCCTTTATCAACTATGTACAACATCAGATTGCTTTTCACGAGATCGAATGCGAATGATTATTGATTGGCTAATGAACTTGGAATTGAATAATCAATTAAAAAATATCAATCCAAATAGCGGCTACATAAAATGTATTGCATCGATTTTATGGCAAGCTTATGCTACAAACTTAATATTAGATCTTGGAAATTTGATAAAATTAGAGCTATTTGAAAGGCTATATAGTTGGTCAGAACAGATTTCTGAAAAAAGTCCAATGAAACTTGCAATTGATTCTGCGTTATGCTCTGTTTGCTGTATTAGACCAGAGTTTTTTAATCTACTATTAAAGAAAGTAGGCATTCTGGTAGCAACAAATAATTTATCATGTCTTAGTGATGACAGAAAGGAAAATGAACGACTGATGACAGACGATAATAAGCAATTTAGTAATGAGACTGAAGAATGGTTTTCTAATTATACTATTCAAAATCTTTCAATGTTGAATTTATCTTCATCACAAATGAAAACTATTGCGATGGCTTGCCAGTCTCCCTTAACTATATATCAATTAATCGATTCTGGTCTTCCTAGTCTATTTACAACAGCTATTTTAGAATTCTGTCATCTTTCATCGAATCATGAATTGCAGTACTCATCAGCATGCCAAACTGATGCTGACAAAGCATTGAAAGGAAATTTTCCGATGGTAAACGTTAAGAAAATCACAGATATACTTAGTTTTATGAGTGAAATTTGCTGCGAAGATGGACACATGAGAGACTGGTTGGGATCATATGAAGGATCAATGTGGATAGAACCACTATTGTCTTTAATGTGTAATAATAAATTACAAAATTCAATAATCAATGATGACATTAACAATCAGACATTTTTGGAGTTGGAGGAAACAGTCATAAAGTTTTTGTCAAATTTCACCTCTTGTCATCCAAAGAATCAAGATATACTCACAACTAACTTGATATCAGTTATTCGTACAACCGAGAAAAACAATTACAATATTAGCCATCAAAGTCCTGGAAGTTCAACTCATCCATCAAGTTTGTTAAATACATTATCATATAATATGAAATATTCAATTTCTGGATTCACTAGACGTCTTGTTCTGCAAATTTTGCTTGAAAGCGAAAAAATGGTAGTGAGTGTCAGAAGCGATTTGCCTCTTCTAAGGAAATACGATGCAAACATGACATACATTAGTAATCACCCATCGAAAAAACCAAATTCTCATCATCTTTTGTTCTATGTTAGCATAAATACTAAATGCCAAGAAATTTTGCAGAATAGCATATCTGTGTATAACAATTTGCTTCCATCAATCAGTACCAATGAAGGAATATCAACAAAGTCTTTAGATTTTCCCATCGATAATCGTTCAGAGAAAAAAGATTTGTGGGATTTAGGTATGCAAATGAATTTTGGAATGGAATTTTTAAGCGTTGCTGCAGGTGTTCAAGCAAAAGACAAACGTTCTAAAGAACTAAAAAACCAAGAAAATGAACAGAAAACAAAAGATATTTTTAATGTTTTTAAAACGAAAACTGAAGAATCAAAAGGATTACCTCACAGTATTCAATTTTTTCATAACGCTTGTCCAGATATCGCAATCACTAGCGACACGACTGTAGCTCAAATTTTGACAATGCTCAAATCGAACGGCATCTCATTATCAACACCATGCATTAATTTAAATTTGATTCAATTAAAGAATAATTCAAATGATGATGATGCTGCATCTGAAATTTTGAAAGCTTCAGATTTTAATCCATTATCATCTCCTTTGCAAATATTCTCAAGTCGTGGGGGATTATCATTGTTGGCACATTATCTTCCAACTGTTTACCCAGAGCAACCTAAACATATCCAAAAATCTAGTGAAAAGGAAAAAAGTTTGCCTGGGGAATGGGTCAAAGGAGAATGGATTAAAATTGAACCAAACGAAGAAATTTATGAGGATGTCGATGACGGTATTGATAGTTCGTGTAAAATTGCAAATGTCATATCATCAGTACCTCAACATTCTCTAGCTGCATTCGGACTTTTTCTTAAACTACCTGCCTATTCTGAGGTGTTATTACGCGATAAAACTCGAGCACAGTGTCTTTTAAGATTGATTCTTGGAGTAACTGGTGATGGGGAAGGAAGTAAGTGTTTATTTATTTTTTAATTTACACTGTCAACTTAATTTTTTTTTAATTTAAATCTTAATTATTTAATTTTAGATGATATTTACAGTTTAACACTCAGTTCCTCTCTACCAACACTGCCATTTGAGATTTTGAAACAATTATTAGACAGTTCGCCGCTCTCAACAGATGATGGTGTTTTACTGAGACGAATGATTTGCGAAATTGGCGCAAGTCATCTTGTCTTAAATTGTCTGAGTATTTTTACTCATCATAGCTCCAATTTAGCAACAGGCCAAGAACTCATGAAAACATCTTCAACGAAATGTCAGACAGTGCTTAACGAAGATCAAACATCTGATGACAAAAGTCACGTTTATTGGGCAAAGGGCACAGGTTGACATATCAATATTTTTTTTTTAAATTAAATGTAATGATTTGAATTTTTTCAGGGTTTGGAACTGGATCTACTCAACAATCATGGAATGTTGAACAAGCGCTTCTGAAGCAAAAAAGTGAAGAAGATTTTGTAACGGTACTTTTACAGGTAATATATTTCTTATTTTTTTTAAGCGAGCTAAATTAATTTTAATATCATAGGTCCTTTCAAGTTACATCAATCCTGGCGATATAATTCCTAACGCTGATTCAAATAGCATTAATTATCGCGAGTCAGCTTTAAACACATGTGATCTTCCACCACTTTTTATAGATCTTGTTCAACAATCTTGTCTAATTCCTGCATTATGCTCATATTTAAGAAACGACTCAGGTACGCAAAAAATCTTGATTGGTTTTCATTAAATAAATTTTCTTTTTTTTCCTTCTTGACGCTCCAAAACAGTTCTTGACATAACAAGACACATTCCATTGTATCGAGCAATTTTACAACTCTTAAGAGCGCTGTCAATTTCGACACAATTGATTAATTTATTAACAACAAAACAGGAAAACGATTCAAAAACATCAATAGCAAGTCTACTTTTCAACATGAAATCCTGTGTTGACACCTATGCTAGTCGTTTGAAGTAAGAATTCCTCGTCCTCTAAAATTATTTCACACTTAAAACAATAGTAATATGTTTTTAAATCGTTTTCTACAGGATTAACAAGAAATCTAATTTGAAGGGGCAATCACAGAAAATATCCATTAATCTCGATGAGAGTGATGACGAAGGATTAGCATTATTAATTCCAGACATACAAGAGACCACTTCTTTAGTTCAATCTGCAACATATTCAGATAATAATAGTTTCGATAAAGAACAACAGCAATCGATGGCTATTGAAAATCAAATTAATAATACGAGTATGGAAGAAAAATATTTAGAAGTCATGAAAAAATTACAGTTTGGTAAGAATAATTTGCCTTTATATTACAAATGGAGAACGTTTAATAACTAAAATAATTTGATTAGATACATTTGAGATGATAGCAGAGTCAGAAAATGGATACAGATTTACAGTCTCTCATCATTTTGAATCAAATGTAAGGATGAGTAATGATCGAGGAAATCCTGGAAGAGTTAAACGCTTGGCTCAGGAAGCGACAACACTATCAACAAGTTTACCACTTTCATTTAGCAGTTCTGTTTTTGTTCGATGTGATACTGATCGATTAGATATAATGAAGGTACTTATAACAGGCCCATCTGAGACTCCATATGCAAATGGATGTTTTGAATTTGATGTATACTTCCCACATGATTATCCAAATTCACCAATGATGATTAATTTAGAGACGACGGGACGACATTCTGTAAGGTTTAACCCTAATTTATATAATGATGGGAAAGTTTGTCTTAGTATTTTAAACACTTGGCATGGAAGGCCTGAGGAAAAATGGAATGCTCAAACATCTAGCTTCTTGCAAGTTCTAGTTTCTATTCAGTCACTTATATTAGTAAGTGAGCCATATTTTAATGAGCCCGGTTTTGAAAGATCCCGTGGAACACAAAGTGGGAATCATTCGTCGCGAGAATATAACAGTAACATATATCAAGCTTGTGTAAAATGGGCTATGTTGGAGCAAATTCGAAATCCATCACCATGCTTTAAAGACGTCATTTTCACCCATTTTTGGTTTAAAAGAAACGAAATTTGTCAGCAAATTGAAAGTTGGATTGATGAATTGAGCCGCTCAACTCAAGTTAGCGAACGTTGTGGAAGAACAATTTCTTTTAATTCGATGGTTCTAAAACGGCAGTATCGACAACTGAGAGATGAATTTGCAAAACTATCAGTGCCGGAAAACTTAAAAAATTTCAAAAATCCATTTAATTTAAATGCATTATCAACTGGTTCTTTAGAAAATGATAAATTTGAAAATTTGGAAGAGTCCAAACAGTTACAAATAGAACAAAAAAATAATTCTGATATCGAATCATCTATCATACAAATAGATCAAATGAAGGATATTCAGGAGATGGTAACAGATGATTAATTTACTATATTCAATTTTAATTTTTTCCTGATAAAAACAAGAGCAAAATATTAAAAACGGGGCTCGTCGAATAAAATCCGAATAAAATTAATACAAGAAAATATTTGAATTTTTCCCTCTTTTTATCGCTAAATATTTGATGAATTATATTTTTAAAATTTTGATGTATTCTGAAGTTTAGAGTAACTTTAAGCTTTTTGAACTAGCAATCTTATTTGAAAAAGTAGTAAAAAAAAATTTCTTCAGTTTATCTTTAAAAGTGATTTTCGTGCAAAATTTTATGCTTTAAAATTTTCTTTGATATATTTAAGTTTTTATGTCGAGTTTCAGCGTCAGAGACCGTGCTTTAACTAAGATTTTTTTCTGTACCTAGAACGTTAACGATAACATTATCTATATCAAAATGAAGGTCTTGGAGAGCTCAATATGGGTAATTCCATGGAACAATTTTTCTATAAAATTGTCTCTAAATTGATTTTTTCTATTTCTCTGAGCTTTTTCTCTGAGATATGTAAAAATTCATAAGCTATGTTATTTAATAAAAATATCTCTTCTAAAATAGTTGAATAGTGAATTATTTCAATTTCTTCTGCTGTTACTTGTTAACGCTCAACAAAAAATTGTTCAATTCTACAAACTTTTACTTCTCATTCATTAGCTACTTTTATAATAGAAAATATATACAGGATGATAGGTTCTTGAACATTCAATCATATTTTGACTCAAGGTTAATTCAAGAGTATACGGCCTGTTTCACTAAAGTCGATTATCGTCGATTTCGGATTATCCACTTCAGTTTTTTGGAAATATCTTCAGACGCTTAAGGTTATTAAGAGATCGAATGTGTGATCTAGTTGGAGTACTTTGCCACTTAAATTAACATATTAACACGTGCTTCTTAAATTTCAAATAATTCCAACTGACTTTGATATCATATCATATTTCCTATAGATTCTTTTTTATTACAATTTGAATAAATCTAAAACTTAGGAAATTGACCTATGAGCAAGCATTTATCCAGAAATATTTTTTATGATTTTAAAACCAAAATTTGGAAATTTCTTTTTTGTAGTTTTCTTGTCGCTAAAATCTGCCAAAATTATCTCAAATTTATTTTGAAATTTTGATTTAAAATTATCAAAAATGAAGAAAAATGAACTATAAACATTTTTTTTTTACAATTTATTTAATACCGGTGTTGAAAACCCTATTACAAACATGCTGTTTCTGACACTGAATTCATTTTCGACGAGCCGTAATCAATTTCTTTTTAATTAAATATTTATGGTTTAAAAGGGATTAAATAAAGCTATGGAAGAATGATCCAAAAATTAAAAAAAAAAAACAATTCAATCGAAAAATTTTATTTATGTATTTTTTTTTTATTATTGAATTTACAAATTTTATATCATACTGAATTTATATCAACAAAATGGTATTTTAAAATCTTTTTTTTAAGTAGTAAGCTGTTTCGAACAACATCTTGCGGTAAATTACTTTAATTATTTTTTATAAGAGAAGAAATAAAAGACAAAGAATTAGTTATCAAATCTATCATTCAGTAAGTTATTTCTTCTTGCTATTCTTATCATTTTTGGCGCCTTTTGAATTTTGGCTTGCAACTTTCGCTTTTTTATTTTTCGGTTCTTCTTGATCCTCTTCTCCATCATCAAACTCTTCTTCATCGATTTCTTCCTCGATTTCATCAGTATCAATGTCACCGATTAAATGATGACCATGAATATGAACAGGACCTTTTATTAAAAAAAAGATATTTTATTTTTGTTGTGTACCTAACATCGTAAGCGGGAAAGTGAAAAGTTGAAAAGCATGCTGGACGAAAAAGGAAGTTTAGATCTTCTTTAAGTGTTGTACTTTAATTTCAGCTGTTTTCAATTTGATAATTATATGCAAAGGCTTTTTAATAAATACCACTAGATTTGCTCTCAAAAAATTACGAAATAAGCTAGATTTTTGCGACCTTTTACTTTCACTTTAAATTTTTTTTGTTCTCAAACATTGTACAGTAGCGAGTAAAAGTAATTGGCCACTCACATTTTCTGCTCTATCTTTTGATTGGAACCACGAAAAGTGATGAAATTTTCACCAATTATTCCATTTTTTATTACTAATACACTAATGTAAGCCTTAATTCATAATTCATTCATTTTTGTACAGTTTTTCCACAAGGGAGTTTTTTTGAGGGAGCAAAAGTAATTGGCCACTTTTTAGATTACAATTGTTCAAAGTTAATCATAGAATTGAATATTTATTTGAACGTATTCTGGTAAAAACTGTACTATTAGTGTATTAGTAATAAAAAATGGAATAATTGGTGAAAATTTCATCACTTTTCGTGATTCCAATCAAAAGATAGAGCAGAAAATGTGAGTGGCCAATTACTTTTACTCGCTACTGTATATTGGCAAACTTTTCAAAGTGATTGAAATGTTTTGCATACAAGCTTCGAACAGGACTTAAACTAAGGTTCTTTATTTGCTCGGTCACCGTGTGCACAACATTTCATGTGTGCTGATCGGTGAAATTTCTTGTTAAAATAGCTTAAGACATACCTTCTCCTTGAATCAATGTAAATTTGATTGGAGCATCAGGAAATTCTAGAAAACTTTGACTGCATCGATTCTCTCCGACTTTTAAAACAGCAATCGGAATTTTAACTATTGAATCCTCAGATTTTGTCTCTACCTAAGAGTTTTAATATTTAAAGGTTAATTACACTAGAATTTTTATAACTAAACGCAATAAGTTATTTACCTCAACAACGTTGTATTCATCTGATTTTGCTTCAACACCAAGTAATATCTGTTTTACAATTAACTTATTAGCTCTTGGATACTCTTCGGCACCACTTGTACTTTCGGGATTCCAGAGGACATGAGCTTTAGCTCCTTTTAATGTAACACCTATGAATAAAATAATAGATGCCAATGAATTTATTTACTTGACTAAAACCGCATGTAAATAATTGTTTTTATTTAAAAAATGAAATAGTGTATTAACTTTGTTTATTTTGATAGCTTCCGATTTCTTACCGTAAAAAAATTCATCTGCCATTGTAATTTGCTTGTTAGAAATATTAAATTTTAATAAATTAAACAATTTCCGGCAATCTTCTAAGATGCTGGTTAACTTTAGACTCTTACTTACTTTCACTCCCCTAAACAAATTTATTTTGAATAGTTTAGTCGTTATTTTTAACGCATTTTTCGCAGACATCTAGAATATCATTTTATTAGCATAGTTTTAACAAGTTTTCGAAAAAGAGTGAAATTCTACCTGTTGTTGTTGCTGATGTTCAATTGCAGCAATTTTGGTCTATTTGTAAGATATAAATATACAATTCCGATAGATACAATTTTTATAATGCATCTATTGTTCAGTCGTTGTAGCCGAAGAATCTGTTAAGGATAACTATATCTATATTTAAATGAAAGAATTGTGGAGTTCTATAATTCCTCATCTTTCAGGAAAATTGCAAAAAGTAAGGTCGCTGACTCTGAATTCACTTTCGACAAACCTCGCAATTTTTCCAAGATAAAAACATTAAATAAAACATTATTAAGATCATTAGATTTTTCATGTGTATGCCATACATTAGTGTTGTACATGCATCTAATATGTATTTTTTTATTTTATATTTGATCAGAACAATTTCATTTTTAATACATGTAACTTGAATGTCTTTAATATTTATGTATATATTGAATTTTGTTAGTACTTTTAATAGAATGTTTTATGTATTATTTATAAATATTTTTGCCATTGACTAGGTATTTTAAATATTACTTTACTATTTGCATACATTCAAATAAGTAGAATTTGTAATTGGATTTGAAATTTCACATATTTATAGCATACTATAAAATACGATATCAACATTTTTTTTATGTCTCAATTAGTTAAACCATCATTTTGGTTCTTTAGCAATAACATCAAGAAAAGCATCATAAATATATTTTAATGTTGATTCGCACGCACAGGTAGCGGTGGAGGTTTGTTACGTGCTGGAATTGGTGGCAAATGCTGATTCCTTTGGGGTATTGTTGGTGGTATATGAAATACTGGAGGTGGCTCCTTTGGAGGCTGATTAAAGGATAAAAAAAAAATCATTAGCTTATTACGTAACGCATTTTTAGATCTCTTCGTCACAAATTTTGTATAAAAAAAATTCCTTTATTTGAACTGTCACAAAATTCAGAGTTGCGAGACAGGTCGAAACATAGGTGACACATCTGACAAAGATACTCCTGTGAACAGGCAATTAAGGTTGGCAACACGTTCAAAATTAGAACTACAATAAATCTTTCTTTTATTTTATTCGATTAAGGAACGTTTGCACAAATTACTAACCAAGTTTGAACAATTTTTGTCCAACCTTGTCAAATTTAAGAGCAAAAGTGCTAAAAGTATAACATCGGTCCTAGCTCGACTTTCAAATGCTCATATCTCGGAACTGGCAACTTCACAAAATTTAAAAAGGTTATTTTTATGCTTTCACAAAATAGCACAAAATAATTATCAATTTATGATCAAAGGTTCGAATACAGATTTTTCTATATATATTTTTTTTTAATTTTTGTAACCTCTTTTACCTGAAATTATTTTATTTACAAATTCTTAGAATTCCAAAAAATTCAGTTCCAAATGTTTTCACGTACAAAATATTATTTTCCAAAAATTTATATTCCAAAAAATTCTGTTCCAAATATTTTCACTTCCAAAAAATTATTTTCCAAATAATTGTTTTCCAAAAAAATCCGTTCCAAATATTTTCACTTCCAAACAAGGCGTATACACTCGAAAAAAAAAGTTGGGATTTTTGGGGATTTTTCGGGATTTTTGGAATTTTTGTAGAAAACCTGGGATTTTTGGGATTTTTCTGGGATTTTTGGGAGTTTTAAAATTTTAAAAAAATTTAATTCCTTTTATGGAAGTATAAATCTTGAAAATTTGCTCTAAAATTTTTAAGAGAGTTATTTCATGGTACAAAAACTTATTCATCATCAATATAAATTAATAGTTTTTACATATTCTGTTGGTAAATCCTGTTCTGGTTCACTTGTGTAACAGAATAACTGCTAACGCTGTAAAACACATTTTTGTGTAGTTCCACAATTTTTTCATTATCAACATAATAAGCTGTCAACCTTTAGCTCTTAAACTGTCAATTGTTACAAAATCTCATAAAAATTTTTTATCCTTCTTTGCCTTTTTGTTAGAGATTTCATATTTAAAACTCTTTCTGTTCCCAATATTCCATTTTCATGTCCTATTTCCTAATATTTCACTACGACCTATTTCCTTTTCTTCCTAAATCATTTCCTTTTCTGATACTTGTCAAATTTATACATCTTTTTTCTATATATCGTCTGGTTGTATCGGTGTTTTTAGTAGTCATGATTTGTTTGCCTTGATAAGTTCCTATTAATTAAGAATTTGCTTTGGAATTATTCCTTCAAAAATTTATATTTGTTATTATTAAGCCATTTGGGAATTGATGAACATCTATATCAATTTCTTGATCAACGCCAATATTTGATGTCTTGAATGTAACATTCTTATCTTCTAAATAATCTTTCAAAAGAAATTCAGAATCAATATCATCTCGTATGTTGATTGCGTTTTGCGAATCTTTAGTAAGTAAACTCATATTAATACGTTCGATTACCATGTCTAATTCACGTACTTTGTTCTCCGTAAAACAAACTGCAAGCTTTAATGCATTAAATTTAATTTTTTTTTGTAATTCTGTGGCTGTTTGAATTTGAACAAGTGAAAATTTTGATTTTTTTTCATTAAAACTGAAAAATCTCTTCAATAGATAAAGATATCAAAAAAAAGATTTAAATTCTTCAAAAGTATCAAATAAGAGCTTTATGATGATGTATTATAAAGATACACTTATGCTAGCAAATGTATGAAAATCCAAGGAAAAATATCTTTAAACGTGCCGCAATCATCGTAAATGCCCGACTTCTATCCTAAAAACCATATATCACGGTGTAGCTCTTGACTTCTAAATCCAAAACTGTATTCAACTTTGGCTTAATCAGGTGCAAAATAAATTTATTGTGATTTTAGTGAGTCGTCGAATATTTTTGAAGTTTTCTAATGCCTAACGTTATTTAAAGATGAACTTTGAAGAAATTTTTTCAAAAAAGTCAAAATTGGTCGAGATATAGGGTACTTTTGATATCTGACGACTTGTATGTTTTTTTCTTCACTCAAACCACCAGTACTCTTACAAAAAAATAAATATTTTTTAATTCAGTTTTCATTTTATTATAGCTTAAATCAGTACCTTTCAAATGATGTATAAAATTTGATAGTTAAGTTTGATCTTAGTCATGAAAATAAGCCTGGTTTGTGACCGACCCAAAACGAAGAAAAATTTCAAAAACGTCATTTCTAGAAATATCACTTAGAAACAAAATTTAAGTATTGATTTGTAGTTTTTTATGATGATTTATGATAGTTATGACTATTTAAACTCAAAAATTTACATTTCATAAACTTTTTGCTATCTCAGGTAAAAGGTAGCTTTTAAGGTATGACCCTAGTAGACATTGATATTTCATATTAAAACACATCTGAGACAAAACACATTCGGCCTGTTTCACTAAAGTATATTATCCTCGATTTCGGATTATCTACTTCAGTTTTGTGGAAATTTCTCCAGACGCTCAAGGTTATTAAGAGATCTAATGTGTGATCTAGTTAGAGTACTTTTCTCCTTAAATCAACATGTACTTAGAATTTTTATATCTACATTAGTTTGAGAATTATAACAAAAATCGAAGTTAATCTACTCGATTTGGCTAGAAAATTGAATGATTAATACTTCTTACCGAAAATCAAAAGTTTAAAGTACATATACAGAAATGAATGTGAAACAGGCCGATTACTTTTATATGGTTACCCATCAAAAATTTTTCATTTTCGCTATTTTGTTTAATTTCAGCTTGCGCCGGTCACATTAAAAACTTTTCCATAAGAAGTATAAGTTTCATACAAATTTTATACACAATTTTAAAGGTACTGATTTAATCTAGCAATAACCGAAAACGGATTGCAAAATATTGATTCTGAATAAAGTTATAGATATTTGAGTGGATCAAAATGCATACAGAACTGCAACCAGCATAGATAAAAATACAAAAGTTGAAAATTTCATGCTTTTTTGGCAATTTTTTGTAATTAGGATAGTACTTTAAGATTTTTCAAATTCTTTTTTGTAAGATTTTAAGCTATCAAGGACACAAAACACTTATGTAAAATGGTAAACTGTATCGTTGTTTTGATATTTGTTTCTTCTACATGCTTTAATTAAGAAAATATTTGACTTTTTGTAAGCGTTGTACTTGTACAGAATGTTGAATTCTGAAATTTTATCCAAAAATTAACTTAATAATAATTAACAAATTAAAATTTTATCATTGTGCATGCTTAATTTACCTTAAAAGCACTTATTAAGTACCATTTAGTAGAAAAATGAGGAATTTTAATTCAATTTCTGTACAAGTGCAACGCAAAAACGTTTATTTTCCTAATCCACGAACAAACTATTTCAAATTTTCCTTTAATTAACAACTAGTTTTTTGATTAGAATGTTGTTTATGATATATTTCTGTTTTGATTTTCTGGGATTTTTGGGATTTTTGTAGGAAACTTGGGATTTTTTGTGATTAATCCCAAAAATCCCGAGTGTATACGCCTTGCTTCCAAATAAATATTTTCCAAATAATTGTTTTCCAAAAAAATCCGTTCCAAATAATTCCGTTCCAACAAAAAATGCTCACCCAAATTTGGTATGGTAACTCGAAGGTCGTCGGTTCGAATCCAGTCATTTCCAAATTTGTTCTTTTTCATAAGTTTAGATACTTCGACTGCTTAATGTACGAGATCAAGCCATAATTGGGCATTTTGGGCAACGTTGGATTAAGGAACGGATCAGGAACTTGAAGTGTAGCGGGAGAAATAGGAACGAGAGCTACAAGATTACCTTATAATGGAATATTGTCAGAACGGGACTGAAATGTATTACGTCACGCCAACAGAAGATTGAAACGAGAGCCTGAATTTAATCGAAACCTAGATTAGAAGCTTGATTCTACGTCACCAATAGTAACCTAGTAGCTACCGTCTTCCGGACGGTAACGTCGATAAATAAATAATAATAAATAATATTAAAGACGAACCCTAAAAATGTTGCGGATTTATTAACTTCAAGTGAAGAAAAAAATCCCACATACAAATGAAAGTGATTTCTTTACCAGCACGTGAAAATAATTATTTCATCTTAAATTTTAATTTCATCTAAGTGGAATTTTTGTCTTGCAGTGAAAATATTAAGACCACTTGAAAAAATAAAATTTTATAAGTGACCTTATTGTCCCTCCGTGATTTTACATTTTTCGGGTTTTCTATCTTCTAGTGTTGTGGACTTATTACTTTTCGGTGCAATTGACTACCATCATAATACTTAAAGGAGTAATTATCTGAAGGTTTAAGACTATTTTGAGCTTTAAAATCAAATGAATTTAAAAGATATTACCAAAAATATTTTTACCATCTAAACTCGAATAAACTTGGTTTAAAAAAGCTTATTTTTCAAATTCCACCATTCTGGAGAATTGCCCAGTTGAGACTTTTTAAGATTGCCAGTTAAAATCAAAGTGAGAAAACTCAAAGTCTACGATTTAACAAAATCTTTCATTAAAGAGTTGGAATTTTATAAAAATATCAAAATTTTCATTCAGATTTCAAAAGATTTTCATAGAGGCAATGTCAAAATACAACTGGCTAAAATTGTTGATTTCACTTAAATTACTTTATTATTCAAAATACTATTGTGATTTTCTGAAAAATAAGAGAAAAAGGATTCTAAGCTCAAAAGATAACATAAAATCAATAATTAATGATCATTACAATTTTTGAGTTTGTCTACATTCAAAATTTGGGATTTTTATATTTCCATGTGATTTTAATTAAAATGCTTATGCTGTTAGAATCTTAAACGCTGCTTTAAAAGCGATAAATGCCATGAATTTAGTAAAAATATTTTTTTTTTCAACAAAAATATCTATTATAATATCTTCGAACATGTTTATATTCTTGAACAATCAAATGTCAAAGAATTGGATTTTGACATTGCCACTCTCTGGATTTTCATTATAAAATTTCATTATTGTTTCACGAGTTGAACGGTTTTATTTTTGTTTTTAAAATTGATTTTATCTAAAATAATGAAAATCGTTCATAAAATATTTATTACTTTTAAAATTTAAAAAAAATATTGGAAAATTATCAGAGATCGAAGCCGATTTTTTCGGCTTAACTCAATTTTTGATTTTTTTGATAAAAAAAAGCTATTTAACACACATTTCAAGTATTTATATTGGACTTTACATGCTTTACTATGATTTTGTGTAATATTTTGTCTGCATGTAGCTATAGTAAGCTCAGAATTTCAAGTTAAACGATGTTAAGCCGATCGGCTTAAATTTCGGCTTAACATCGTTTAACTTGAAATTCTGAGCTTACTATAGCTACATGCAGACAAAATATTACACAAAATCATAGTAAAGCATGTAAAGTCCAATTTAAATACTTAAAATGGTAGTTAAATGGCTCTTTTCTATCAAAAAAATCAAAAATTGAGTTAAGCCGAAAAAATCGGCTTCGATCTCTGAAAATTATGTCTATGGAAAACTATTCTATGAAATTCTAGTAGATAGTAGATTAACCCAAATGAAAAATAAAGTTTAAATTTGACAATTCTATGAAAAGCAATTAAATAAGCTACAACTTTTTTTTACCTGATCAATATTTTATTGTAAAATGGTGAAAATTTATTTATTGTAATGTTATTTAATGATTTGCACAAAAGGACAATAAGTCCAGTAAGAAATATAGGTGTATTAAATATCTCACTGTGAGGTAATAAATCCACCAACGATTTCAAGTGATCTTTTTGCCTCATGGTGAGATATTAAAGACGAATTCTAAAAATGTTGCGGATTTATTAACTTCAATTGAAGACAAAAATCCCACGTACAAATGAAAGTGATTTCTTTACCAGCACGTGAAAATAATTATTTCACGTTAAATTTTAATTTCATCTAAAAGGAATTATTGTCTTGCAGTGTAAATATTAAGACCACTTGAAAAATTAAAATTTTATAAGTGGCCTTATTGTCTCTCCGTGATTTTTCCAGAGCTCGAAGTCGACTCGAGTCAACTCGGGTTTTTTTGAGTCGACTCAACTTTTCTCGAGTCTACTTAATTTTCTCGACTTGAGTCGACTTCGAGTCAACTCGGTAATTTTTTTTGTATGAAGAAGTCGACTTCGAGTTGACTCAAGTCGAGTCTACTCAGAGTTGACTCCGAGAAAATGAAGTTGACTCGAGAAAAGTTGAGTCGACTCAGTTTTGAGTCGTTGGCAAACATTTAGTTCAACTTTTTATTACTTTAGCTGCTATTTATGATCAAAAAAATATACATATTGCTACAACCTTCTATCATAATTCGTCTCAAAATAGGCTCAAAAGTCTATATTTACGCCGAAATTTGAATACCATGGTTGTTACTAATATGTTACCTAGTAACTCATTTACGCATAAAAAAAACATTTTTTACTGTTATTTCGTTGTAAAGAGGATTTAACAATGATGTTGTTAAATTTATATTTCAAAAAAAAGAAGTTAACAATTTCATCGTTAAAATTATTTTTACAATCAATTAACGATCAGATTGTAACAATGGCCATTGTTAATAATAAATTTTAAATAACTTAACTTTTCTTATGTTACGAATATTCTAAATTAAATAAAAATTCATTATGAAAAGTGAGTTTTCTATTTCTGAGGACTTAAGAATTACAGTGCGTATGATTCGTTTAGCCGCACACAGTTTTTTGCTTTTTTCTTTCTAATATGCAACTTATAAAAATTCAGCGATACTGTCAAATATTCTTCACTTATTACGTAATCAAGTAAGCTATAAATGATATTTTTAAAAAAAAGGAGGAAAGAAAAAAATGAAAAAATAACGAAAATTTGGATTCTGAAAGTATGATTCGTTTAGCCGCACTAAGGAAGAAAAGTATTTTATTTGCCCAAAACGATGAATTAGTATTTTGTTTCGTGTCCATTCTTACGTATGAGTTCAATTAGACGATTTTGCATGGAATTGACTAAAGTTTCTAATATCTGTATTGATAAATTTCGCCAGCAATTACGGACTTCAACTTCAAGCTCTTTAATGGATGAGCATTTACGACCTCGACTATATACTCGACGGGCAAGTATTCCCCATAGATTCTCTATTGAGTTCATGTCGGGTGATCTGCTTGGCCAGTCGAGAACAACGATATTTTTGTTACTAAACCATTCCATAGTCTTTTTACTTTTATGAATTGAAGCATTATTTTGGAGAAAAGTGAAGTCACCATCCATAAAATCGTCCGTAAATGGAATTAAAACATCGTCCATGAGCTGAATATAGTTGTCTGAGTTCATCCGAGTAGTAACTTTTGCAATCGGGGTCTTAACATGCATTGAGAATGCTGCCTAAACCATTAAAGAGCCACCACCAAAATTTCTAGAGTAGTTGAATTGCTTTTCGTTTTTTAATCGTCCCAGTAGTTTTGAGATCCTTCAGGTCCATCAAGATTAAATTTTTTCTCATCTGAAAAGACCACATTTGTCCACTCCGTAGTCCAATGAACGTATCTTTTTGCCAAATTAAATCGTTCTACAATATGCTTAGGATTCCACATAGGTTTTTTCATCTTCTTGATATATTTAAAGCAATATTTTACAAACTTGAGCTTTCTTAATAGGCAGATCTAATTCACGTATGATATCATTAGAGAAGTAGTTTTCCGTAGAAGCAAGTTGAATTGCACGATTTTTGTCACGATTTGTAATTTTTGTATTGCCCTTTGTCTTCTTCTTCTTGCCATAATCTTTTCCTTTTTTTCAAATTCAAATTCAAAAATAGTTTATTAATACCTAGCGGTAGTTTCATTCAGTTACAGTAATGCGGTACATTTATTTTGTGAGGAATGTTCATGTTGAATTCATAAACGGAATTTCATATGTGGCAGTAATTAAATTCATTTTTTGTGAGAATGATTTTTAATTTTACCGACGACACTTTTAATTTTAGGACTGCTTGATTGTCTATTGTTATGTACGGAAACTGGGCGAAATCCCATAGAAGAATTCATTCTTTCAGTGAGGGTAGTTTCTTTTGGCATCAAACGGTCGAAGATAGAACGTGAGAGAATTTCAGAATTGCGAGAAGAAGTAGCGGTGTGATAAGAGAAACCGTGTCGATTTTTGTTTACTGCAGGTCTGCGATTTGATGTGCTTGGATGAGCAGAGTCATTCGTAAGACGATTGGTGATCTTTGATGCTTTATCAATAATAGACATCTCATTCACCTCACTTAAAATAATGTCATTTAGACCTATGTTAGTCCAAACATCTGAATATTCACGACCAGAAGCAAGCTGATGGTCTGTTTCAAATTTTAGTATAGTCGGAATGATGTGAAATGTGGCACTTAAAAACGTAACAGGACCGTAGAGATCCTTTAATGTACAGAGGAGACGGTCTGTAATATTGGAGCGCTTTAGTAGGAAACGCAAATTGTATGTATCGGTGTCATCATTCCATTCCAGACGAATTCCATAAATTGATTTAATGTCCAATAGATTAGTATCGTCTCTGAATTTGAGAAAGTTAAAAATTATATCGCATGGTTCATCTCGTAGAGAGGAAGCCGAAACATTGACAATATCATTGTTGCATAATCCATAGGGATGAAAGTTATTTTGACAGGGAATAGTAATCGCCGAAGATCCAGAAATGATAACTAGAAAGACTAAAGACTGGTTAATTAGTAAATTTAGTTTGCCCTTACAGATTCTCAGAATATCCAATTTGCTTTCGGCACTTAGTTTCATATTTGTGTGCCGTTCCTCGAATAATTTCACTAACCATGAATTCAGTTGGCTATTATTGGAAATTTCAAACAGAACGGAATTTGATTTGAAGCTAAGTCCACAAATATTCAGTTTCTTCTGATCGATAAGAAACTCGGCTAGTTTAGCGGCAGGAGGTAAAAGATTAGAGCCCTTAGTATACAATTTAAGCACGACATTGTCTAAAGATTCGTTGCTGGTCTTCGTATTGTCAGAGAAGGATAAATCCTGATCTGTTGCAAAAATCTGCAATATATCGTCACTCACGATATCACTCATAGTCACAACAGCCAATAATAAATCATCAATTTGATGAGAAGTTAATGTAACTATTCATTTTTACAAAATTCACGTAATTTTTCAAAAAAAAAAGAAGTTATGTAAATAAAGAGCATAGTTTGATACCCTTGAAGTTCAGAATTTGACCAATTTGACAAGGATTTCACTGATTGCTGATGGTAGAATTCATAAGAAAGTTTCAAAGGGGCTTAGTACTTTCGTTGTTTATAAACATGAAAATTTATGTATTTTATGAATATATAAATTAAATTAACGACGTCTAAATCTTGAAATTTCTAGCTGTAAACTGGCCGTGCTTAATAAGTGATGAGTTACATTCCAGTAAATATTTCTTCAATTGAGTTTTAAAAAGATGGAAATTTTGTGTTGATTTTATGCTGTCAGGTAACTGATTAAATAATTTGCAGCCAGTATAAGTGATATCATCTGTCATTAGTTTCTTTTTAGCTCTGGGCAACAATAAATCACGACTTCTTTTACTTTTTAGTTTTTCGACTTTTGGTAGTGATTTGTCTTGATTTTTTCGTGTTCACTTTAGTCGACTTGAAACCGACTTGAGTTCACTAAGGAAAAAAAATGTAATATACCAAACTGATTTCTGCTAGTGCTTGTGAAGTATATGTGATTACATACAAAATTGCAGAATTTGTCCTTTTTTTTCATAATCATAAAGCAAACTAAACGAATTAATTTAAAATATTTTTTAGATTTCATATATTTTTTTTTGCACTATAGATTATTTTTCTGATTTGAAATTATTTATTACGAACTGCTACAATTATGAATGAAATTATTTTAATTCACACCATATTTTCAATTTTGGTGAATATATTTTAATCTCATATTTATTTGTTTGACAACATTGATATATTGATAAGTGCACTGAATGAATCGTAAATTCTATTTTTCTTCTCACTTGTTTTTAATTTCACCATTAAATATAACACTTTTTTTTTAATTATAGAGTTAAATTTCTTTAAGGTACAAACATAAATAATGAAAAAAATTTAAAACTTGAATTATAATAAACTGGAAGTTTGAAAAATATTTCAAATTAATTCGTTTAGTTTGCTATATGGTTATGAAAAGTAAAAAAGGACAAATTCTGCAATTTTGTATGTAATCACATATACTTCACAAGCACTAGCAGAAATCAGTTTGGTATATTACATTTTTTTTCCTTAGTGAACTCAAGTCGGTTTCAAGTCGACTAAAGTGAACATGAAAAAATCAACTCGGTTAAAAGTTGACTCGAGTGAACACGAAAAAATCAAGTCGGTTTCAAGTCGACTAAAGTGAACACGAAAATATCAACTCGGTTAAAAGTCGACTAAAGTGAACATGAAAAAATCAACTCGGTTAAAAGTCGACTCGAGTGAACACGAAAAAAATGAGTTCACTCGAGCTGACTTGAAACCGATTGAAATTTTAGTGAAGTGAAGTGAAGTGAAACGACTTCACTTCACCAACTTCGACCTCTGCTTTTTCGTCTCTATTAATTCGCTTCGCAAAATCCCGATTGGACAGCTCAATTGATTTTAAGTGATCAATTACAGCCTTTTCAGTCTCCTTTAGGTATTTTCCTTTTGGCATGATTAAATTTTTGTTTTTTAATCAGTAATCTAATGAATTAATAGCGTTACTTTATAGATAATAATCTATATAATTAAAATTACTTACAAATTAACTTTATTTGTTTACAATATCCACTGAAAATACTTTTTTCCTTAGTGCGGCTAAACGAATCATACTTTCAAAATCCCAATTTTCGTTATTTTTTCATTTTTTTCTTTCCTACTTTTTTTTTTAAAAAATATTATTTATAGTTTACTTGATTACGTAATAAGTGAAGAATGTTTGACAGTATAATTGAATTTTTATAAGTTGCATATTAGAAAGAAAAAAACCAAAAACTGTGTGCGGCTAAACGAATCATACGCACCGTGTAAATATTTAAAAAAGTTAATATTTTATTAAATAACTTGTATTTGAATTAATTTTCGTTATTTAAATAAATAATATAAAATTTTTAAATGAATTTCACTTTGCCATGTCTTTCAAGTATCTAAACTTGTAGAATATTGTCTGGAAATTATTATTTATTATTTTAAACTAAAGATAGTTATAGATAAAGTTTAATTAAGATTTTTTAATTTCGTTTCTAAATGACACAGATCAGACAAATTTGTAAACAATGAAATATTTTATTGCAAACCTGTAAAATCTCGCGACACACTAAATGACTTTTACGAATTTTTTGAAGTCATACAACATGAAGGTAGGGCCAATATTAGCACTTATTCTTTTCGCGGCACGCTAGATTACCGAATGGTTAATGAAATATCAGTTTTTTGCGAACAAAGTGAATTATTAAGCTACCTTTTAGAAAACAGGTTTTCAAAAATGTGCTAAAAAAGTTAGATGAAATTGAAACAAAATATAATTTACTCACAATGTCATCCTTAATTTCCTCGTAAATTGCAGACGGTGCTTGATATTGAGTATCATTGTTTACGTCATTTTGTTGCTGATTAATATCTGTTTTTGACGAATCTGGTGAAATGGTACACTGTGTTTCGACTTTAGATTCGAAATCTTTTGGTCTACGCGGAATAGATGGTCTTTCAGGAATGTGTGGTTGTGAAGACGAAGATCTAATAATTTGCGATACATCAACAACGCCAGCCTTAAAAAATGTATATTAAAATAACTAATTATGTGTTATTGATTTACAAATAATAATAATAATACTTGATGCTTAGCTTTGTGCATTGGTTGGGGAAATTGTAACGGAAGAGGTGGTCTCGTAGGAGGTTTCGATGACTTTAGAACTGCAGAAGTTGTTGGTATTCCAATGCTATTGTAATCATCATTTGTTGAAATATCAATGTACTCGCACATTGGTACACAATTAGATGTACATAGTGAAATTTCATCAAAAACTTTCTTCAACCAGTCTTCAGTTTTTAATCGAATAATAAAATCTATTCCTTGAGCATTTATGTTACATTTGCGTGTTGCAGCAGCAAGAGCGGCCTGTCCATCCTTTTATTTTTATAAAGTGTTGAAAAATTATTTTTAACTCGATTACTCAATAAGCATCTAAGACCTTAAATTACCTTAAATGTAACCCACATTGTTTCACCAACAAATCTCACAAGTGTCACTTCGCCAAACTCGGCCAACTCTTGTACTAAAGAAGCTGTTATGTTTTCATCATATATGCTCTCACCATCATCTTCAGTTTGTTGATCAACAGAATTAATCACAACTGTGGCATCCGGTGGGCCAAGACTTTTTATAACATCATTGAACACATCTGATCTCCTATCAGCGTCAATATTAGCAACTTCGATATCTAAAATGGAAATTACTGGACGATGGTCAGATTGTTTCAATTCTGCTCGACCGTAAAACAAAAGTTTGCCAGGACTCCAATTTGGATTATCTGAGTCTGCCTGCTGCATCCTTCTACGCCACAATACTCGATCTGTCCAAGCTGGCGCTCTGCATTTTTCCGAAGTATCATAGTCCTCAGAAAAGAGATCATATTTATATGTTGGGAAAAAATTAATTTCACCCTCCAAGAAATCATTAAAAACTTGTCCAGCCTCTTGTTGTTTCTAAATAAAATATTAAAAACGTAAAAGTAAAAGAAAAAAAAATCGTATTATCAACTAGTCAGATCTCAATTCAGGTTACAGTCTAGATAGTTTAGGAACTTTTTTAGGAAAAAAAAAAAAAAAAAAAAAAAACTTTTACTTTGATCACCCTAGTTCGAGCTTCGCTCGAATGGTAATAGATTACAGAGTTACATTTAAACATCATTATATCCACATTATATACCGGATGTAAAATTCGTTCAACTTGTCCGAACTTCGTTCGTAAATTTTAAAGCGTATCTTTAAACAGAATTTTTAAATGTCAACACTTTGGGATGATTCCTAAGCCTGAAGCAGCAAGTTAAAAAATAATTTTCCTGAATTACCAGAAGCAAACTGGATATTATATTGTTTTTTTACCTTGTAATCCTCATGAGCTTTACAAAATTACACATTATAATATATATAATCCCTAACAGACAAAGAGCACGATCTGAGCATGATTTTTAAAAATCAATATTTTAATTTGATGACGCTAAATTAGCGTACTCTCCCATACAAATGGAGATCGCAGCAGGGTACCACAGAAATCACGCTCTCAAGAGTACGCTTTTTTACTTGCAAATTATTCATGCAAGTCAAACTTGAGATCATGATCAAGAACATGTTCTACTGATCATGCTTTAATTTTACTATTTAAAAAATTTTATGAGCTTGTGATTATGCTCTCGATCATTGTTTTTGAAAATTTGATATTATTATTCTTTTTTGGTTATTGCCGTGATTCGAACCCGAGCACGCTGTGTTGTAGTTTGTCCTGATAACAGTTCATCTTGTCTAATGCCTTGTGAAATTAAATAACTTTTAAATGGCTAAATGACATATTTAAACTATAGAAAGTCCAAAATAATTACTTATAATAGTGATTTCTGCTAGCGCTTGTGAAGTATATAGCAAGAAAAATTTTAACATAATCTCATGAGGATGTGAGTGATCATGATTTATATTACATTACAATACTTCCTATGTGGAGCATTTTATATTCTCTTCTAATCATGCTCTTGAGAGTACATAAAAGATTATGAAGTAAAAACTTGCATGCAAGTTATTTATAATTAGAGGATGATTTAGTCCGCTACTGAACATGCTCTTTACTGGGATCTTTAGAGGATGTTAAATAAGCGTATTCTCAACCACACTCTTAATCGAGAGCATGCTCTTTGTCTGTCATTAATGACTTAACAATAGATTTTGTATTGAGGAATAATTATGCCAAGGTCTAAAAGTGAGTAAATACGGACGATGGATATCCAAAAAAAAATTGACGCTATGGGTTCTAAATATTCATAATACAACGATTCGAGTCATTTTTGACCAAAATACATACTTTGGCTTTTCTATTTTTAACTTCCACGAAAAAGCGTGGTTTATTGTTTACCACGTTTTTAGCGCATTTTTGTATAATTGTATAATGCGAAATGTTCGTTCGTTCGGCTGCTCGTTCGTCTGAAGAAAAACTTTTTAAGCAGACATCGTAGAGAGCTCAGGTTTGCTTTATTAGCTCCGTTACTATTGTTTATTGTCCGATCGAACAATTAAGTCTTAAAACAGTGTATTTATACTATAATTAATGAATTTTTTATTTCATAAACAAAACCACGTGATGGGAACGTTTAAAAAAATTCAACATTACCTTTATAATTTCAAATTTTTTCTAGCCGTTTTAAAATTTAAGTTTCAAAAAACCGTTAAATGATTAACTTTTTCTGTATGGAAATTCATTGCAACAAATTATTAATTATACTATAATTGATGTTTTTGTAGTGCAACTTTTAACGGAAATATTTCAAATTATTTATTGACCGTTAAATAATAAAGCCTTTCTATATAATCACTCATTATAATTATTTGTTAATTACACTCAAATGAATAATCTTCTAAACTTCTAATGATCTGTAAACAAACGCAAAATAATTAGATAATCAAATACTGATCGCTTCGTCAAAAATGCGCTGAAGTCCCTCGATCAATAACACGAGGACTTTTGTAATCATATTCACACAAAATTTTTTTTTACTTTAAATTCGTAGAATCGCCCATATGTGGAATTATTGTCTTACACAAGATTAAGAACACTTCGAAAATTATAGTTTTTTCGAACTTTTTTTCTCTTATGTTGTGGAATTATTATTTTTCAGTGCAGTTGACTAGCCCCATTCGTGACAGCAAAAAAAGCAGTGCCTGGAGACAATTAAGTAATGACAGGCGACTGGCAAGTGGCAGATCACTGGATCAAAGTGATTTATTAAACTTCCCTTTAGAAAACAATTCATAAATTCACTTACTCTGAGCTGATCATGTTCTAGTATAGGCTGCAATTCGCCTTGCTTAATCAGTTCCTTCATTTCATCTTTATCCATATCAATGCGATAGTTAAAATCACCACACCAAAATACATAATCATGTCCTTTTAAAGTTCTGCCCATTGGAAATTGAATTTTTCGTGTAATTTCTGCATAGTCAGCATTTCTCTCTGCTACTTGTGATTGACCAGCGGCAAAATGAGCAGCTACGAAGCAAAAAGAAGTGCCATTTAAAACAAATCTTATTGCTACCGATCCTTTATTTCCAGTTGCTCCCCCTAAACCTGTTCTTACACAATCTGTAGCAACGTCACGAATACTTTTAGCTAAATGCGGTCTTACAAAGACATACAAACAGACTCCAACTAGCTGCTGACTTGTTAATAATGCATATGGCTCATCGTCTTTTGATAAAACTCTTTGAAGCTCTTCAGCCCCTGCAATATTTTTTTATATCAATTAAATTAAGCATAACTAAATATGTTTGTATTATATTACAAGCTTTTGAATTGTCACTACTGGCTGCAACAATGTTTTGTGCATTTAAGTCGACAATTTCTTGGAAGCCAATTGCATAGATATCTGCCATTTTATCATAAACCGAATCAGAGTGCTCGATATCAACAATTGCATCGTTTTTTGGAGCAAGCCAATCGATCAATGATAAATCTTTGTAGACAACGCTGCGAAAATGTTTTCCGCCGTTAACATTATATGTTCCAACAGCTACTCTCAACTCCTTAATTGATATATATTCACTGGATCTAATGCACATTTCTCGCAATACACTAGTCGGAGCGTGTAGCATGTTTGCTGGTAACAATATACGAGCTCGATCAGCCAGTTCTGAATTTAAAGTTGAGCCAACGAGTAAAATATCAATGGCCTCTTGTTTTGACGAGTCCAATAAATTATTTTGTATTGTTCTCGCTGCAGATCTAGCGCCGTCTATTAGTTTATTTGACGCTCCCATTGCACCTAAAACAAAACAATTAAATTCTTATATAAAAATTATTTTCAATAGTGAAGTGGATTAAGATATCTCACCCGTTCCAGCATAAATTTTACTAACTTCATTGCCATTAGATATCCACATTTGTTTGAAGACTTCCTCAAATCGCGAAAGAGTTTGCTTCTTGTCTGCAAGTCCAATAACTTTTATTTGTTCATGCAGTATATCTAAGCCGATGTAGGTTTGGACACAATTTGTTCTGTCTAAACAGTCAATACAATTTGTTCGAATTGTTCCATGTTGCTCTTTCACAATCTCATCTGCCGAAGCATAAAACAGTCCAAAATGTCTGCAACATTTGTCAATGCGTTCTTTAAGCTTAGATAAATTAATTTGATTGCCTCGGCATTCTGAATGATAATCGAAAATAATGTGAGGAACATCTCTGTGAGGCGAATTTTCGTGATGCTTCTGATATTCGTTGCTGAGCATTGCTTCTCCCTCTTTACTTCCAATTAAACTTGTGCCTAATAGATTACAAATCACTAGTCTTCCGTATCGTTTTTTCATTAGTGATAAGTGACGATCAAAAGCGGGTGCAGTAGCTTCAAAGCCACGAGACAATTTCACTTTATGTGATCCAATTTGCATACCTGGTTGCTCCCAGAATAGAGGAACTGATCCACGTGTCTGGACATAAGATGTAACATCAGAATCTAAATAAATAGCTTGTTCCGTTTCAACAAAATTTGCAACATGTCCATAATCATTTACACCACGGACACAAAACCTAGTTCCTGCGCGCTCACATGATAATCTTGATATAATAATTGCCCTTGCTTGTTTACTTCCAGCATAAACTGTTCTGATTTCAATTGATCCGCACATGGCCTTTAAAAGCCAAAAATCGCAATCTACATCGAAACGCAATAAATGAATATGAAGCATTCGATTCCAGAAGAAACGATTATCAGTTTCGCTTGTTTTGCGTCGACGTTGCGCACTCAATGTAATATCAAATAATGATTGTTGCTGATTTGATGAATTCCATACAAAGTAAAATGTTCCAGAATTTAAAACTTTACGTACTTCAGCGATTTTGTCTTCACTGTTATTTTGATTTTGCAATGATTTAAGGGGTATAAGCTGACTTTGTGTGATACGGAAAATTTCACAATCAGCAATTTTGCCAATACTAAAACATCCAGTGACCAAAACTAAATAAAGAATTGTTGACTCGTTAGCATTTAATTGTAAGCATCCTAAACAACCGTAAGCATCAACTATCTTCACGTAATTCTTCCTGATTGCTTCAGTTTCCTGACCAGCTAATAATCAAAAAATAGATCACAAAAGAAATACTTCATTTTAAGAAATGGTTGGAGGAAAAAAATCGATAAACACAAAACTGTTTTTTTTTTTAACTTACATAAGTTTGCTACTGTCATTGATTCAAATAAAAGCGTATCTGATTTAGATCTATGTTCCAAGATAATACTGTGTGGTTGTTCTGGTCTGCTTTTTTCAAGAACCCGAAAAGATTTTCCAAATGACATGATGATTTTATTTCACAAACACTTTTTCTTCAAACTAATGCACAATTCAATGAGTGGAGATTATTTCAAAACTATTTCAAACAAAACAAGATTACTGACGTGACACAATCATTGATTAAACTAAATTATCACAAAATGTTTTTTTTCTTTAGAAGCTTATAATAAAGCAACAATATTATCCTTATAACTGGACATTGACGAAAAATATCGGAAATTTCGTAAAAGGTTGAAAAATTATTGTTTTATTGTACAGTGACTTTTGGTGCTAAATCAGTGGTCTATCACTTATTAAGAATGAATGCTTCATAGGGAAAATGTAGTAACATCCAATTCAACATTTACGACTGAATATCTTTTAAATTCCAAAACATATATTAAGTTTGAACCGGTTCATAAATCGGTTCAAACATTGGGAGAAATGAATCTTTAAAAACTTTTTAATTTCTCAACCTATTTTAAAGATCTTTTATTTTTATGAAAGCTTATAAGTTTGCTATCAACTATTGCAGCGTTTAAGATTTTCAAAACAGAATGAGATCTTAAGCTCAAACCTTTTGAATTTGATGTTCCAATTTTTTTAAAACCGGTTGAATCGGTTCAAACTCAATATAATAAACAAATAAATTCACAAAATTTTAAAATTGAAATAAAATTCATCATCTACTTATAATGAATACTAAATTGGCGTTACCAAGTAAAAAGCAATTTCGCTATGTTGCCAACCAATTAGGGGTGTCAAGTACAAATCTCAAGTACTTAAGTATCTTGGGTTTTTTTCACATACAATGAGCATACATAGAGCACATTATTTGTGAGCGTGCAATCTTTTGTGAGAATGTGCTCATTTGATACATCAAAGTGATGCGATCACGGTACTTTTTTGAGCATGCTCAATGAGCATATTCCTATGTGACATGCATTAAGCTCACTGAGTAAACTCAAAAGCATACTCAAATGAGAAGATTACATGTCACATGCAACATTTTTTATTGAATATACTTATGAACATACTCAATATGCATATAATTGGTGAATATACTCATGAAAATACTCAAAGAATATATACCTACCCTGTTATTTCGTTATAAGCTAGTAACTTAGTCAATAAATTAAAATTCAATGAAAATTTTGAATTTTTTATCTTAATTAAAGAAATTTGGCTATCTTCTAGATTTTATTTCATTGACAATGTCATAAGGGGCCGTTCACCTATTACGTTCGCATTTTAAGGGGGAGTGGGGGTTTGAAAAATTGTAACCAAATGTAACATAGGGGTGGGGGGGGAGGGGGTGTCAAGAAGTATGTAACGTTCTATCTGTCGTCTGTCTAAAAAAGTTCACGAAAAAAATTTGTTCACAAATTCACACCAAAAACATTTTTTTCAGCCAGATCTCTTTTGATAGCTAAGCAATACATAGTTTTTGTTATATAAAGTAACAAATCAATAGAAAACTGGTTTACAAGACTTTAAAATACAATCATAATTTGTTGAAATTTTCAAAATTAAATCAATCATAAGTTTAAAAATAAATCTCTCTGAATCTGTCATTCATTTGATGATTAATATGATCCCATCATTGTGATATTTACATTCAAAGTAGATTGAATTTTCCAAAATTCGATCGGGCATAATATTTTTGAATTTTCTTCAAAAAAATTTTTTTTTGCTTTATATCTCAATCCAATAATTTATGAGAATACTAATAGTATCAATCAAAACATGACCTATTTAGCTATACAGTATTTTGATGTTTAAGAAAAAAAATACAAAAGAATTTAACCGTCTTTTTAAAATAAAAAATTATCAAAATAAAATAAATTATGAACGTTCAGGGGGGGGTTGTGAGTTGTAACATATTGTAACAAGGGGGGGGGGGGTGAAAAAAGCGTCGTTTTTTTGCGTAACGTAATAAGTGAACGGCCCCTAAGACATTCAAACTGATACTTAGAAAGTTGAAAAAGATTAATTAAGCTTTATTTTTGGTAGTAGCTTAGTAAAGATTACAAAAAATTTTCAAGTTCAAAATAACTTTACTAAGCTAGTAGCTTAGTAACGAGTAGTACCTTATAACGAAAAAACAGGGTAAGCTACTAGCTTTTAACGAAAAAACAAGATAAGTATCTCGTTTTTTGATGGACGTCATTTATGAAGAGCCCCTTATATTAAAAACATTCGAAGCTAAAATAATAAAAATTGCATTTTCTTTGCAAATAAATCAAATCTGATAGAAATAAAGCCGTCAAAAGTAAGCAATAAGATTTAATAAATAATTTACGCTTTAAACAACAGTTTGGATTACATACTTAACAAAGATATCTATATATATATATCTACATAAACATATATATATATATAGATATAGATAAACATTGAATACGTATTTAAATTTGCTAAAATTTTAGGTATACGTCGAATCAGCATGTCTCACAGCATATTACTGATCCAACCCAGTAGTAGTCCAGAAAGTCGAACATATAGTGATTATGAAAGCGTAAACGATTGCTTAGAAGGAGTCTGTCGGATTTATGAAGAGCATTTGAAACGTAGAAATCCTCAAGTAGCTCAAATTACTTATGACATCTCTCAACTTTTTGACTTTGTTGACCAATTGCGCGATTTATCAGTCCTAGTTTACCAGAAGTCCAGCAACACATACGCACCATACAACAAGGAATGGATCAAGGAAAAAATATACATTTTACTGCGCAAAGCTGCTGGTACCGACACATGAATAATCTGTATTAGCCATAAATGATTTTTAAAAAACTCCAAATCTAAGATCTATGATCTATGAATAATATAAAAATAAAAAGTATAATAAACAAGAATTTTATCTGGATCTTAGAAAATCTGAGTGTTTGCAAACTGCTCCACAAATTACATTATTTGATTTTTTAAGCAAAATTTTACACTTTCTAGGTATCTAGACAACTATTCATTGTCTTTAACCTGTGCATTCTGTCTTCTTTCATGATTCTGTTCGCTTAATTCGACTTAAAACACAGTCAATTAAAAGGGCGACCTGCACAAATATTTTGTTAATTAAAGCACGTAGAAGGAAGAAATAAAGATACTATAGTAGAATTCAGAGTGTTACATACTCATACATATTTAGTTGTTGGATTGCATAGATCATATTTAAAAAATAACTGAAAACACAATTTTAAATTTTGAATCAAATTTTATGCGGGAAGTTCGTCAAAAAAAAAAGTTTGTGTCAAAAAATATTAAAATAAAAATAAAATAAACTAAAGCTATGGAGAATGACTGCTCAGCATGTCAAAAAGGCTTCAAAGTTGGCGATAAAGCTGTAAGATCCAACTGTGGTCACTTTGTTCATTGCTTTAAAGCTGATTGCTGTGAAAAAGAGTAAGTATTCCATAAAAACAAAGAGGACAAAAATAACCAGATTATTCTCTAGCTTTTGTCGACAGTGTAACAAGGAGTTTCGAGTAAGTTCGAACTCCCCAATTGTTACTTTGAGATGCACTAGTCAAAAATACGAGAATATAGTAGATGAGGAAGAGATTAAGCCAGAAAGACTTGAAACAAGTCGGGTTAAAGAATATTTTAAAGGCAATACATGTGATGAGCGCAATTCTTATTACTTAGAGAAACTTGAGGAACAGAGAAAGATTAATTTAGAAATCATGAAAAAGATTAATTTGTTGACCAACAATCATGAATGTTTGATAAAATTAATATCAGAACAAACTCAAAATTTCAAGATTATCGTAACAGAGTTGACGTAAGAAATACTAATAATAGTCTATTTAGCATGTCTTGCATCCTGTAATATCTTTTATTTTTTATCTATTAGAAAAATGCGCACAGAAATTGATAAGGTTAAAACGGATGTTAGTGAAGTAACAGAACGAGTTGTGGATTTACTAAACGAAGTTTTTGAAGAACCATGCACACACTGTTAACTGTCATGCGCATTTTTTGTTCACACAAATTTAGAGTAAAGAATAACGGTCGCTTTAACTTTAAATAAACATTTTCTATGATTATTCAAATTTGTTTGTGCTTACCGCACTTTTTATTGTTATTATTTCTTTATTGCACAAACTTTTCAATTGAATTAAAATTAAAAAGATAAGATGAACGATAGTTTAGTGAAAATTAACAGTTCCTTCGTTTCTGAGCGTATCAATAAGATACGATTTATAGAGGAAGAACAACAGCAATTGGAACCGACAAATTTCTTAACTGCATCGTCAGAAATTAAAAATAATGTGAAATTATGGAAGTTGGAAAGAAACAAGTATGCAGATGAGTTTATTGAAAATGAATTTACACCAAAAGTGATCTCAAAACTGACTCTTGATGGCGAAGAAACTACTGGACTCGAAATAATAGATCATAATAACTTTGCTGTATCTTGTGGAAGTAGCGTGTTTTTAATATATATCAATCGAGATGCTAATATTATTCGACAAAATTTTAAATTTAGTGATATACACTCATTTAAAACTACTGGATCTACATTATGCACTGGTATGTATCATATATTTCTCATATGTTCATTATTCCATTAGATTTTCTTTTCTTTGAACTAGGTATTTCAGTTTCCGGTGAAAACATTAGTACCATTGGCGAAGATGGAAGAATTAATATATTATCTGCAAACAGTCAGAAGATTGTAACTACACTCGAGAATACAGATTCCGTTACACAAACAGCAGTTTGTTTCAACTATAAACAACTAATAACAGGAAATCGTATGGGAATTTTAAAGACTTTCGATTTAAGATGTACTAAAAGAGATCCATCGTCAGTATTTGAAATATCTTCACAGGATCAAAAGAAGTGTTATGGTGTAACTAGCATCATTCATCATCCAACACAAAATCATATAATCTTATGTGGGTCAGAAGAAGGCTCTATAACAGTTTATGATCTTAGAAATCCTTCATTTCCTGCAAGTTACCTCTGTTCACACAACTATGCTATTACTGAGCTTATGTTTCATCCAACTCAACCAGATAAATTATTTTCTGCCTCGGCTAATGGTGAATTATGGAAGTGGACTCAAAATATGATGCAAAATATTACGCAAGACTATGATGGAAATAACCAGGTGGATTCTATAAACTCATGGCTGAATGGAGAACGAGCCAAAAATAAAATATCAATTACAACAATGCTGAGCGGCTTAAGAAAGTCCATTACATCCATTGATTGCTCAAAGCAATCGCGATTAATCTGTTCAAGTAATAATGAAGCCGTCTATATAATTGATAATTCATTTTAAGTCCATTTTTTTTATGTCATTGAGTTGATTTTATAATGCCAATAAGAAATGAAAATGAGCAAATTTGCTATATTAAATGTAACGGATTTTTTTTTCTGCTGCTTCAATTTAAAAACTCGATTATCTGATTTGAAAAATTGCAGTATCCACTGTATACAAGGCTTTTGTTATTTGTTTATTTCAGTTTTAATAGAATTGTTGTCTGAAAACAAAGGAAAATGAGAACATTGATCAGTATATTTTTAGTATTCATTTTTGGTAAGCAATTTAATGATCGCCATATTTGAACAAAATAAGTTGTATTTTGAATCGTAATTAATTAATAAACGATTTTTATTTAGCTACTGTAATATCTTGTTCCGTTATTTTGGGTCGAAATCATTGCACTTATGGACCTGCTTATTGGTGCTCGAACATAACGTAAGTAAACACTTGTATAATTAGTGTCTCTATTTCTTTTAATTTTATAAAATCGAATAAAATGTCACTAAGGCTATCATTATCGTTAACTTATTATTATTTTCATTGCTGTAAACCAAACAGATTAAGACGCAAATGTTATACTAAATTCATTTCAGAAACGCAAAAAGCTGTGGTGCAGTAAGTCATTGCATTAAGACTGTTTGGGAGAAGCAGCATGTACCAGAGGATAGTGATTCAATTTGTCAAATATGCCTTGATATGGTAAAGCAAGCGAGAGATCAGCTTGAAAGTAATGACACAATGGAAGAGATTAGAGAAGTTTTTGAAGGATCCTGTGACTTAATTCCCATTTCTGTTGTGAAAAAGGAATGTAAGCGATTAGCAGATGATTTTATACCGGAACTGATAGAAGCCTTAGCATCACAAATGAATCCCCAGGTACATGAAATCGAAACTTCAAAAATGAATGATTCACCAATTTATTTTAAAATTATTATTCTGATTGCCGTAGGTTGTTTGCTCGACTGCTGGACTTTGTAATAATGCAGCGATTGATAAATTGTTGGAGGAAGATGAGGCACAAAAGCAATCCTTCAATTGCGATAAATGTAATAACGTTGGAAATGCAATCTCAAATAAATTTCATACATCAAGTCGTGACCAAGTATTCGACGGATTTTTATCAGCTTGCGGTCGTATGTCATCATTTTCTGACGCCTGCTCAAGCATTGTGTCAACACATTTTGATAATATTTATGATGAGCTGTCAAAAAACTTGAAAGCTGACAACATATGTCATATTAGTGGAGCATGTTCAAGGCAATATCATAATCATGACTCAAAAAGTATTGAAATTAAAACTGAATCAAATATTAAATTTATTTATAAAAAGGATGATATTTCATGCGAGTTGTGCGAGCAGCTAGTTAAGCATTTGCGTGATGTATTAGTTGCAAATACCACAAAACAAGAATTTAAAACAGTTCTCTTGGGCTTATGTTCGCAAACTAAAGGATTCAAGCAAGAATGTAATAGCATCATCAATCAATATTATGGAATCATTTATGAGATGTTAGTAAATAATTTGGATGCAAATGGTGTTTGCTTCTTAATTGGACTTTGTGATAAGGGTATTAAGGGAAATGTACCTAATATGCCTTTACTACCTTCGGAGCAAGTTTTTCCTAGAAAACGTCTTGGTCAACATGAAAAAATCTTTAAAAATGAACAGATTCAGTCAATGATATTACCTATTGATCAACTGATGGGAGCAAAATCATCACTTGACTTGATTGATGGCGGTGAAAAATGCGAAATTTGTACATATTTCTTTCATTTTCTTCAGGAGGAACTAAGTGACGCTAAAAATGAAGACCAAATTAAGGAATTGGTCAAGCAAACTTGTTCAAAATTTCCGTCATCTATTCAGCCAAGTTGTAACAGTTTTGTTGATTTGTATGGTGATACTATAATTGCACTTTTAGTGCAAGAAATTGACCCACGTGATTTATGTCCAAAGTTAAAATTGTGTCCAGAAAAGACTTACATTACTGAAAATACCGAAAATACTATTAAAACGGAAAAGTCAAATTTCATTCCGCATATTATCGTAACCAATGATATCGCTGATAACACAATTGATAGTCAAATTATCGATACAGGTTCTGGAGAATGTCTTTTATGTATGTCTGTTGTTGCTGCTTCCGAGTCAAAAATATCACGAAGCATGACAAAATCACAAATTGAAAACGTTTTAATGCGCGAATGCTCTAAATTCCATCCATATCAGGAAATATGCAATAACTTTGTTAAAAAAAATGTCGATGAGATTATGGATTTACTTTCTGTACACCTTTCATCTATGCGAATGACACCAAAAGAAATTTGTCAAAAATTAACACTTTGTGCGATTGAAGACGATTTAAATATTGATGAGGCTGTAATGATTAACGTTTTTGCTATATCAGAAGTCCCAATTGTTAGTCGTGCTTCATTGACAAAACATGATCCAAACAAGATCGTTCAAGCTGATCCACAGTGTGTGCTTTGTGAATTTATTATGGCAAAATTGGAACAAGAACTCAAAGATAAGCATACTCAGGAAGAGATTAAGCAAGCAGTAGAAAATATTTGCAGTAAAATGCCAAAATCCATTACAAAGAAATGCACTACTTTCGTAGATAATTATGCTGAATTAATTATAACTTTAATTAATAGAGTTCCTCCAAAAGAAATATGTACTGAAATGAGCTTATGTGCACCCACAAATAAAAGAAAAGCACTAATCCGGGATTCTGAATAAACTTGCGCAGGAACAATCCATATCTGTAGACTTAAAAGTTGCTGAAAAGTGTAAAGTAAGTATTTCTGTATAGATAAACAAAATTTCATAGTTGATATCAGTTAAAAAATTATCAACAGTAATTTTTTGTTACCCAACTTTACAGGTAGCTGAATATAGTAAGAAAAAAGATTGGAATGTTCGCCTAAAAAGCCATATATACTCTTACGTAGAATAGCGATATTGTGATTAAAATCTCATTTATGCTAAGATAAGCAAAAATAAAATAAGACATCAATGGATGTCAATAAATAACAAATTTATTGTAAATTTACATGATTTATTTACTCTAAAAATGTCTGTGCACATAATATTTTGAAAAAAGAACTACAAAACTCATTTATTCTGATACTCTTTAAGTGCATCTTGCAATTTAATATCTTGTTTTTCCCTGACTTTTCGTATTGTGTTCTCTATAAGTTCTTTTTGTTCCTTATTTTCAGGAGGATATAACTCTCGTTTTGTTTGAATTACCTGTAAAAATACGAAGGAAAAAAAGCAGTATAATCGATGATTTGAACTAATATTACGTATAATTACCCATTTCTCAAAATATTCAGGCTGATTGAACCAATGAAATAATGCAACTGGGAATGACATATACAGTCCCATTTTAAATACCTCCAATTTCCATCCACCCATGTTTTAATGCTCTTAATTTAAATAATATTATATTTTTATTTATTTTCAAAATTACTTTCTGAATCGGTTTTTAGCTCATTTCTTTAGAAAAAATGGCACTTAAAAGTCCACTTTGGCTGGTTCAAAAGACTTTTTAACGGAAGCAGTAAAATCTACGGGATTTTTACATTTAAAAGCTGCTATTTTGTAAGATCCAAATTTTAAACTTTTAAATACTTTAATTTTACTTAACTTAACGCTTTATGAAAACCAGCTTAATATCTTTATTTATTATTATATATTTATAAACATTATTCTAATCAGAGAACTGGTTGAAGAAAGCTCTGTTTCCTGAAAACTGTTTCAATTTGGAGAAACATCAGAACTGGAAACAAAAAGATCGACAACTCCATCGTACTGGGGAAAAAACAGCAAAACATCAGAGCAACAAAAGACAATTTCCATAAACACGGAAAGCAACAACAACAAAAATCAAAACCACCTCCAATTGTCATCAGCACAGGTGAAGCTGGTGAAATCAAGAGGTTGACGAATGAAATAAAAAATCAACCTGGAAGTTTCTTAATTGAGACCAAAAAGGGCAAACAAGGAACAAAAACGGTAACAACGGAGAGTTGGGATGACTACGAGAAATTCATCCAACTACTCAAAGACAAAAAGCATCACTTCCACACACACTCCAGCCAAGAAACACTGAAGAAGTACGTACTCTATGGACTCCCAGATATTGAAATCAGTGAGTTGGAGAAGGAACTTCGAACCGTAAAAATCACACCAGTAAAAATTGTCAAAATGACAATGAAACACAATTCAGATGCTCTGAGCAACATGACTCGAAAACGTGCCAGTACATATAGAAAGAGACCAACAAGGTTCCACTCGGAAAACTCAAATGTTTCTTCTGCGGTGAAAAACATACAGCAATTTTCACAGGTTGTAAAAACAGACAAGAAATAATAGAAAAGTGGAAATCAAAATCACAGAATGGAAACAACCGAAATCAAAACAAAACAGCAGGCCATTATTCATATGGACAAAGGAGAAACAATCCTCCAACACCGCATCGTCCTGAGCGATCAACCAGAAACGTCCAACATGCACCAAAACCTCAATGGAGAAAGAAGAATGTGGAACCATCAACATCTAGTACACAAAAGCCTGCTCATCAAAAACAAGCTCCAGTCAACCACAAACCAAGGAACACAAATTCTCATCCAAATCACAAACCCTCAAATCAGGGAAATAAAAATAACTTGAACAACCAACAAAACAATAAAGAAAGAGGAAAACATTGGAAAAAGAATCAAAGAAAAAAGCAAAACAAGCGCATTAATAACAATCAACATCAAAAACCAAAGCAAGATGTTGAGCTTATGGACTCAGAAGACATCAGTGCAACAAGTCAGACCTCGAATGAAGTCTTCCCAGAACCTTCATTCAGTGTTGAGGTAGTGAATCGAAACACAACAACTAATCAACAAGCTCAAAGCACCAGCACAAGAGATAAAAACATCTCAGAAATAGAGGAATCAAAGTGCAAGTCCCTTATCAAAGTTCATCGACGAAATACTCCAAGCAATCGGCTCAAACGCCAAAAACACCGCATATAATAATGGATTGTAGACAACAAAGTATCAACGTCCTCTACTGGAATGCTAACGGCCTCACTGACAAAATGTAAGCATTCCTCGACTACCTAAGCAAGCAAAACGTCGATGTTGCTTGCATCTCAGAAACTAAAACCAAACTCAAAAATTTAATCGCATCCAGACTACGTAATTCATCGATTGGATCGCGTGGATAGACCAAAAGGTGGTGTTGCAATCATAGTGAAAAGAAATCTAAAACATCAGCTTCAACCAAGCTACAACACAAAGCTAATGGAATGCATTGGAATCAAAGTCTTCATCAATGACACGGATAGTTGTCACATCCTCTCAGTCTATCTCCCAGGAGGAAGCAAAGGAGGGGAAATAGATCTACATCTGAGAGATGACATCAACAAAATAACAAATCTGAGAGGAAATTATTACATCTGTGGAGACTTCAATGCCAAACATCCATTATCGATATTTTTTTGAAAATAGCCTACTATGATCAAAACCAAAAATGCTTTAATTTTCATTTGAAAACATATCTAGGTATTATAAATGATAAAGAATGCTATTATTGATATAAAATCGATATTTTTTTGAAAATAGCCTACTATTATCAAATCCAAAAATGCTTTAAATTTCATTTTAAAACATATCTAGGTATTATAAATGATAAAGAATGCTAATATTGATATAAAATCGATATTTTTTGGAAAATAGCCTACTATGATCAAAACCAAAAATGCTTTAAATTTCATTTTAAAACATATCTAGGTATTATAAATGATAAAGAATGCTAATATTGATGTAAAATCGATATTTTTTTAGAAAATAGCCTACTATGATCGAAATCAAAAATGCTTTAAATTGCATTTTAAAACATATCTAGGTATTATAAATGATAAAGAATGCTAAGATAGATATAAAATCGATATTTTATTTAAAAATAGCCTACTATGATCGAAATCAAAAATGCTTTAAATTGTTTTTTAAAACATATCTAGGTATTATAAATGATAAAGAATGCTAATATAGATATAAAATCGATATTATTTTGAAAATAGCCTACTATGATCGAAATCTAAAATGCTATAAATTGCATTTTAAAACATATCTAGGTACTATAAATGATAAAGAATGATAATATAGATATAAAATCGATATTTTTTGAAAATAGCCTACTATGATCGAAACCAAAAATGCTTTAAATTTCATTTTAAAACATATCTAGGTATTATAAATGATAAAGAATGCTAATATTGATGTAAAATCGATATTTTTTGAAAATAGCCTACTATGATCGAAACCAAAAATGCTTTAAATTTCATTTTAAAACATATCTAGGTATTATAAATGATAAAGAATGCTAATATTGATGTAAAATCAATATTTTTTGAAAATAGCCTACTATGATCGAAACCAAAACTGCTTTAAATTTCATTTTAAAACATCTAGGTATAGCATTCTTTATCATTTATAATACCTAGATATGTTTTAAAATGAAATTTAAAGCATTTTTAATTTCGATCATAGTAGGCTATTTTCAAAAAATATCGATTTTATATCAATAAAAGCATTCTTTATCATTTATAATTCCTAGATATGTTTTAAAATGAAATTTAAAGCATTTTTGGATTCGATCATAGTAGGTTTTTTTCAAAAAATATCGATTTTATATCAATAATAGCATTCTTTATCATTTATAATACCTAGATATGTTTTAAAATGAAATTTAAAGGATTTTTGGTTTTGATCATAGTAGTTTTTTTTCAAAAAATATCGATTTTATATCAATAATAGCATTCTTTATCATTTATAATACCTAGATATGTTTTAAAATGAAATTTAAAGCATTTTTGGTTTCGATCATAGTAGGCTATTTTCAAAAAATATCGATTTTACATCAATATTAGCATTCTTTATCATTTATAATACCTAGAAATGTTTTAAAATGAAATTTAAAGCATTTTTGGTTTGGATCATAGTAGTTTTTTTTCAAAAAATATCGATTTTATATCAATAATAGCATTCTTTATCATTTATAATACCTAGATATGTTTTAAAATGAAATTTAAAGCATTTTTAATTTCGATCATAGTAGGCTATTTTCAAAAAATATCGATTTTATATCAATAATAGCATTCTTTATCATTTATAATACCTAGATATGTTTTAAAATGAAATTTAAAGCATTTTTGGTTTCGATCATAGTAGGCTATTTTCCAAAAATATCGATTTTACATCAATATTAGCATTCTTTATCATTTATAATACCTAGATATGTTTTAAAATGATATTTAAAGCATTTTTGGTTTTGATCATAGTAGGCTATTTTCAAAAAATATCGATTTTTTATCAATAATAGCATTCTTTATCATTTATAATACCTAGATATGTTTTAAAATGAAATTTAAAGCATTTTTGGTTTGGATCATAGTAGGCTATTTTCAAAAAATATCGATTTTACATCAATATTAGCATTCTTTATCATTTATAATACCTAGATATGTTTTAAAATGAAATTTAAAGCATTTTTGGTTTCGATCATAGTAGGCTATTTTCAAAAAATATCGATTTTATATCAATAATAGCATTCTTTATCATTTATAATACCTAGATATGTTTTAAAATTAAATTTATAGCATTTTTGGTTTCGATCATAGTAGGCTATTTTCAAAAAATATCGATTTTACATCAATATTAGCATTCTTTATCATTTATAATACCTAGATATGTTTTAAAATGAAATTTAAAGCATTTTTGGTTTTGATCATAGTAGGCTATTTTCAAAAAATATCGATTTTATATCAATATTAGCATTCTTTATCATTTATAATACCTAGATATGTTTTAAAATGAAATTTAAAGCATTTTTGGTTTCGATCATAGTAGGCTATTTTCAAAAAATATCGATTTTACATCAATATTAGCATTCTTTATCATTTATAATACCTAGATATGTTTTAAAATGAAATTTAAAGCATTTTTGGTTTTGATCATAGTAGGCTATTTTCAAAAAATATCGATTTTACATCAATATTAGCATTCTTTATCATTTATAATACCTAGATATGTTTTAAAATGAAATTTAAAGCATTTTTGGTTTCGATCATAGTAGGCTATTTTCAAAAAATATCGATTTTATATCAATAATAGCATTCTTAATCTTTTATAATACCTAGATATGTTTAAAAATGAAATTTAAAGCATTTTTGGTATCGATCATAGTAGGCTATTTTCAAAAAATATCGATTTTATATCAAAAATAGCATTCTTTATCATTTATTATACCTAGATATGTTTTAAAATGAAATTTAAAGCATTTTTGGTTTCGATCATAGTAGGCTATTTTCAAAAAATATCGATTTTATATCAATAATAGCATTCTTTATCATTTATAATACCTAGATATGTTTTAAAATGAAATTTAAAGCATTTTTGGTTTTGATCATAGCAGGCTATTTTCAAAAAATATCGATTTTACATCAATATTAGCATTCTTTATCATTTATAGTACCTAGATATGTTTTAAAATGCAATTTAAAGTATTTTGTGATTTGATCAGAGTAGGCTATTTTCCAAAAAATATCGTTTTTATATCAATAAAAGCATTCTTTATCATTTATAATTCCTAGATATGTTTTAAAATGAAATTTAAAGCATTTTTGGTTTCGATCATAGTAGGCTATTTTCAAAAAATATTGATTTTATATCAATAATAGCATTCTTTATCATTTATAATACCTAGATATGTTTTAAAATGAAATTTAAAGCATTTTTGGTTTCGATCATAGTAGGCTTTTTTCAAAAAATATCGATTTTATATCAATAATAGCATTCTTTATCATTTATAATACCTAGATATGTTTTAAAATGAAATTTAAAGCATTTTTAATTTCGATCATAGTAGGCTATTTTCAAAAAATATCGATTTTATATCAATAATAGCATTCTTTATCATTTATAATACCTAGATATGTTTTAAAATGAAATTTAATGCATTTTTGGTTTTGATCATAGTAGGCTATTTTCAAAAATTATCGATTTTATATCAATAATAGCATTCTTTATCATTTATAATACCTAGATATGTTTTAAAATGAAATTTAAAGCATTTTTGGTTTCGATCATAGTAGGCTATTTTCAAAAAATATCGATTTTACATCAATATTAGCATTCTTTATCATTTATAATACCTAGATATGTTTTAAAATGAAATTTAAAGCATTTTTGGTTTCGATCATAGTAGGCTTTTTTCAAAAAATATCGATTTTATATCAATAATAGCATTCTTTATCATTTATAATACCTAGATATGTTTTAAAATGAAATTTAAAGCATTTTTAATTTCGATCATAGTAGGCTATTTTCAAAAAATATCGATTTTATATCAATAATAGCATTCTTTATCATTTATAATACCTAGATATGTTTTAAAATGAAATTTAATGCATTTTTGGTTTTGATCATAGTAGGCTATTTTCAAAAAATATCGATTTTATATCAATAATAGCATTCTTTATCATTTATAATACCTAGATATGTTTTAAAATGAAATTTAAAGCATTTTTGGTTTCGATCATAGTAGGCTATTTTCAAAAAATATCGATTTTATATCAATAATAGCATTCTTTATCATTTATAATACCTAGATATGTTTTAAAATGAAATTTAAAGCATTTTTGGTTTTGATCAAAGTAGGCTATTTTCAAAAAATATCGATTTTATATCAATAATAGCATTCTTTATCATTTATAATACCTAGATATGTTTTTAAAAAAAATTTAAAGCATTTTTGATTTCGATCATAGTAGGCTATTTTCAAAAAATATCGATTTGATATCAATAATAGCATTCTTTATCATTTAAAATACCTAGATATGTTATAAAATGAAATTTAAAGCATTTTTGGTTTCGATCATAGTAGGCTATTTTCAAAAAAATATCGATTTTATATCAATAAAAGCATTCTTTATCATTTAAAATACCTAGATATGTTTTTAAAATAAAATTTAAAGCATTTTTGGTTTTGATCATAGTAGGCTATTTTCAAAAAAATATCGATTTTATATCAATAATAGCATTCTTTATCATTTATAATACCTAGATATGTTTTAAAATGAAATTTAAAGCATTTTTAATTTCGATCATAGTAGGCTATTTTCAAAAAATATCGATTTTATATCAATAATAGCAATCTTTATCATTTATAATACCTAGATATGTTTTAAAATGAAATTTAATGCATTTTTGGTTTTGATCATAGTAGGCTATTTTCAAAAAATATCGATTTTATATCAATAATAGAATTCTTTATCATTTATAATACCTAGATATGTTTTAAAATGAAATTTAAAGCATTTTTGGTTTTGATCATAGTAGGCTATTTTCAAAAAATATCGATTTTATATCAATAATAGCATTCTTTATCATTTATAATACCTAGATATGTTTTAAAATGAAATTTAAAGCATTTTTGGTTTTGATCAAAGTAGGCTATTTTCAAAAAATATCGATTTTATATCAATAATAGCATTCTTAATCATTTATAATACCTAGATATGTTTTTAAAAAAAAATTAAAGCATTTTTGGTTTTGATTATAGTAGGTTTTTTTCAAAAAATATCGATTTTATATCAATAATAGCATTTTTTATCATTTATAATACCTAGAAATGTTTTAAAATGAAATTTAAAGCATTTTTGGTTTGGATCATAGTAGTTTTTTTTCAAAAAATATCGATTTTATATCAATAATAGCATTCTTTATCATTTATAATACCTAGATATGTTTTAAAATGAAATTTAAAGCATTTTTAATTTCGATCATAGTAGGCTATTTTCAAAAAATATCGATTTTATATCAATAATAGCATTCTTTATCATTTATAATACCTAGATATGTTTTAAAATGAAATTTAAAGCATTTTTGGTTTCGATCATAGTCCCGGAAAGCACAGTGTGCCGAAAAGCGGTGTCAATATGGAGCACGCCAAGCACCAAATCAAATTTGTGCTGCGGATTCAATCCAACACCGCGCTGGCATGATTTTGGTATGGCACCGGCGTGTTTTAAAAATTGTGACAAGTTCATGCCGGAATGAACTTTTTTATTATTTTTTGACACGAAAATAAAGTGCCAATTAATTGAAAAAATATAAGTGCTTTTTAAAAACAACATTTCTAATTCAGCTATTAAAATTTCGGACCGTTTGGACATCAACCCATATTTTTAACCTTTTTTGGTTCCATTTGCTGTTCAATTAAGTAAGTTTTGGTTTTAATTAAGTGGTTTTTTTTTCATTTGAAAAAATTAAATTTTTTGCAGCGTCCTTTTGGCGTTGTTCGTGATCCGTGCCACATTAGTGCTGTGAGACTATTGAACAAGTGTGGACGAAAAGTTAAATATTTTTTTCCAAATTTAGATATTTTACTGGATTTTCGGACTGTTTGGACATCAAATCATATCAGTCATATACATGCTTAAGTTTCAATCATCACATACCTAAGATAATCCAGTACGTCTATAATTATAGTAACAATTTTAATAATGTGAGTAAATTTATTTATTGGTGCATAATAAAAAGTAAGCTGACAATGGGGAGATATAATATTTCGAAAATTTTAAGACTATCGCTTGATTATTCCATTTTTTTACTTTATTTAGGATATATTCTTGGAAACACAATTGCTTGACTCAAGTAACAATGGAACTCATCACATGATCGATTCGTTTTCGCCAAGACAAGCCCAGCATATACAACAAGGAAACATGGTTTTGGTATTAAAGGAATCACTGGATTCCTACGAAGAAACAAATAATTCAGAAACTACCTGAAAAACATAAATCAGGGTTATTTGTTATTTGCAACTTTTGATATTTTGAAATAAAACCAATAAAGAAAAATTATTTTTGTTAAATTTCAATTGTTTTTTGTAAATAATTTGGCGCAAATACAGCGCAATTTTTTTACAGGTACCGAATTCGTGCTGGCGTGAAATATAAAGCATGCCGATGTCCACAATATAAAAACAGCATTGATACCGTCTCATAGCTGGAACGGTGCCAGCTTCACACCGAAACTGAGCCAAATTCGTACCGGTGTGAAAAAACATCAACGCCGGTGCTGTGTATGTAGAAAATGGCCGAAAATCCAGTATGAAGACTATCACGTTGCCGGCACGGTGCTAAATTCACACCGGCACCGATTGATCCGTGCCAGGTTGACGCTGTCCCCAGGCTGGCGTCACGCCAGCGTGTGCCTTACGGGAGTAGGCTATTTTCCAAAAATATCGATTTTACATCAATATTAGCATTCTTTATCATTTATAATACCTAGATATGTTTTAAAATGAAATTTAAAGCATTTTTGGTTTCGATCATAGTAGGCTATTTTCAAAAAATATCGATTTTATATCAATAATAGCATTCTTTATCATTTATAATACCTAGATATGTTTTAAAATGAAATTTAAAGCATTTTTGGTTTGGATCATAGTAGGCTATTTTCAAAAAATATCGATTTTACATCAATATTAGCATTCTTTATCATTTATAATACCTAGATATGTTTTAAAATGAAATTTAAAGCATTTTTGGTTTCGATCATAGTAGGCTATTTTCAAAAAATATCGATTTTATATCAATAATAGCATTCTTTATCATTTATAATACCTAGATATGTTTTAAAATTAAATTTATAGCATTTTTGGTTTCGATCATAGTAGGCTATTTTCAAAAAATATCGATTTTACATCAATATTAGCATTCTTTATCATTTATAATACCTAGATATGTTTTAAAATGAAATTTAAAGCATTTTTGGTTTTGATCATAGTAGGCTATTTTCAAAAAATATCGATTTTATATCAATATTAGCATTCTTTATCATTTATAATACCTAGATATGTTTTAAAATGAAATTTAAAGCATTTTTGGTTTCGATCATAGTAGGCTATTTTCAAAAAATATCGATTTTACATCAATATTAGCATTCTTTATCATTTATAATACCTAGATATGTTTTAAAATGAAATTTAAAGCATTTTTGGTTTTGATCATAGTAGGCTATTTTCAAAAAATATCGATTTTACATCAATATTAGCATTCTTTATCATTTATAATACCTAGATATGTTTTAAAATGAAATTTAAAGCATTTTTGGTTTCGATCATAGTAGGCTATTTTCAAAAAATATCGATTTTATATCAATAATAGCATTCTTAATCTTTTATAATACCTAGATATGTTTAAAAATGAAATTTAAAGCATTTTTGGTATCGATCATAGTAGGCTATTTTCAAAAAATATCGAATTTATATCAAAAATAGCATTCTTTATCATTTATTATACCTAGATATGTTTTAAAATGAAATTTAAAGCATTTTTGGTTTCGATCATAGTAGGCTATTTTCAAAAAATATCGATTTTATATCAATAATAGCATTCTTTATCATTTATAATACCTAGATATGTTTTAAAATGAAATTTAAAGCATTTTTGGTTTTGATCATAGCAGGCTATTTTCAAAAAATATCGATTTTACATCAATATTAGCATTCTTTATCATTTATAGTACCTAGATATGTTTTAAAATGCAATTTAAAGTATTTTGTGATTTGATCAGAGTAGGCTATTTTCCAAAAAATATCGTTTTTATATCAATAAAAGCATTCTTTATCATTTATAATTCCTATATATGTTTTAAAATGAAATTTAAAGCATTTTTGGTTTCGATCATAGTAGGCTATTTTCAAAAAATATTGATTTTATATCAATAATAGCATTCTTTATCATTTATAATACCTAGATATGTTTTAAAATGAAATTTAAAGCATTTTTGGTTTCGATCATAGTAGGCTTTTTTCAAAAAATATCGATTTTATATCAATAATAGCATTCTTTATCATTTATAATACCTAGATATGTTTTAAAATGAAATTTAAAGCATTTTTAATTTCGATCATAGTAGGCTATTTTCAAAAAATATCGATTTTATATCAATAATAGCATTCTTTATCATTTATAATACCTAGATATGTTTTAAAATGAAATTTAATGCATTTTTGGTTTTGATCATAGTAGGCTATTTTCAAAAATTATCGATTTTATATCAATAATAGCATTCTTTATCATTTATAATACCTAGATATGTTTTAAAATGAAATTTAAAGCATTTTTGGTTTCGATCATAGTAGGCTATTTTCAAAAAATATCGATTTTACATCAATATTAGCATTCTTTATCATTTATAATACCTAGATATGTTTTAAAATGAAATTTAAAGCATTTTTGGTTTCGATCATAGTAGGCTTTTTTCAAAAAATATCGATTTTATATCAATAATAGCATTCTTTATCATTTATAATACCTAGATATGTTTTAAAATGAAATTTAAAGCATTTTTAATTTCGATCATAGTAGGCTATTTTCAAAAAATATCGATTTTATATCAATAATAGCATTCTTTATCATTTATAATACCTAGATATGTTTTAAAATGAAATTTAATGCATTTTTGGTTTTGATCATAGTAGGCTATTTTCAAAAAATATCGATTTTATATCAATAATAGCATTCTTTATCATTTATAATACCTAGATATGTTTTAAAATGAAATTTAAAGCATTTTTGGTTTCGATCATAGTAGGCTATTTTCAAAAAATATCGATTTTATATCAATAATAGCATTCTTTATCATTTATAATACCTAGATATGTTTTAAAATGAAATTTAAAGCATTTTTGGTTTTGATCAAAGTAGGCTATTTTCAAAAAATATCGATTTTATATCAATAATAGCATTCTTTATCATTTATAATACCTAGATATGTTTTTAAAAAAAATTTAAAGCATTTTTGATTTCGATCATAGTAGGCTATTTTCAAAAAATATCGATTTGATATCAATAATAGCATTCTTTATCATTTAAAATACCTAGATATGTTATAAAATGAAATTTAAAGCATTTTTGGTTTCGATCATAGTAGGCTATTTTCAAAAAAATATCGATTTTATATCAATAAAAGCATTCTTTATCATTTAAAATACCTAGATATGTTTTTAAAATAAAATTTAAAGCATTTTTGGTTTTGATCATAGTAGGCTATTTTCAAAAAAATATCGATTTTATATCAATAATAGCATTCTTTATCATTTATAATACCTAGATATGTTTTAAAATGAAATTTAAAGCATTTTTAATTTCGATCATAGTAGGCTATTTTCAAAAAATATCGATTTTATATCAATAATAGCAATCTTTATCATTTATAATACCTAGATATGTTTTAAAATGAAATTTAATGCATTTTTGGTTTTGATCATAGTAGGCTATTTTCAAAAAATATCGATTTTATATCAATAATAGAATTCTTTATCATTTATAATACCTAGATATGTTTTAAAATGAAATTTAAAGCATTTTTGGTTTTGATCATAGTAGGCTATTTTCAAAAAATATCGATTTTATATCAATAATAGCATTCTTTATCATTTATAATACCTAGATATGTTTTAAAATGAAATTTAAAGCATTTTTGGTTTTGATCAAAGTAGGCTATTTTCAAAAAATATCGATTTTATATCAATAATAGCATTCTTAATCATTTATAATACCTAGATATGTTTTTAAAAAAAATTTAAAGCATTTTTGGTTTTGATTATAGTAGGTTTTTTTCAAAAAATATCGATTTTATATCAATAATAGCATTTTTTATCATTTATAATACCTAGATATGTTTTAAAATGAAATTTAAAGCATTTTTGGTTTCGATCATAGTAGGCTATTTTCAAAAAATATCGATTTGATATCAATAATAGCATTCTTTATCATTTAAAATACCTAGATATGTTATAAAATGAAATTTAAAGCATTTTTGGTTTCGATCATAGTAGGCTATTTTCAAAAAATATCGATTTTATATCAATAATAGCATTCTTTATCATTTAAAATACCTAGATATGTTTTTAAAATAAAATTTAAAGCATTTTTGGTTTTGATCATAGTAGGCTATTTTCAAAAAAATATCGATTTTGTATCAATAATAGCATTCTTTATCATTTATAATACCTAGATATGTTTTAAAATGAAATTTAAAGCATTTTTAATTTCGATCATAGTAGGCTATTTTCAAAAAATATCGATTTTATATCAATAATAGCATTTTTTATCATTTATAATACCTAGATATGTTTTAAAATGAAATTTAAAGCATTTTTGGTTTCGATCATAGTAGGCTATTTTCAAAAAATATCGATTTGATATCAATAATAGCATTCTTTATCATTTAAAATACCTAGATATGTTTTAAAATGAAATTTAAAGCATTTTTGGTTTCGATCATAGTAGGCTATTTTCAAAAAATATCGATTTTATATCAATAATAGCATTCTTTATCATTTATAATACCTAGATATGTTTTAAAATAAAATTTAAAGCATTTTTGGTTTTGATCATAGTAGGCTATTTTCAAAAAATATCGATTTTATATCAATAATAGCATTCTTTATCATTTATAATACCTAGATATGTTTTAAAATGAAATTTAAAGCATTTTTGGTTTTGATCATAGTAGGCTATTTTCAAAAAATATCGATTTTATATCAATAATAGCATTCTTTATCATTTATAATACCTAGATATGTTTTAAAAAAAAATTTAAAGCATTTTTGGTTTTGATCATAGTAGGCTATTTTCAAAAAATATCGATTTTATATCAATAATAGAATTCTTTATCATTTATAATACCTAGATATGTTTTAAAATGAAATTTAAAGCATTTTTGGTTTTGATCATAGTAGGCTATTTTCAAAAAATATCGATTTTATATCAATAATAGCATTCTTTATCATTTATAATACCTAGATATGTTTTAAAATAAAATTTAATGCATTTTTGGTTTTGATCATAGTAGGCTATTTTCAAAAAATATCGATTTTATATCAATAATAGAATTCTTTATCATTTATAATACCTAGATATGTTTTAAAATGAAATTTAAAGCATTTTTGGTTTTGATCATAGTAGGCTATTTTCAAAAAATATCGATTTTATATCAATAATAGCATTCTTTATCATTTATAATACCTAGATATGTTTTAAAATGAAATTTAAAGCATTTTTGGTTTTGATCGAAGTAGGCTATTTTCAAAAAATATCGATTTTATATCAATAATAGCATTTTTTATCATTTATAATACCTAGATATGTTTTAAAATGAAATTTAAAGCATTTTTGGTTTCGATCATAGTAGGCTATTTTCAAAAAATATCGATTTGATATCAATAATAGCATTCTTTATCATTTAAAATACCTAGATATGTTTTAAAATGAAATTTAAAGCATTTTTGGTTTCGATCATAGTAGGCTATTTTCAAAAAATATCGATTTTATATCAATAATAGCATTCTTTATCATTTATAATACCTAGATATGTTTTAAAATAAAATTTAAAGCATTTTTGGTTTTGATCATAGTAGGCTATTTTCAAAAAATATCGATTTTATATCAATAATAGCATTCTTTATCATTTATAATACCTAGATATGTTTTAAAATGAAATTTAAAGCATTTTTGGTTTTGATCATAGTAGGCTATTTTCAAAAAATATCGATTTTATATCAATAATAGCATTCTTTATCATTTATAATACCTAGATATGTTTTAAAAAAAAATTTAAAGCATTTTTGGTTTTGATCATAGTAGGCTATTTTCAAAAAATATCGATTTTATATCAATAATAGAATTCTTTATCATTTATAATACCTAGATATGTTTTAAAATGAAATTTAAAGCATTTTTGGTTTTGATCATAGTAGGCTATTTTCAAAAAATATCGATTTTATATCAATAATAGCATTCTTTATCATTTATAATACCTAGATATGTTTTAAAATAAAATTTAATGCATTTTTGGTTTTGATCATAGTAGGCTATTTTCAAAAAATATCGATTTTATATCAATAATAGAATTCTTTATCATTTATAATACCTAGATATGTTTTAAAATGAAATTTAAAGCATTTTTGGTTTTGATCATAGTAGGCTATTTTCAAAAAATATCGATTTTATATCAATAATAGCATTCTTTATCATTTATAATACCTAGATATGTTTTAAAATGAAATTTAAAGCATTTTTGGTTTTGATCAAAGTAGGCTATTTTCAAAAAATATCGATTTTATATCAATAATAGCATTCTTAATCATTTATAATACCTAGATATGTTTTAAAAAAAAATTTAAAGCATTTTTGGTTTTGATCATAGTAGGCTATTTTCAAAAAATATCGATTTTATATCAATAATAGCATTTTTTATCATTTATTATACCTAGATATGTTTTAAAAAAAAATTTAAAGCATTTTTGGTTTTGATCATAGTAGGCTATTTTCAAAAAATATCGATTTTATATCAATAATAGCATTCTTTATCATTTATAATACCTAGATATGTTTTAAAAAAAAATTTAAAGCATTTTTGGTTTTGATCATAGTAGGCTATTTTCAAAAAATATCGATTTTATATCAATAATAGCATTCTTTATCATTTATAATACCTAGATATGTTTTAAAAAAAAATTTAAAGCATTTTTGGTTTTGATCATAGTAGGCTATTTTCAAAAAATATCGATTTTATATCAATAATAGCATTTTTTATCATTTATTATACCTAGATATGTTTTAAAATGAAATTTAAAGCATTTTTGGTTTCGATCATAGTAGGCTATTTTCAAAAAATATCGATTTGATATCAATAATAGCATTCTTTATCATTTAAAATACCTAGATATGTTTTAAAATGAAATTTAAAGCATTTTTGGTTTCGATCATAGTAGGCTATTTTCAAAAAATATCGATTTTATATCAATAATAGCATTCTTTATCATTTATAATACCTAGATATGTTTTAAAATGAAATTTAAAGCATTTTTGGTTTCGATCATAGTAGGCTATTTTCAAAAAATATCGATTTTATATCAATAAAAGCATTCTTTATCATTTATAATGCCTGATAATACCTAATATGTTTTAAAATGCAATTTAAAGCATTTTTGGTTTTGATCTTAGCAGGCTATTTTCAAAAAAATATCGATTTTATATCAATAATAGCATTCTTTATCATTTATAATACCTAGATATGTTTTAAAAAGAAAATTAAAGCATTTTTGGTTTCGATCATAGTAGGCTATTTTCAAAAAATATCGATTTTATATCAATAATAGCATTCTTTATCATTTATAATACCTAGATATGTTTTAAAATGAAATTTAAAGCATTTTTGGTTTTGATCATAGTAGGCTATTTTCAAAAAATATCGATTTTATATCAATAATAGCATTCTTTATCATTTATAATACCTAGATATGTTTTAAAATGAAATTTAAAGCATTTTTGGTTTTGATCATAGTAGGCTATTTTCAAAAAATATCGATTTTATATCAATAATAGCATTCTTTATCATTTATAATACCTAGATATGTTTTAAAATGAAATTTAAAGCATTTTTGGATTTGATCATAGTAGGCTATTTTCCAAAAAATATCGATTTTACATCAATAATAGCATTCTTTATCATTTATAATACCTAGATATGTTTTAAAATGAAATTTAAAGCATTTTTGGTTTCGATCATAGTAGGCTATTTTCAAAAAATATCGATTTTATATCAATAATAGCATTCTTTATCATTTATAATACCTAGATATGTTTTAAAATGAAATTTAAAGCATTTTTGGTTTTGATCATAGTAGGCTATTTTCAAAAAAATATCGATTTTATATCAATAATAGCATTCTTTATCATTTATAATACCTAGATATGTTTTAAAATGAAATTTAAAGCATTTTTGGTATCGATCATAGTAGGCTATTTTCAAAAAATATCGATTTTACATCAATATTAGCATTCTTTATCATTTATAATACCTAGATATGTTTTAAAATGAAATTTAAAGCATTTTTGGTTTTGATCATAGTAGGCTATTTTCAAAAAATATCGATTTTACATCAATATTAGCATTCTTTATCATTTATAATACCTAGATATGTTTTAAAATGAAATTTAAAGCATTTTTGGTTTCGATCATAGTAGGCTATTTTCAAAAAATATCGATTTTTTATCAATATTAGCATTCTTTATCATTTATAGTACCTAGATATGTTTTAAAATGAAATTTAAAGCATTTTTGGTTTTGATCATAGTAGGCTATTTTCAAAAAATATCGATTTTATATCAATAATAGCATTCTTTATCATTTATAATACCTAGATATGTTTTAAAATGAAATTTAAAGCATTTTTGGTTTTGATCATAGTAGGCTATTTTCAAAAAATATCGATTTTATATCAATAATAGCATTCTTTATCATTTATAATACCTAGATATGTTTTAAAATGAAATTTAAAGCATTTTTGGTTTCGATCATAGTAGGCTATTTTCAAAAAATATCGATTTTACATCAATATTAGCATTCTTTATCATTTATAATACCTAGATATGTTTTAAAATGAAATTTAAAGCATTTTTGGTTTCGATCATAGTAGGCTATTTTCAAAAAATATCGATTTTTTATCAATATTAGCATTCTTTATCATTTATAGTACCTAGATATGTTTTAAAATGAAATTTAAAGCATTTTTGGTTTTGATCATAGTAGGCTATTTTCAAAAAATATCGATTTTACATCAATATTAGCATTCTTTATCATTTATAATACCTAGATATGTTTTAAAATGAAATTTAAAGCATTTTTGGTTTCGATCATAGTAGGCTATTTTCAAAAAATATCGATTTTTTATCAATATTAGCATTCTTTATCATTTATAATACCTAGATATGTTTTAAAATGAAATTTAAAGCATTTTTGGTTTCGATCATAGTAGGCTATTTTCAAAAAATATCGATTTTTTATCAATATTAGCATTCTTTATCATTTATAGTACCTAGATATGTTTTAAAATGAAATTTAAAGCATTTTTGGTTTCGATCATAGTAGGCTATTTTCAAAAAATATCGATTTTATATCAATAATAGCATTCTTTATCATTTATAATACCTAGATATGTTTTAAAATGAAATTTAAAGCATTTTTGGTTTTGATCATAGTAGGCTATTTTCAAAAAAATATCGATTTTATATCAATAAAAGCATTCTTTATCATTTAAATACCTAGATATGTTTTAAAATGAAATTTAAAGCATTTTTGGATTTGATCATAGAAGGCTATTTTCCAAAAAATATCGATTTTACATCAATAATAGCATTCTTTATCATTTATAATACCTAGATATGTTTTAAAATGAAATTTAAAGCATTTTTGGTTTTGATCATAGTAGGTTTTTTTCCAAAAAATATCGATTTTATATCAATAATAGCATTCTTTATCATTTATAGTACCTAGATATGTTTTAAAATGAAATTTAAAGCATTTTTGGTTTCGATCATAGTAGGCTATTTTCAAAAAATATCGATTTTATATCAATAATTGCATTCTTTATCATTTATAATACCTAGATATGTTTTAAAATGAAATTTAAAGCATTTTTGGTTTCGATCATAGTAGGCTATTTTCAAAAAATATCGATTTTTTATCAATATTAGCATTCTTTATCATTTATAGTATATTTCAAAAAATATCGATTTTATATCAATAATAGCATTCTTTATCATTTATAATACCTAGATATGTTTTAAAATGAAATTTAAAGCATTTTTGGTATCGATCATAGTAGGCTATTTTCAAAAAATATCGATTTTTTATCAATATTAGCATTCTTTATCATTTATAGTACCTAGATATGTTTTAAAATGAAATTTAAAGCATTTTTGGTTTCGATCATAGTAGGCTATTTTCAAAAAGATATCGATTTTATATCAATATTAGCATTCTTTATCATTTATAATACCTAGATATGTTTTAAAATGAAATTTAAAGCATTTTTGGTTTCGATCATAGTAGGCTATTTTCAAAAAGATATCGATTTTATATCAATAAAAGCATTCTTTATCATTTAAATACCTAGATATGTTTTAAAATGAAATTTAAAGCATTTTTGGTTTCGATCATAGTAGGCTATTTTCAAAAAATATCGATTTTTTATCAATATTAGCATTCTTTATCATTTATAATACCTAGATATGTTTTAAAATGAAATTTAAAGCATTTTTGGTATCGATCATAGTAGGCTATTTTCAAAAAATATCGATTTTTTATCAATATTAGCATTCTTTATCATTTATAGTACCTATATATGTTTTAAAATGAAATTTAAAGCATTTTTGGTTTTGATAATAGTAGGCTATTTTCAAAAAATATCGATTTTATATCAATAATAGCATTCTTTATCATTTATAATACCTAGATATGTTTTAAAATGAAATTTAAAGCATTTTTGGTATCGATCATAGTAGGCTATTTTCAAAAAATATCGATTTTTTATCAATATTAGCATTCTTTATCATTTATAATACCTAGATATGTTTTAAAAGAAAATTAAAGCATTTTTGGTTTCGATCATAGTAGGCTATTTTCAAAAAGATATCGATTTTATATCAATAAAAGCATTTTTTATCATTTAAATACCTAGATATGTTTTAAAATGAAATTTAAAGCATTTTTGGTTTCGATCATAGTAGGCTATTTTCAAAAAATATCGATTTTTTATCAATATTAGCATTCTTTATCATTTATAGTACCTAGATATGTTTTAAAATGAAATTTAAAGCATTTTTGGTTTCGATCATAGTAGGCTATTTTCAAAAAGATATCGATTTTATATCAATAAAAGCATTCTTTATCATTTAAATACCTAGATATGTTTTAAAATGAAATTTAAAGCATTTTTGGTTTCGATTATAGTAGGCTATTTTCAAAAAATATCGATTTTTTATCAATATTTGCATTCTTTATCATTTATAGTACCTAGATATGTTTTAAAATGAAATTTAAAGCATTTTTGGTTTCGATCATAGTAGGCTATTTTCAAAAAATATCGATTTTATATCAATAATAGCATTCTTTATCATTTATAATACCTAGATATGTTTTAAAATGAAATTTAAAGCATTTTTGGTTTTGATCATAGTAGGCTATTTTCAATAAAAATCGATTTTATATCAATATTAGCATTCTTTATCATTTATAATACCTAGATATGTTTTAAAATGAAATTTAAAGCATTTTTGGTTTCGATCATAGTAGGCTATTTTCAAAAAATATCGATTTTTTATCAATATTTGCATTCTTTATCATTTATAGTACCTAGATATGTTTTAAAATGAAATTTAAAGCATTTTTGGTTTCGATCATAGTAGGCTATTTTCAAAAAATATCGATTTTATATCAATAATAGCATTCTTTATCATTTATAATACCTAGATATGTTTTAAAATGAAATTTAAAGCATTTTTGGTTTTGATCATAGTAGGCTATTTTCAAAATAATATCGATTTTATATCTATATTAGCATTCTTTATCATTTATAATACCTAGATATGTTTTAAAATACAATTTAAAGCATTTTTGGTTTTGATCTTAGCAGGCTATTTTCAAAAAAATATCGATTTTATATCAATAATAGCATTCTTTATCATTTATAATACCTAGATATGTTTTAAAATGAAATTTAAAGCATTTTTGGTATTGATCATAGTAGGCTATTTTCAAAAAATATCGATTTTATATCAATAATAGCATTCTTTATCATTTATAATACCTAGATATGTTTTAAAATGAAATTTAAAGCATTTTTGGATTTGATCATAGAAGGTTTTTTTCCAAAAAATATCGATTTTATATCAATAATAGCATTCTTTATCATTTATAATACCTAGATATGTTTTAAAATGCAATTTAAAGCATTTTTGATTTCGATCATAGTAGGCTATTTTCTAAAAAAATATCGATTTTATATCTATATTAGCATTCTTTATCATTTATAATACCTAGATATGTTTTAAAATGAAATTTAAAGCATTTTTGGTTTTGATCTTAGCAGGCTATTTTCAAAAAAATATCGATTTTATATCAATAATAGCATTCTTTATCATTTATAATACCTAGATATGTTTTAAAATGAAATTTAAAGCATTTTTGGTTTCGATCATAGTAGGCTATTTTCAAAAAATATCGATTTTTTATCAATATTAGCATTCTTTATCATTTAAAGTACCTAGATATGTTTTAAAATGAAATTTAAAGCATTTTTGGTTTTGATCATAGTAGGCTATTTTCAAAAAATATCGATTTTATATCAATAATAGCATTCTTTATCATTTATAATACCTAGATATGTTTTAAAATGAAATTTAAAGCATTTTTGGATTTGATCATAGAAGGTTTTTTTCCAAAAAATATCGATTTTATATCAATAATAGCATTCTTTATCATTTATAATACCTAGATATGTTTTAAAATGAAATTTAAAGCATTTTTGGTTTCGATCATAGTAGGCTATTTTCAAAAAATATCGATTTTTTATCAATATTAGCATTCTTTATCATTTAAAGTACCTAGATATGTTTTAAAATGAAATTTAAAGCATTTTTGGTTTTGATCATAGTAGGCTATTTTCAAAAAAATATCGATTTTATATCAATAATAGCATTCTTTATCATTTATAATACCTAGATATGTTTTAAAATGAAATTTAAAGCATTTTTGGTATCGATCATAGTAGGCTATTTTCAAAAAATATCGATTTTACATTAATATTAGCATTATTTATCATTTATAATACCTAGATATGTTTTAAAATGAAATTTAAAGCATTTTTGGTTTCGATCATAGTAGGCTATTTTCAAAAAATATCGATTTTTTATCAATATTAGCATTCTTTATCATTTATAGTACCTAGATATGTTTTAAAATGAAATTTAAAGCATTTTTGGTTTCGATCATAGTAGGCTATTTTCAAAAAATATCGATTTTATATCAATAATAGCATTCTTTATCATTTATAATACCTAGATATGTTTTAAAATGAAATTTAAAGCATTTTTGGTTTCGATCATAGTAGGCTATTTTCAAAAAATATCGATTTTATATCAACAATAGCATTCTTTATCATTTATAATACCTAGATATGTTTTAAAATGAAATTTAAAGCATTTTTGGTTTTGATCATAGTAGGCTATTTTCCAAAAAATATCGATTTTATATCAATAATAGCATTCTTTATCATTTATAATACCTAGATATGTTTTGAAATGAAATTTAAAGCATTTTTGGATTTGATCTTAGCAGGCTATTTTCAAAAAAATATCGATTTTATATCAATAATAGCATTCTTTATCATTTATATTACCTAGATATGTTTTAAAATGAAATTTAAAGCATTTTTGGATTTGATCTTAGCAGGCTATTTTCAAAAAAATATCGATTTTATATCAATAAAAGCATTCTTTATCATTTATAATACCTAGATATGTTTTAAAATGAAATTTAAAGCATTTTTGGTTTTGATCATAGTAGGCTATTTTCAAAAAAATATCGATTTTATATCAATATTAGCATTCTTTATCATTTATAATACCTAGATATGTTTTAAAATGAAATTTAAAGCATTTTTGGTTTTGATCATAGTTGGTTTTTTTCCAAAAAATATCGATTTTATATCAATAATAGCATTCTTTATCATTTATAATACCTAGATATGTTTTAAAATGAAATTTAAAGCATTTTTGGATTTGATCTTAGCAGGCTATTTTCAAAAAAATATCGATTTTATATCAATAATAGCATTCTTTATCATTTGTAATACCTAGATATGTTTTAAAATGAAATTTAAAGCATTTTTGGATTTGATCTTAGCAGGCTATTTTCAAAAAAATATCGATTTTATATCAATAATAGCATTCTTTATCATTTATAATACCTAGATATGTTTTAAAATGAAATTTAAAGCATTTTTGGTTTTGATCATAGTAGGCTATTTTTAAAAAAAATATCGATTTTATATCAATAATAGCATTCTTTATCATTTATAATACCTAGATATGTTTTAAAATGAAATTTAAAGCATTTTTGGTATCGATCATAGTAGGCTATTTTCAAAAAATATCGATTTTACATCAATATTAGCATTCTTTATCATTTATAATACCTAGATATGTTTTAAAATGAAATTTAAAGCATTTTTGGTTTTGATCATAGTAGGCTATTTTCAAAAAATATCGATTTTATATCAATAATAGCATTCTTTATCATTTATAATACCTAGATATGTTTTAAAATGAAATTTAAAGCATTTTTGGTTTTGATCATAGTAGGCTATTTTCAAAAAATATCGATTTTATATCAATAATAGCATTCTTTATCATTTATAATACCTAGATATGTTTTAAAATGAAATTTAAAGCATTTTTGGTTTCGATCATAGTAGGCTATTTTCAAAAAATATCGATTTTATATCAATAATAGCATTCTTTATCATTTATAATACCTAGATATGTTTTAAAATGAAATTTAAAGCATTTTTGGTTTTGATCATAGTAGGTTTTTTTCCAAAAAATATCGATTTTATAACAATAATAGCATTCTTTATCATTTATAATACCTAGATATGTTTTAAAATGAAATTTAAAGCATTTTTGGTATCGATCATAGTAGGCTATTTTCAAAAAATATCGATTTTATATCAATAATAGCATTCTTTATCATTTATAATACCTAGATATGTTTTAAAATGAAATTTAAAGCATTTTTGGTTTCGATCATAGTAGGCTATTTTCAAAAAATATCGATTTTATATCAATAATAGCATTCTTAATCATTTATAATACCTAGATATGTTTCAAAATGAAATTTAAAGCATTTTTGGTTTCGATCATAGTAGGCTATTTTCAAAAAATATCGTTTTTATATCAATAATAGCATTCTTTATCATTTATAATACCTAGATATGTTTTAAAATGAAATTTAAAGCATTTTTGGTTTTGATCATAGTAGGTTTTTTTCCAAAAGATATCGATTTTATATCAATAATAGCATTCTTTATCATTTATAATACCTAGATATGTTTTAAAATGAAATTTAAAGCATTTTTGGTTTTGATCATAGTAGGCTATTTTCCAAAAAATATCGATTTTATATCAATATTAGCATTCTTTATCATTTATAATACCTGGATATGTTTTAAAATGAAATTTAAAGCATTTTTGGTTTTGATCATAGTAGGTTTTTTTCCAAAAAATATCGATTTTATATCAATATTAGCATTCTTTATCATTTATAATACCTAGATATGTTTTAAAATGAAATTTAAAGCATTTTTGGTTTTGATCATAGTAGGCTATTTTCCAAAAAATATCGATTTTATATCAATATTAGCATTCTTTATCATTTATAATACCTATATATGTTTTAAAATGAAATTTAAAGCATTTTTGGTTTCGATCATAGTAGGCTATTTTCAAAAAATATCGATTTTTTATCAATATTAGCATTCTTTATCATTTATAGTACCTAGATATGTTTCAAAATGAAATTTAAAGCATTTTTGGTTTTGATCATAGTAGGCTATTTTCAAAAAATATCGATTTTACATCAATATTAGCATTCTTTATCATTTATAATACCTAGATATGTTTTAAAATGAAATTTAAAGCATTTTTGGTTTCGATCATAGTAGGCTATTTTCAAAAAATATCGATTTTTTATCAATATTAGCATTCTTTATCATTTATAATACCTAGATATGTTTTAAAATGAAATTTAAAGCATTTTTGGTTTCGATCATAGTAGGCTATTTTCAAAAAAATATCGATTTTATATCAATAATAGCATTCTTTATCATTTATAGTACCTAGATATGTTTTAAAATGAAATTTAAAGCATTTTTGGTTTCGATCATAGTAGGCTATTTTCAAAAAATATCGATTTTATATCAATAATTGCATTCTTTATCATTTATAATACCTAGATATGTTTTAAAATGAAATTTAAAGCATTTTTGGTTTTGATCATAGTAGGTTTTTTTCCAAAAAATATCGATTTTATATCAATAATAGCATTCTTTATCATTTATAGTACCTAGATATGTTTTAAAATGAAATTTAAAGCATTTTTGGTTTCGATCATAGTAGGCTATTTTCAAAAAATATCGATTTTATATCAATAATTGCATTCTTTATCATTTATAATACCTAGATATGTTTTAAAATGAAATTTAAAGCATTTTTGGTATCGATCATAGTAGGCTATTTTCAAAAAATATCGATTTTTTATCAATATTAGCATTCTTTATCATTTATAGTACCTAGATATGTTTTAAAATGAAATTTAAAGCATTTTTGGTATCGATCATAGTAGGCTATTTTCAAAAAATATCGATTTTTTATCAATATTAGCATTCTTTATCATTTATAGTACCTAGATATGTTTTAAAATGAAATTTAAAGCATTTTTGGTTTCGATCATAGTAGGCTTTTTTCAAAAAATATCGATTTTATATCAATAATAGCATTCTTTATCATTTATAATACCTAGATATGTTTTAAAATGAAATTTAAAGCATTTTTGGTTTTGATCATAGTAGGCTATTTTCAAAAAAATATCGATTTTATATCAATAATAGCATTCTTTATCATTTATAGTACCTAGATATGTTTTAAAATGAAATTTAAAGCATTTTTGGTTTCGATCATAGTAGGCTATTTTCAAAAAATATCGATTTTATATCAATAATTGCATTCTTTATCATTTATAATACCTAGATATGTTTTAAAATGAAATTTAAAGCATTTTTGGTTTTGATCATAGTAGGTTTTTTTCCAAAAAATATCGATTTTATATCAATAATAGCATTCTTTATCATTTATAATACCTAGATATGTTTTAAAATGAAATTTAAAGCATTTTTGGTATCGATCATAGTAGGCTATTTTCAAAAAATATCGATTTTTTATCAATATTAGCATTCTTTATCATTTATAGTACCTAGATATGTTTTAAAATGAAATTTAAAGCATTTTTGGTTTCGATCATAGTAGGCTATTTTCAAAAAGATATCGATTTTATATCAATATTAGCATTCTTTATCATTTATAGTACCTAGATATGTTTTAAAATGAAATTTAAAGCATTTTTGGTTTCGATCATAGTAGGCTATTTTCAAAAAGATATCGATTTTATATCAATAAAAGCATTCTTTATCATTTAAATACCTAGATATGTTTTAAAATGAAATTTAAAGCATTTTTGGTTTCGATCATAGTAGGCTATTTTCAAAAAATATCGATTTTTTATCAATATTAGCATTCTTTATCATTTATAATACCTAGATATGTTTTAAAATGAAATTTAAAGCATTTTTGGTATCGATCATAGTAGGCTATTTTCAAAAAATATCGATTTTTTATCAATATTAGCATTCTTTATCATTTATAGTACCTATATATGTTTTAAAATGAAATTTAAAGCATTTTTGGTTTTGATAATAGTAGGCTATTTTCAAAAAATATCGATTTTATATCAATAATAGCATTCTTTATCATTTATAATACCTAGATATGTTTTAAAATGAAATTTAAAGCATTTTTGGTATCGATCATAGTAGGCTATTTTCAAAAAATATCGATTTTTTATCAATATTAGCATTCTTTATCATTTATAGTACCTAGATATGTTTTAAAATGAAATTTAAAGCATTTTTGGTTTCGATCATAGTAGGCTATTTTCAAAAAGATATCGATTTTATATCAATATTAGCATTCTTTATCATTTATAATACCTAGATATGTTTTAAAATGAAATTTAAAGCATTTTTGGTTTTGATCATAGTAGGTTTTTTTCCAAAAAATATCGATTTTATATCAATAATAGCATTCTTTATCATTTATAATACCTAGATATGTTTTAAAATGAAATTTAAAGCATTTTTGGTTTTGATCATAGTAGGCTATTTTCAAAAAATATCGATTTTATATCAATATTAGCATTCTTTATCATTTATAATACCTAGATATGTTTTAAAAAGAAAATTAAAGCATTTTTGGTTTCGATCATAGTAGGCTATTTTCAAAAAGATATCGATTTTATATCAATAAAAGCATTCTTTATCATTTAAATACCTAGATATGTTTTAAAATGAAATTTAAAGCATTTTTGGTTTCGATCATAGTAGGCTATTTTCAAAAAATATCGATTTTTTATCAATATTAGCATTCTTTATCATTTATAGTACCTAGATATGTTTTAAAATGAAATTTAAAGCATTTTTGGTTTCGATCATAGTAGGCTATTTTCAAAAAGATATCGATTTTATATCAATAAAAGCATTCTTTATCATTTAAATACCTAGATATGTTTAAAAATGAAATTTAAAGCATTTTTGGTTTCGATCATAGTAGGCTATTTTCAAAAAATATCTATTTTTTATCAATATTTGCATTCTTTATCATTTATAGTACCTAGATATGTTTTAAAATGAAATTTAAAGCATTTTTGGTTTCTGATCATAGTAGGTTTTTTTCCAAAAAATATCGATTTTATATCAATAATAGCATTCTTTATCATTTATAATACCTAGATATGTTTTAAAATGAAATTTAAAGCATTTTTGGTTTTGATCATAGTAGGCTATTTTCAAAAAATATCGATTTTATATCAATATTAGCATTCTTTATCATTTATAATACCTAGATATGTTTTAAAAAGAAAATTAAAGCATTTTTGGTTCGATCATAGTAGGCTATTTTCAAAAAAATATCGATTTTATAACAATAATAGCATTCTTTATCATTTATAATACCTAGATATGTTTTAAAATGAAATTTAAAGCATTTTTGGTATCGATCATAGTAGGCTATTTTCAAAAAATATCGATTTTATATCAATAATAGCATTCTTTATCATTTATAATACCTAGATATGTTTTAAAATGAAATTTAAAGCATTTTTGGTTTCGATCATAGTAGGCTATTTTCAAAAAATATCGATTTTATATCAATAATAGCATTCTTAATCATTTATAATACCTAGATATGTTTCAAAATGAAATTTAAAGCATTTTTGGTTTCGATCATAGTAGGCTATTTTCAAAAAATATCGATTTTATATCAATAATAGCATTCTTTATCATTTAAATTACCTAGATATGTTTTAAAATGAAATTTAAAGCATTTTTGGATTTGATCATAGTAGGCTATTTTCCAAAAAATATCGATTTTACATCAATAATAGCATTCTTTATCATTTATAATACCTAGATATGTTTTAAAATGAAATTTAAAGCATTTTTGGTTTTGATCATAGTAGGCTATTTTCCAAAAAATATCGATTTTATATCAATATTAGCATTCTTTATCATTTATAATACCTGGATATGTTTTAAAATGAAATTTAAAGCATTTTTGGTTTTGATCATAGTAGGTTTTTTTCCAAAAAATATCGATTTTATATCAATATTAGCATTCTTTATCATTTATAATACCTAGATATGTTTTAAAATGAAATTTAAAGCATTTTTGGTTTTGATCATAGTAGGCTATTTTCCAAAAAATATCGATTTTATATCAATATTAGCATTCTTTATCATTTATAATACCTATATATGTTTTAAAATGAAATTTAAAGCATTTTTGGTTTTGATCATAGTAGGTTTTTTTCCAAAAAATATCGTTTTTATATCATTAATAGCATTCTTTATCATTTATAATACCTAGATATGTTTTAAAATGAAATTTAAAGCATTTTTGGTTTCGATCATAGTAGGCTATTTTCAAAAAATATCGATTTTACATCAATATTAGCATTCTTTATCATTTATAATACCTAGATATGTTTTAAAATGAAATTTAAAGCATTTTTGGTTTCGATCATAGTAGGCTATTTTCAAAAAATATCGATTTTTTATCAATATTAGCATTCTTTATCATTTATAGTACCTAGATATGTTTCAAAATGAAATTTAAAGCATTTTTGGTTTTGATCATAGTAGGCTATTTTCAAAAAATATCGATTTTACATCAATATTAGCATTCTTTATCATTTATAATACCTAGATATGTTTTAAAATGAAATTTAAAGCATTTTTGGTTTCGATCATAGTAGGCTATTTTCAAAAAATATCGATTTTTTATCAATATTAGCATTCTTTATCATTTATAATACCTAGATATGTTTTAAAATGAAATTTAAAGCATTTTTGGTTTCGATCATAGTAGGCTATTTTCAAAAAATATCGATTTTTTATCAATATTAGCATTCTTTATCATTTATAGTACCTAGATATGTTTTAAAATGAAATTTAAAGCATTTTTGGTTTCGATCATAGTAGGCTATTTTCAAAAAATATCGATTTTATATCAATAATAGCATTCTTTATCATTTATAATACCTAGATATGTTTTAAAATGAAATTTAAAGCATTTTTGGTTTTGATCATAGTAGGCTATTTTCAAAAAAATATCGATTTTATATCAATAATAGCATTCTTTATCATTTATAGTACCTAGATATGTTTTAAAATGAAATTTAAAGCATTTTTGGTTTCGATCATAGTAGGCTATTTTCAAAAAATATCGATTTTATATCAATAATTGCATTCTTTATCATTTATAATACCTAGATATGTTTTAAAATGAAATTTAAAGCATTTTTGGTTTTGATCATAGTAGGTTTTTTTCCAAAAAATATCGATTTTATATCAATAATAGCATTCTTTATCATTTATAGTACCTAGATATGTTTTAAAATGAAATTTAAAGCATTTTTGGTTTCGATCATAGTAGGCTATTTTCAAAAAATATCGATTTTATATCAATAATTGCATTCTTTATCATTTATAATACCTAGATATGTTTTAAAATGAAATTTAAAGCATTTTTGGTTTCGATCATAGTAGGCTATTTTCAAAAAATATCGATTTTTTATCAATATTAGCATTCTTTATCATTTATAGTACCTATATATGTTTTAAAATGAAATTTAAAGCATTTTTGGTTTTGATAATAGTAGGCTATTTTCAAAAAATATCGATTTTATATCAATAATAGCATTCTTTATCATTTATAATACCTAGATATGTTTTAAAATGAAATTTAAAGCATTTTTGGTATCGATCATAGTAGGCTATTTTCAAAAAATATCGATTTTTTATCAATATTAGCATTCTTTATCATTTATAGTACCTAGATATGTTTTAAAATGAAATTTAAAGCATTTTTGGTTTCGATCATAGTAGGCTATTTTCAAAAAGATATCGATTTTATATCAAAATTAGCATTCTTTATCATTTATAGTACCTAGATATGTTTTAAAATGAAATTTAAAGCATTTTTGGTTTCGATCATAGTAGGCTATTTTCAAAAAGATATCGATTTTATATCAATAAAAGCATTCTTTATCATTTAAATACCTAGATATGTTTTAAAATGAAATTTAAAGCATTTTTGGTTTCGATCATAGTAGGCTATTTTCAAAAAATATCGATTTTTTATCAATATTAGCATTCTTTATCATTTATAATACCTAGATATGTTTTAAAATGAAATTTAAAGCATTTTTGGTATCGATCATAGTAGGCTATTTTCAAAAAATATCGATTTTTTATCAATATTAGCATTCTTTATCATTTATAGTACCTATATATGTTTTAAAATGAAATTTAAAGCATTTTTGGTTTTGATAATAGTAGGCTATTTTCAAAAAATATCGATTTTATATCAATAATAGCATTCTTTATCATTTATAATACCTAGATATGTTTTAAAATGAAATTTAAAGCATTTTTGGTATCGATCATAGTAGGCTATTTTCAAAAAATATCGATTTTTTATCAATATTAGCATTCTTTATCATTTATAGTACCTAGATATGTTTTAAAATGAAATTTAAAGCATTTTTGGTTTCGATCATAGTAGGCTATTTTCAAAAAGATATCGATTTTATATCAATATTAGCATTCTTTATCATTTATAATACCTAGATATGTTTTAAAATGAAATTTAAAGCATTTTTGGTTTTGATCATAGTAGGTTTTTTTCCAAAAAATATCGATTTTATATCAATAATAGCATTCTTTATCATTTATAATACCTAGATATGTTTTAAAATGAAATTTAAAGCATTTTTGGTTTTGATCATAGTAGGCTATTTTCAAAAAATATCGATTTTATATCAATATTAGCATTCTTTATCATTTATAATACCTAGATATGTTTTAAAAAGAAAATTAAAGCATTTTTGGTTTCGATCATAGTAGGCTATTTTCAAAAAGATATCGATTTTATATCAATAAAAGCATTCTTTATCATTTAAATACCTAGATATGTTTTAAAATGAAATTTAAAGCATTTTTGGTTTCGATCATAGTAGGCTATTTTCAAAAAATATCGATTTTTTATCAATATTAGCATTCTTTATCATTTATAGTACCTAGATATGTTTTAAAATGAAATTTAAAGCATTTTTGGTTTCGATCATAGTAGGCTATTTTCAAAAAGATATCGATTTTATATCAATAAAAGCATTCTTTATCATTTAAATACCTAGATATGTTTTAAAATGAAATTTAAAGCATTTTTGGTTTCGATCATAGTAGGCTATTTTCAAAAAATATCGATTTTTTATCAATATTTGCATTCTTTATCATTTATAGTACCTAGATATGTTTTAAAATGAAATTTAAAGCATTTTTGGTTTCTGATCATAGTAGGTTTTTTTCCAAAAAATATCGATTTTATATCAATAATAGCATTCTTTATCATTTATAATACCTAGATATGTTTTAAAATGAAATTTAAAGCATTTTTGGTTTTGATCATAGTAGGCTATTTTCAAAAAATATCGATTTTATATCAATATTAGCATTCTTTATCATTTATAATACCTAGATATGTTTTAAAAAGAAAATTAAAGCATTTTTGGTTTCGATCATAGTAGGCTATTTTCAAAAAAATATCGATTTTATATCAATAATAGCATTCTTTATCATTTATAATACCTAGATATGTTTTAAAATGAAATTTAAAGCATTTTTGGTTTTGATCATAGTAGGCTATTTTCAAAATAATATCGATTTTATATCTATATTAGCATTCTTTATCATTTATAATACCTAGATATGTTTTAAAATACAATTTAAAGCATTTTTGATTTCGATCATAGTAGGCTATTTTTAAATAAAATATCGATTTTATATCTATCTTAGCATTCTTTATCATTTATAATACCTAGATATGTTTTAAAATGCAATTTAAAGCATTTTTGATTTCGATCATAGTAGGCTATTTTCTAAAAAAATATCGATTTTATATCTATATTAGCATTCTTTATCATTTATAATACCTAGATATGTTTTAAAATGAAATTTAAAGCATTTTTGGTTTTGATCTTAGCAGGCTATTTTCAAAAAAATATCGATTTTATATCAATAATAGCATTCTTTATCATTTATAATACCTAGATATGTTTTAAAATGAAATTTAAAGCATTTTTGGTATTGATCATAGTAGGCTATTTTCAAAAAATATCGATTTTATATCAATAATAGCATTCTTTATCATTTATAATACCTAGATATGTTTTAAAATGAAATTTAAAGCATTTTTGGATTTGATCATAGAAGGTTTTTTTCCAAAAAATATCGATTTTATATCAATAATAGCATTCTTTATCATTTATAATACCTAGATATGTTTTAAAATGAAATTTAAAGCATTTTTGGTTTCGATCATAGTAGGCTATTTTCAAAAAATATCGATTTTTTATCAATATTAGCATTCTTTATCATTTATAGTACCTAGATATGTTTTAAAATGAAATTTAAAGCATTTTTGGTTTTGATCATAGTAGGCTATTTTCAAAAAATATCGATTTTATATCAATAATAGCATTCTTTATCATTTATAATACCTAGATATGTTTTAAAATGAAATTTAAAGCATTTTTGGTATCGATCATAGTAGGCTATTTTCAAAAAATATCGATTTTACATTAATATTAGCATTATTTATCATTTATAATACCTAGATATGTTTTAAAATGAAATTTAAAGCATTTTTGGTTTCGATCATAGTAGGCTATTTTCAAAAAATATCGATTTTTTATCAATATTAGCATTCTTTATCATTTATAGTACCTAGATATGTTTTAAAATGAAATTTAAAGCATTTTTGGTTTCGATCATAGTAGGCTATTTTCAAAAAATATCGATTTTATATCAATAATAGCATTCTTTATCATTTATAATACCTAGATATGTTTTAAAATGAAATTTAAAGCATTTTTGGTTTCGATCATAGTAGGCTATTTTCAAAAAATATCGATTTTATATCAACAATAGCATTCTTTATCATTTATAATACCTAGATATGTTTTAAAATGAAATTTAAAGCATTTTTGGTTTTGATCATAGTAGGCTATTTTCCAAAAAATATCGATTTTATATCAATAATAGCATTCTTTATCATTTATAATACCTAGATATGTTTTGAAATGAAATTTAAAGCATTTTTGGATTTGATCTTAGCAGGCTATTTTCAAAAAAATATCGATTTTATATCAATAATAGCATTCTTTATCATTTATATTACCTAGATATGTTTTAAAATGAAATTTAAAGCATTTTTGGATTTGATCTTAGCAGGCTATTTTCAAAAAAATATCGATTTTATATCAATAAAAGCATTCTTTATCATTTATAATACCTAGATATGTTTTAAAATGAAATTTAAAGCATTTTTGGTTTTGATCATAGTAGGCTATTTTCAAAAAAATATCGATTTTATATCAATATTAGCATTCTTTATCATTTATAATACCTAGATATGTTTTAAAATGAAATTTAAAGCATTTTTGGTTTTGATCATAGTTGGTTTTTTTCCAAAAAATATCGATTTTATATCAATAATAGCATTCTTTATCATTTATAATACCTAGATATGTTTTAAAATGAAATTTAAAGCATTTTTGGATTTGATCTTAGCAGGCTATTTTCAAAAAAATATCGATTTTATATCAATAATAGCATTCTTTATCATTTGTAATACCTAGATATGTTTTAAAATGAAATTTAAAGCATTTTTGGATTTGATCTTAGCAGGCTATTTTCAAAAAAATATCGATTTTATATCAATAATAGCATTCTTTATCATTTATAATACCTAGATATATTTTAAAATGAAATTTAAAGCATTTTTGGTTTTGATCATAGTAGGCTATTTTCAAAATAATATCGATTTTATATCTATATTAGCATTCTTTATCATTTATAATACCTAGATATGTTTTAAAATACAATTTAAAGCATTTTTGATTTCGATCATAGTAGGCTATTTTTAAATAAAATATCGATTTTATATCTATCTTAGCATTCTTTATTATTTATAATACCTAGATATGTTTTAAAATGTTTTAGTATTTGATTATCTAATTATTTTGCGTTCATTCACAGAACATTAGAAAATCAGAAGATCATCAATTTAAGTGTAATTATCAAATAATTACAATGAATGCTTATATAGAAAAGCTTTATTATTTAACGATCTTTTGGAATTCAAATTTTCTATCGATCAATATATAATTTAAAATTTTCCCGCTAAGAGTTGCACTATAGAAACAATAATTATAGTATAATTAATAATTTGTTGAAATGAATTTCCATACAGAAAGGATTTGTCATTTGTCTTTTGAAATTCAAACTTTCTAACGTTCAAAACACATTTGAAACTATCCCACTTGAAGTTGGCTGCATTGTTTACATTGTTTTGAAATCAAAAAAATCATTAATTATAGTATTTTCCGATGATTTTGAGATTTTTATCTATTCGTCGCCGGTATAAAACGATTGAACACAGCTAGCACAAAAAACTAGAACTCTCTACGATGTCTAAATCAAAAGTTTTTGCATGCAGCTGAGCAGCCGAGCAACGAATAAAGCGTAATATTAAGCTACCTTTTCAAAAATGCGCTAAAAACTGAACTTCTAGCTTCTGAAATATTTAGTATAGTTTCAGAATACATTATTTGTCTTATTTGAAGGGCAATTCTTTGGATGAGTTTTTGAAAAAAATGAGCTTTCATAATCCAATTTTAATGAGTTTTGTGTTAATAAAATGTTTGACATATGGCACAAGAAATTTTTTCAAAGAATTGAAATATTTCATTATTTATTAACTTAAAGCATACAGAAAAGCAACTAATTTGTAGATTTTTGTCTGTTTTATAACTCATTAGTTGTTATTTAACAACTATCAATAGTTTAATAACTATCAATAGTTTTCTCTAATTTTCGATTCTTTGGAATGATGAAAATTGAAAATTCTGATTTCTGTCATCGAGTTATTGACTTAAGAATCCTAATAAATTAATTAATACAGCGATAAGAAGTACATGATATCAAAATAAGTGTGAAATTCAAATTCGATTTTTCGGTTGAGAAGATCTTAGACAGATCTTAGAAAAATCCTCAAAAAAATGTAGAGGCCCACATATTTTAACACAACATGTATTCGACACATGACTCTTATAAAGGAACCTTAAGTACGAATAATTCAGTGCAAAAAAAAAAATTGAAGTTACAAAAATTTTTTTTTTTGGCTTAACAATTAACAAAAGAAGAAGGAATTGAAATTTAAAATATAATAAACATCCGGTTTTGTGAAAAATATAAAACAAATAATTTTAAAATAGACTTTTATTTTTATGAATAAGATGCATCTGTTGTAATTGCATAGTTTAATCTATTGTCCATCAACACCGAAATCAATACGATTCTTCCTCTTTCCGTTTGCAATTTATCACTATTTAATGCCCATTATTCGATTATTTGTAAGGAGGGAACTTACATCAGCTTTACTTCTGCTTTTATCTATTGTACAAAATTTGTCATTGTTGATTCGTCTTAGGTAAGTATTTAAAGGATAATAATAAAAAGGAAAGGAAGAGAAGAAAAAAATCTCAGATTCATATTGTTTGCTAAAAGACAGAGCGTGGAGCATAAAATGTAGAATAGACAAGAGGAAATGGTACATTATTTACACTCATTTTTAACACCACTTATTTTAATAAGGAATTTAAAAGAGGAAAATGAGAATACGATTAAACTTTAATGTAAAACTGTGCTATGTGGAAACTCAACAAATCAACAGCTTCAATTTATTTTTATTATATATTTTACTACGTTTTTCTTAACTCATTTTCTTATCCGTTTGATTGATTAAGTCAACCTAACGTGAGTAAAAGAATATTGTGATAATTATTTTTTTTTATTAAGATTTTTTGAAGAATTTTTCATGTCAACGAGTTATAAATGAGCTTTTATTTTCCTAATTCGTGAGAAATTTACAAAATAAAAATTCTCATAGATGTTGATTTTTGTAATCAATTTGACACTTTAGTATCAACTTATTGTTGACTAAGGAGCAATTAATTTCAACAGCTAAATTAAAATTGAATTAAGCATTTAAATCATTAACATTGGAGAGATTTTGAAGAAAACATTTTTGCAAGTGCAGTTGACTTTGGATTATGAAAGCTCATTTTCCAGAACTCCACTCATCCAAAAAAATTCACATTTGTTTTTTAAATCCTTCATACAACCTTAAAAGTTGCATTCAATGAGTGACTTTTAAGATAATTATAGTAAGCAGAATCATAAAGAAGTCAGAATCTACAAGAAAACAACAATGAGTAGTTGCCTAGTTTTCTAAAAAGCGAAAAAAATTCTAATTTCAAAATCATAATTCCATATTTTGAAATAGTGCAAAGCCTACAAAAATCAATTAAATAATTAAAGCATATAGAACAAAGCAATAATAGCCATAACATAGAACTCGGCATATTATATTATTATGCACTTTGGAACGTCTAGATTGCTTAATTATGAGAAAAACATGATTTTTTTTTTTTTTTTAGAACTGCCCAAATATGAGAAAAATCAATTTGAAGACAAATTTGTTGAACAATTATTGTTCCATGGAATTAGCCATAAAGTAAAATTAAATTTTTGTAAACTTAACAATCAGACGCTCTCCATATTGAAATATTTCTTTAATCAAAGCACTTAGAAAACTAGCCCGAGTAGCACCAACAACAACAACTGGTTTTACGTCGACGTAAAACCAGTTGTTGTTGTTGGTGCTACTCGGGTAGAATATTCTTCAAAAATTTTCCCTTAGAGCAGGCACCAGTGCCAGTTTGTTAATAGTGGTAAACATTGTTGTTAACATGATGGTCACGAAAAATGAAAAGAAAGACAATTCATTTCGTGATTTTCAAATTAGTTAACTGGCAGGTGAAGTACAAGCATAAAATATTGATGCTTTTTTTCAAGCTGAAAAATTATTGCTTATCATCATAGATTTCTTACAGTTTAAAGAAGCATATATGAAATGTGAACTATTATTATGGTAACAATTCAAATCAACCAATAATTTGTTAACATTTAACCAATAATGTTGTAAATACTATTTCAATATATTTTTTACATTTTTTCTATGACGGAAGGAAAGAAAAAAGACTTAACATTTATGTAATGATCATCGCAATGTAACCAAGAGAGCGAATAAGCAGGTGAAAAGTTTTATAACTTCACATCGAAATGAAGGAACTGAAAGAAAGAAGAACAAAAAGAAGCGACCTTTTAATATAGAAAGAACCATGAATGTATTTTTAATCGATATGCATTCATTTTCTATTGATGAGACATAAAAATCATGATCGAGCTGTCTATAGTCTTTATATACAAGTTTTTGGTATTCTTTCATATCTTATTATTTTGTTACTGAAGAAATGTTCTGAGAATAAATATTTTTCGATGTGGCAGGTGAATTTTTTTTTTCATTTATTTCATTTTATTTGTTAAAAAAGATAGCTAATAACGCCCATTGTATAAAATTTAAATTCCTTAACTACATTAATCGACTTTACATACATATCTTTTTCAATAAGTGGATTAGTTTCATATTATGCCAAATGTATGAAATTGAAATGAGATTTTTTTTGGAAAGAAACGCCTGTGACTTATTTTAATTTTTTTCCTTCTTTCTCAAATTTACATGAAAAGCCCAGAAACATGGATAACTTCTAAGGTAGTATAAACAATTATGACATAAAATATATCAAAACACATAGACACAAAAGAATGCAAGATGAGAATCTAAAGAAACAATAATATTTTGAAACAGTTTGCTAAATCCTAATCGGATTAGTGCTAAATATGTTTCGGTTACTTAATGTACAGCACAATTTTAAAGATGTAAGAGCATTGTTCACATTCACTGAGCATAACCCAACAAATTTCAACTGCTTTTCGCATCGGAAATCTTCAAACCCAAAGTTGAGATATATGGGGAAATCTACAAAAGACCTTTTTATCAAAAAAACATGGTTCTTTATACTTTTTATTTTGTGTAACAAGTTGATAATCACTATTTTGAATTATGAAAAATTAAGTAATTAATGTTTTTCTGTCAACATTATCGAAACTGAATTTTTTTGTTCCAAAAACCAATCATTAACACGTGAACACGTGAACACGGTGTGAATATATAAATATTTTGTTTTCTGAAAGTTGTGGCAGTTTGAGTGATGGGAAAATCATACAAATCATTAGATATAAAATATAGCTTAAATCGCGACAAATTTTGAACATTTTCAAAAAAGATCTTCAAATATCACGTGTGAATGGAAAACAACAAAAATCTTATTTGTAATTATTGTTTTGTTTTGTGATTTTGAACGAATATTCTACGAATTAGTTCTAATAATACTGTCTCTGTCAACAGCTTCTTTCCAAGAGTTTTTAGGACGTCCGCGTGATCTTTTGCCATCTACAAATACATTCTTAAAGACTTTATTAATGGGAGCTTCAACAGGTCTCCTAAAGACATGCCCAGCCCAACGGAGCCTGTTAACTCTGCTTTTTACGATATCAGCTTCATTGAAAAGTTGATATAATTCTGTGATATGGTTTTACAAAATAAAACTTATTTAATTTTAGCACATTCAGTTTTACAAAAGAATGATTTGTTGATTCCCCATGCTTTAAGGTATCATAAAGGCAATATTTATGGTCGAAAGGTGCATCAGTAAAATAAAACGAAGCTTCAACAAAGTTTATGGATGAAATGAAACAAATAAAAGAGAAAAATTAGGAAAATATGAAAGAGAAAGAAAAGGCAAAAATTTGTTTGCAAAATACAAAAAAAAATACTTTGCTATAGAAAAAGTATAGAGTATAGAGATGATTACCTACTGAGATGTAACCATGCACAGCGTGTAATAGATTTTAAAAAAGTCTGAGAAATCTTAAATATAAAGGTAGAGGTTTCATATTTATTTTATAGCCTCATTTTTCATTAAATATTAGATAATTAAGAACCAAAATACCAGATAACGGTTAGCAAGCATTATTCGTTCTTTATTAATGGTTAAAGATAAGATAATTTTCAATTAACACTTAGGTTAAATAAAAAAAATTATTTTAGAAACAATTTTATGCTCATCAAAATCCAAACACATTTTTGACAGCTTCATTAAAGCTAAGTCCGAAAGTAAATAGAGAAATTCTACAGAGCTGAGAAATTTATCGGAACAAAAGAGTTAATCCCTCATTTTCACATCCTTTTATCCATTCAATGGGCATAGAATTTCACTCTTTATCGAAATGTGTTTTTTCCATTTTTCTATGCCTTTTTATTGTTGTTTTTCTTCCCCATAATATCATAAAAGACAGATAAAAGAGTGAAAAGGAATATTGACAACAAAAGAATTTTAACCAAACGAAATTTTACAGTGGAGTCGCATTTGTCAAAAGGATTGGTTCATCAATAAATACCTTTCCATCTTAGTGTGTATCCTTTCACTTTTTTGTGGAATTAGAATAAATAATTCTGTTTGAAAAAAAAGAAGATTGAAAATCGAAAAATATAATACAAAAACTTCTCATTAAATTTTTACACCTGCCCGGTGCAACGATTTTATTTTATAATTTTAAGGTATGAGATGAACGAAATGAGAGATAATTTTGAGAAGATTTTATTTCTTTATTGTGTTTGTATATATTTTGAATTCACCTGCAAATAAGAAGAGGCCACAAAAAGGAAGATGTGAAGATTGATATTATTTTGCCTTTTACAAGAAATGTGCATTAAATATTCCTATTTTTTCATTCTCTCTTATATTCATGCATTCAACTTTAGTTCTTAGTAAAAGCGATTATAATTTTTATAAGTTCAAATTTTAGGCTATAGGTACATAGATAGAGTTATGGTAAAACATGGAAATTTATTTATAATGAAAAGAACTAAAATCACCTTTTAAGCCTGCAAGCAGTTTAAATTTTTTTCATTGTATATTCTCTTCTCAGCTTTAGCAGTGCATCAATGCCGGTTGGAAGAACAACAATTTATTGCATGAAAAATATATGCTGGTTGACGGATTAAATGCAGTGCTGCATATGTTTGGAATATTTTCTAGTTGTCCCATTGCACAAACAGTTTATTCAGCACGCATACTTAAAATAACTTTATTTTTAAATGTCATGGCTAGTTCTCAATTTTTCACAGAAATCAAAACTTAATGGTTATAAAAATAATTTATGTTAAATTGCATTAAATCAATGATTAACAAGCTAATATTATGGATTAAAATTTAAAAAGAATACTTTTGCAGCTGGATTTTGACAAAATGATGATAACGCATATATGTTGCTGAAAAATGTTCTCTTTTATTTAATATTGATTGTGTGGTTTCATATCAGACTCAATGTGTATGAACTGAAAACACGAAAAAGTACTTTCATCACGAGCGACATCATCGCCCTCACATATTTGAAAGAAAAGGAATGTTGGACGAAGGGAGTAAAAACAACAAGATTGAGAATAAACTGACAACATAACATCATGGTACTGTTCTGAATAATTATTGTAGCAGCCACGAACTTGATTGTAAACATGCATTATAATCATTTATACGTGGGCCCGACGTTTTTTAAAGGATTTTTGCTAAACGGAGAAAAATAATTGAATTTTTCACTAGCACTATAAAATATCAAAAATTAAATTATCAAAATTCTTAATTATTCAATCATTAATCCCAAATACTATAATTTAAATACCAAAAGCTGTATTTCTGACCTTAAAAAAATGCAGTTGATGATATATCAATAAACAATAATAATGAAGATACAGCAAAATTTCAAAAAAAAATGGACGTAAGTGACGAAACTTTCAAGAAGTGAATTGAACAACAATAGATGAAGATTTTAATTCTCTTTTTAAAAAAGTAACTCTTAAATTTGCCACTTTTATGGATAACGAGATAATCAAGAAAAACAACGTGTCACTCACGAACAATTTGTTTATGACGAAGCCCATGAGATGATGAACAATTCTAGGTGGGCATTGAAAGTAACGAACAAAAAGAAAAAAAAAATCAATCGAAATTTCTTTTTGGCTGTTGATGCAGGATGCTGTAATGAGAATTTCATTCCTATAGATCTGAAATATCAAAAATTAAATCTCAAGCAAAAACTCAAATGTGTAGTTATCAAACATTCTTATTTTAAATGATTTATTGAATTTTTTTATAGTTTACTTATGACCTAATTTGTAAATTAAACTCTTACGTTTTCATTAAAATTTTTTTATATTTTCCTTCCTATTTTTACCACGTTTTTCTTAACTTTTTTAAAAAAACGTAATGAGATTTTTTTTCTTTTTCTTCTTTTTTAATGAAAGAAAAGTAGAGCATTAACAAGCATATTTTAATTAGCTTAGGTACGGCTCATCAAAAACTCTAGCAACATTTAAATTAGAGCAAAAGTAAGATGTAAAAAAGAAGAAATAAAAAAAAAACTCATTGAAAATTTACTTAAAATTACCATAAATAAAACATAACTTTTCTTATTTTTTACTACAAAGTAATTAGTTTAAACTCATTTGGGACTAGAAAATGATTCAATAAGCGATATAAGAAACTAAAAATTTCCCCTTCTATACTATCATTGAAGTTTAATGATTTTACAAATCAATGTCATTCAATTGGTCATACACTAATAATGATAATGTATTTAAAAAAGCGTGTCTACGTACTCAATTAATGAGTAGTATAAAGTGGAATGATTTTTCGTTCGTCATAAAGTCCCGTTGGTAAATAAATTGGTGGTTGAGTGACAGCTTGCTGAAGCGGATAGGGGCATCCGAAACTATAAATATTACTGTTTACTGTATTATTGTAATGCATAAGATTGCTCATGTTGTCATTATGCTTCACTGAAATCTCTTCATAAATGTGATGCTGCTCAAAACTACAGTCGGCATCATTGTTAATGAATTGTGATTTACGTTGAAATTTGTGTCTAAAAAAGTGTCGATTCTTGTAAACTCCTATCGTTGTCGCAACTGCGATCATGAGTATGAAGATTATATATGTTACAATTGGTGATCTACCGTTGCTACATCCAAGAGCTTCATTTGGAATATCTTGAAGTCGTTGCTCATAAAATTGTACTGGTGACTTACAAATTATATCATAATTACTTTTTATATCCTCTATCAAAATTGTATGAAGCCATTTCAATTCACAGTCACAGCTAATTGGATTATCGGCAAGTTCAAATGACTTTAATGATCTCCAGGGCAACAATTGTTCACGAATAGTCACAAAAGCATTATTTTGTAAATCCACATTTTTAATATTTGGTAAATCGCTGAATACGCCATCGTGAATGTCAATCAATAATTTATTTGATGAAATGGTGATCGTTTCAAGATTAGGATTTGCGGCAAAAGCACCAGGTTGAATTCGTTTTAAGACTTTATTGCCGGAAATATCAATTTTTCTTAGAAATGAGAGACCGAAAAATGATCCCTCTCCAATTACTTCAAAATCATTTTGTCCAATTTTGAGCGATTCAAGTCGTTGGAGACTACTTAAAGCGGCAGTAGGTATTTTCGTTAACGAATTATCTGATATGTCCAGTGATTTCAAATTTTTCAGACGATAAAAAGCAGCGTGAGTAATGTTTGTTAAAAGAGAACCATGGATGTCGAGTGCAGCTAAATTTATTAAATTTCTGAATGCGTCGTTCTCCAGTGAGTTGAGGGAATTCATACCAATGAAGAGCTCAGCAAGATATGGAATATTTTTAAAGGCAAAATTTGGGATTGATGTCAAGATATTATCATCTAAGTATAATGATTTTAAATTCTTTAATCCATCGAACGCTTCGGGCTCGATTGTGGCTATTCTGTTTTGTCCCAAATTCAAATATTCAATGTTTGGTGTTGTCGCCAAGACACCGTTTCTCAATTCCATAATGTAATTGCCGCGCAAATTTAGGGTCTCAAGTCGTACGAGGCCTTTAAATGTATTGTTATTTATATCACTAATTTTGTTGTTATTCAAATGAAGCTGCAGGAGTTTATTTTGATAGATGAAAACTTTATCTTCGGTCAAATAAATTTGGTTATTGCTGAGATCAAGCAGTCTTAGCTCACTATAGAACTGAATCGATGAATCGATTATCCTAATTGAGTTGAATTTGATGATTAAACGCTCTGTGGCTGGATTTAAAGTAATCGGCAAAATATCGAGATTATTGCCTTCTTGACAACGAACTAATAATCTTTCATCTTCACATGAACAACCAGCAGGACATAAAGCTAATCCAATAGCCCAATTTGTTAGAGTCAATAAAACTAAGCTCTTTATGATGATACGTTCCATTTTACCCAATTAACTTAATTAATTTTAGTCTTATTCTCTCGTCTAGCGACCGTAAATTATAATTTTTAATAATTTTCCAATTTTTTTATTTCACCGTAAAACGTTGTTTTTTATGTTCTTTTCTTCGTTATATTCTCAACGTGTAGCTTATTATAAATTCAACTTTTTTGATTTTTTTTTATTGGTTTTAGATTATGCACTTTCAGATATCAACGCAAAATAAAAGTTTTTTTTCATATCATTTTCACATAAAATTATCGATCTTTCAGTGTTTTTATTTTTTATATTTTTTTCAACTTCATCTTTTTGAAAAACTATTAAGATTTTTAACTTCACGAAATTAATGTTGAAAATGGTTATTTTTTTTTTTTGTTATGTTAACACGTTGAAGGTAAGTATGAGACTAAGCAGAACGGAAACGAAGAACATCGTATATATTGTTACAGACTTTCAATTATTTTTTTCTCTTTTCTCTCCTTCTAATATACATGATCTTCAGGTAAACTTATTTGCTCTTTCTTCAGTGAGTATTTGATGGGAAAGAAGTATGACGATCCTCTCAGATTTCTTTTTGTTTATATTGTTCCAACTCACAAATATTTTAAAAAAGTATTTTTCTCTCTGCAAATTTTTTTCCTTTTGTTTTTGTATAGTTGTAAAACTTGGTTGAGATTGTACAAAAAAAAATTTTTTTTGAGAAAGATGAAAAAATACGCAAATGCATTAAATGTGAAAAGAGAATGAGAAAATAAAGGTTGAAAATTGTTGATAAATTAACGGCAGGTGCAATTCTCACGGCTCGATGTATGTATCCATCGTTTTGGGGCTATGGTTTTATTACTCCGAGACAGTTAATATTGGTATTTCTTGACTTATTCTTTAAGGTCCGTTTTAAAGGAATCTAATAATTTACGAAGAAATTTTTTTTCTTTCGGTTTTCACAAACAGAACATCATAAACTGAACCTTTTTCATCATGCATCTCTTGTCCTTTCAAGAAATAAATCATTTTTTATTTCGAACTTTAAAATCATAGCAGTAAATTGACCTTTAATCGTTTTTGGAGGCGAATCAAAATGATATATCTATCCGTAGAATTTCCGATGAAATAACTTAAACACATCGTTCCGAAATTGCCACTGACAGTAAATTACAAAGAACGAGGGAGCGAGGTAATCATTCGTTACATTAATTCTTCACTTTTAATTTCTCAGGTAATTTTCTCATCAAATCCATTTACTGAATTTAACGCAGATAATTTCATTTTATTTTTTTTAATTCAAAATTAATGAAACGGATGAGTTGCTAGTGTGTTTTAAACAAAAGAATTCAAAAGAAATGGGCATTTCTAAAGTTTTCATATTGCCACCTATCGAATCGAGATGTCAATACACGTACCCTAATATTTGAGTATTAGGGGTTTTTTCGAACTATTTGGGGTATCCAAATATTTGTATTTCTCAAGGTTCCCGCAGATTATAATCTTTTAAAAACGAAGATCATATATATTGAATATTATAAATTTTGTATGGGATTATTTAAAAATTATAATCTGCGGGAGCCTAGGTATTTCTACCCAAAAAGTTTGTGAACACAAAATAATGCTTACAACAGGCCAAATCTCAGTAAAAATTTTTTTTTGTATATTTTTAAAATTAATTTTGCTTTCTAATTTTCTTAAATGAGTAAAGTATTAAAGGAATCAGATATAATAAACTTTAAAGTTTCAATTTTAATTATGCTTGGCTTAAAAAAATATGTTCATAAATTTCATTTCACTTTTAAATTTGATTAGTAAAACCTTTTGCAAATCTAGTTAAATTGAAAGTTCACATTTTAACATTTCTTAAAAGATTTTGACTTCGTTTGGTTCTAAATAGTTTTAAGGATTTCGCTAAAATGTTTGAAATATTTTGAATTTTGAAATACTTGAAATTTTGACACGTAACATAAAAAATACAACTATAGTCCATAATCATCATTAAGTACGTGTTTTTTCCAACTTTTTATACAATTTTTGGGGTCACTATTTGGGTTTTTGGGTATTTATAAAAATAGTAAAAACCCAAATATATGACATCTCTACTATCAATAAAAATAATGGGCCGCGAAATAATAAAAGAATTGGTCATTTAATAAATCATCTTGTTAATGCACTTTTGTTATTTATGAATGAATGATCCTTATAATAATATGGTTCTTTCATAACCTATGGTTATTCATTCTTAAAAATTTTAGGTTTATGAAACTTTTTGTCATTTTATATCAAGGTGGGATACCAATACTAAAATGAAAGTGGGAACCATTTATAGAAATCAAATTATATTCCTAGAAAAATGATGATAAATTTAAGTAATATTCAAGAAACTTTTTAAGTTGGTAAATAATCATCCATAACCACGACGAACAGAATTATTCAATTACTTTTTTTGTTAAATTTTCGTCATTTGATTCGTTAAATTATCTCACTCACGAGCATTCAAAAATGAAAATTTCACACTCGTGATCATACCATGAATTTTATTCCATTTTATTTTTACTGAAATACAATTTAAAAGTCATTAAATATCGTGATTTTATTCTCATAGCCTAACGTATGAGAGGTTAAAAATTCTAATACAGCAATTAATTTTCGATCAATCACCAATCGTACAAAAATAAGATTGAAAACTAGCTAGTAAAAAAGTTGGAAGATTCTTTCATGCTTCAAAAAAAACTTTAATTAATCATAATTTCTGATGTCATACCTACATATAAGCCTTCCCAAAATCTTTCAAAATTTGTTATTACCCGGAACATCCGTTTTTTTGAGAAATAATCGATTTGTATTTTTATATATCGACAATGGGTGGAAATGCTTCAATAAAGTTTAACAAAAAATTAAGATTACAAAGAATTAGTTTTTAGGCATCATTTTTATAATTGTAAAATAGTTGTTATTAAATGTCGACAAATTAAATGATTTTAAATTGTTGGTGGTTTATCGATGAACTAATGCTTAATTAATTTGATCATCAAATCATACGTGTTGGAAACGAAAACAGGAATCCTACCTTTCCCCCCTTTTCACAATTTTTGTCTGAAGAACAATATATTCTGTTTGATCCTTTTGAAAATCTCAAACCCCCTCATCCCTATGCATATTTTTGTAGATGAAGAATCCTCTTGAATATAAAACAATGATTTAGCAGAAGTCAAAAATTTGTTCTGTTTTTTCCGAAAAGATCCATTTTACGAATCATTATAAAAGCCAAAAATAAGAAGTAGAAAATAAATTGTTAAAAAGGGTAGTCAAGGTGTTATTTTAAAGAAAGAGAAAAATGAGAGAACTTTGTGATTTATTACCACCTTTTGTTCAATGTGTAAATAAGCATTTTGCAAAAAAGATGCTTTTGTCCGAAACAGAATTGAATCCGTATATATTGTTGAGGAATTCAATTTATTTGAAATTTAAAGAAAATTATTATTATTTTAAACTCAAACAATAGCAGTAAAGGTCCGTCTAATGCAGACAATTACAAGCAATGAAGGCACATATTCGCAGTGGGACATCTATAGGATCGACGATACTGATTGTTTCTGTTTAATATTAAGAAAAATTGACTTCTTTTGTGGATCCTTTTGTTGTAAAAAACAAAGTCTTAAGGGGTCGTTCACTTATTACGTTCTCATTTTGGATTTAAGATTTTGTAACATTTCAAACAAAGAATTTTTTTTCTCATTTAAATTTTGTTACGAGGTTGCGAGGAAGGAGGTTTGAAAAGTCGTTTTTATACTGAACTTAATCAGTGAACGAGCCCAAAAACTTTAATAACTAGGAATAAATTATAGCGCATGAACTAAGTACACAAAAATTTGAATTTTTAAAATCAACCGAAACTGACATTTTTATCTTAATTTCCTAATATGAGTAAAGTATTAAAGAAATCAGATATAATAAGCTTTAAAGTTTCAATTTTAATTATGCTTGACTTCAAAAAATTTGTTCATAAATTTCATTTCACTTTCGAATTCTGAGTAATAAAACCTTTTTCAAATCTAGTTAAATTGAAAATTCACATCTAAATTTCTTAAAAGATTTTGACTTAAGGTTCAAAGCCGTTTGAAGGATTTCACCATTAAGTCCCAAAAGGTCTTAATTATTCATTATTGGTAAAATCTTTGAAATATTTTGAATTTTGAGTTGCTTGAAATATTGACACTTAACATAAAAATTGAACTTAAAGAGCATAAAGAAATAATTTTAAATGATTTATTAATTTATTTTTATTACAAATCAATAGAAAACTATAGTCCTCGCACAAAATTTTGATGGTCCAATATAGAAAACTTGACATTATAAAAAAAATTTACATAAATTCAGTTTTTGCAAAATAAGCATAATTTAAACCTTTTCTTTTAAAAAGAATTGTAACATGTAGGACATGTAGTCCTTAAATCATTAAGTCCATGTTTTTGGTTAATATTTTTTTAAACTATTTGTAAAAATATTTGGAGTCACTATGAGTATTTGAGTTTTTTGGTACAGCTGAGGAGACTACACATTCTATGTGGCTTTAAACCATTATGTGATTCTCGCCGTAAACACTTCAAGGAGGATATCCTCAAAATAGTCATCATTAGCATAAGGAAGTAACGCTATTTGCACTTAGTGGGATTTATTAAGGATATTGAAATTCTAAAGTTGACTCTAAATAGACAGTACAACAGATCTAAGATCGCAGTGCCTTTTCGTTTGTTCCAAACCACAATTTTACCTATCTAGCTTTTGTGAAAAACTGGAAAAACTTATAATTTCTAAAAAATGCTTTTTGTCACAAGAAGTTTTTTAAAGACACGTTTTAAGTTTGTTTGACTTTTGCGCTTCATATATGCAGTAAAAGAAGGATCCTTTTCGCTTTGTGTCTACCTTCGTGCCTCTTTTGAAAATTAATTTCTCAAAATCACATTATTACGGTTATAAATTTAGAATTAGACAACCATTTATTTTCGGTTTTAAGATTATAAGATTTTTTTTTTCTCATTGTATCTTAAACAGTCGCAAAGGTTTTTATGTTGTTTTCACAGATTTAAGAAACTTTTGTTATCCAATTGTTCTCTATTCTTTTATCTTTTTTTTCGGCATTGCTTATAAATAAGTGCATTATTTTTGCGTGAATGATTAACTGTCGAAACTGTGCAATTTCAAAACCTCATCCTTTATAAGAGTCTTCTTTTTATAAGTGCTGGCGTTCTTCTTTGTGTTATTTCATTTTCGGTAGCTCTTTATTTAATTTTCATTAGAATTTCATTACAAGCAGTCAGATCATTAAAATCTATTTGAAAAGATTTTTTTTTATATCCACACCGTATTCACATGTGAACGTTTTGTTTTAGTTCAGATTGAAAAATCAGTTTTTCGGATTTTGTAAAGAAATGGAGTAAGATAGCTGAAAATGTCCATCATGAAAAGTGTGTGCCTAAAATTTTATATCTTCTGTCAAAAACAGAATTCGATTTAGTTGCGGTATTGCTGCAAAAATCGAAAAAAAGCTTTCTGTAAGCAAACAAGCAACACAGAAAAGCTGTATTGTTTTTGGCCAAGGTAGGAATAGCCGTTGCTTCACAAAAAGCAAAAAACCTTCCTTTCTTCTGAATTTTTTTAAAAAAAAATTATTATGATTTTTATACTTTTTTTTTTTTTTTTTTTTTAAATTAAACTTTTTATTTATTTACATTTAAATTTAAGTATGTACAAAGTTTCTATACATTTTGTTGCTTTTTGTTTTAAGGTTTCAGGCATTCAATTTGCCTTTTGTCTCTTAATTTTGATTTCATTTACGGATTATACTTTCTTTTGTATTTCATTTGATTTATTCGGTGTTTTGAGATGCAAGACGACTGTTGAAGTTCGCTTGCAACTTTCCGACGTAGTCTTCGATGGACGGTATTTTCGCTTCTGTATGAAGATCGGTGATCCTTTCATATCTTGTTTTATTGAGAACAATTCTCAAGAATTTGTTTTGCAGTACTTGAAGTTTTTGAAGATGGGTTTTTGCCATGCTTCCAAACGCTGGACAACCATATGTGAATATTGGTCTGATGGCTAGCTTGTAGATGAGAAGTTTGTTTCGTACGTCGAGTTGTGAGTTCCTGCTGATGAGCGGATAAAGCTGTCTTAATGCGGTGTGAGCCCTATTGGTCACATACTCCACATGCGGCTTTAATGTCACTCTCTTGTCGATCACCATTCCCAGATATTTAGCTTCTGTTTCCCATTTGATGTTTTCGTTGAGAAATTTGATGTTATTTCCTGGTAGTTGCCTGGAGTGCCTGTTTGTGATGAATAAGGCTTGAGTCTTCTGTTTGTTGAGGTTGATCTTCCATTTGTTCATGTATTGTTGAACTTTTCTTCCTGTGTGCTGTAGATGTGTCACAATATCGGCCGAGTTCTCTGCAGAATGATACAGTGCTGTATCATCTGCGAAAAGACCGATGTTGTTGGTTGTCTCTCTTACAACATCATACGTGAAGATGTTGTAGAGAGTTGGTGAAAGCACTGCTCCTTGTGGCACTCCGAATTTGATTACCTTGATTTCTGAGAACTGACCTTTAATAAAAACTGCGAAAGATCTTTCACTGAGGAAAGATCTTACAGTTTTTATAAGCGGCAGTGGAAATCTCAGTTTGAGCATTTTGTACAAGAGTCCGTTATGCCAGACTCTGTCAAATGCTTTTTCTACATCCAGGAAGATCATGCCTGTTGACTTTTTGTTGTTTAAGTTTTCTTTTGTTGATTTGATCACTTTGATGAGCTGGTGAGATGTTGATCTTCCAGTCCGGAAGCCGCACTGCTGGTTTGGGATGATGTTGTTATCCTCAAGATGATCGTTGATTCTATTCAGTAATACTCTCTCCAGTATTTTGCTTATTGAGCTGAGTAGACTTATTGGCCTGTAGCTGCTTAGCTCATTTGCTGGTTTTCCAGGTTTTGGAATAGGAATCACTTTTGCATGTTTCCAAACTTTGGGGAAGTGGTTGAGTTTCAGACACGAATTGATGATGAATTTCAAGTATTCGAAACCTTTTTCAGGAAGATTCTTGATGAGTATGTTGTTGACTTCATCTAGTCCCGGAGCTTTTGGATTTTTCAGATTTCTTATGATGCTCACGATTTCGTTTACATCTGTTAGTTCTGGATTCTCATCATTGTCTTGTTCCAATGCTTCTTTGACTGTGTTGTTTACTTCCTGTGTATATTGTGGATCGTTTTGTTCCAGAGGATTTTCGTGAGCTTCACGAAAATACTCGCTGAGTGCGCTGGCTTTTTCTTTGTTGGTGATGAACGTTTTACCCAGATTTGTCAATGGAGGCATTGTTTTTGAACCTTTTTTGCAAAATTTTGCTATTCTCCAAACTGTTTGGTTTGACGGTTGAATCTCTGAGAGACGCTTATTCCAGTTTTTGTTTTTGAGTTCTTTAATTTTCTCATTGATGACTCTCTGCAGATAATTCAATTCAGATTTGAGTTGATTATCTCTGCTTCTCTGCCATCTTCGACGAAGACTCCTTTTTGTGTTGATTAGATCTTTAATCTCCGGTGTGAGTTTAGTTGATTCGAACTTGATCTTTTTCATTTTTACACTTGAGTTCCTCGCTTCCATGATGAGTTCAGAGAGAATCTTAATGTGGTTCTCGATCTCATCTGTTGTATTGCAAGAATTTTCTCCAATGTTGTCTTCAATGCGGCGTGAAATTTGTGCTTTGAACTTTTTCCAGTTGGCGTTTTTGTAGTCATATCTGTAGACTGTATTTTCAGTTCTGTCGATTTTTGATGTTTTGATTTGGAAATACACAGCGCAGTGATCACTCATTGCCTCTGTGCATTGAAGTTCTGTTGTTTCGAGGTTGGAATTCGAGAGCATCAGGTCAATTGTTGACACTGATTTGTTTCGATCTTCTGGGTAGTACGTTGGCGAGTCAGGAAAGTAGATCATGAACTCTCCTGACATTTCCTGAAGAATATTTCCTGATTTATTTGCAACGTTGCAGTTCCATTCTCGATGTTTTGCATTGAAGTCTCCACAGATGTAGTAATTTCCTCTCAGATTTGTTATTTTGTTGATGTCATCTCTCAGATGTAGATCTATTTCCCCTCCTTTGCTTCCTCCTGGGAGATAGACTGAGAGGATGTGACAACTATCCGTGTCATTGATGAAGACTTTGATTCCAATGCATTCCATTAGTTTTGTGTTGTAGCTTGGTTGAAGCTGATGTTTTAGATTTCTTTTGACGATGATTGCAACACCACCCTTTGGTCTATCCACGCGATCCAATCGATGAATTACGTAGTCTGGATGCGAGTCAATTTTTGAGTTTGGTTTTAGGAATGTTTCTGAGATGCAAGCAACATCGACGTTTTGCTTGCTTAGGTAGTCGAGAAATGCTAACATTTTGTCAGTGAGGCCGTTAGCATTCCAGTAGAGGACGTTGATACTTTGTTGTCTACAATCCATTATTGTATGCGGTGTTTTTGGCACTTGAGCTGATTGCTTGGAGTATTTCGTCGATGAACTCTGGATTTTTGGCGATTAATTTGAGAAGCTCGCTGATAAGGTACTTGCACTTTGATTCCTCTATTTCTGAGATGTTTTTATCTCTTGTGCTGGTGCTTTGAGCTTGTTGATTAGTTGTTATGTTTCGATTCACTACCTCAACACTGAATGAAGGTTCTGGGAAGACTTCATTCGAGGTCTGACTTGTTGCACTGATGTCTTCTGAGTCCATAAGCTCAACATCTTGCTTTGGTTTTTGATGTTGATTGTTATTAATGCGCTCGTTTTGCTTTTTTCTTTGATTCTTTTTCCAATGTTTTCCTCTTTCTTTATTGTTTTGTTGGTTGTTCAAGTTATTTTTATTTCCCTGATTTGAGGGTTTGTGATTTGGAGGAGGATTTGTGTTCCTTGGTTTGTGGTTGACTGGAACTTGTTTTTGATGAACAGGCTTTTGTGTACCAGATGTTGATGGTTCCATATACTCCTTTCTCCATTGAGGTTTTGGTGCATGTTGGACGTTTCTGGTTGATCTCTCAGGACGATGCGGTGTTGGAGGATTGTTTCTCCGTTGTCCATATGAATAATGGCCTGCTGTTTTGTTTTGATTTTGGTTGTTTCCATTCTGAGATTTTGATTTCCATTTTTCAATTATGTCTTGTCTGGTTTTACAACCTGTGAAAATTGCTGTATGTTTTTCACCGCAGAAGAAACATTTGAGTTTTCCGAGTGGAACCTTGTTGGTCTCTTTCGATATGTACTGGCACGTTTTCGAGTCATGTTGCTCAGAGCATCTGAAGCAAACGGACGGTTTGTTACAACCGTTTTGTCCATGACCAAACTGCAGACATTTCGAACATTGAGATGGTCCAGCTTGTCTATTTTTGTAGTCAGCCCATTTAATTTTGAAACTGCTGACAATTTTGATTTTTCTGAGGAATTCCAGGAAATTTCCACCTTGTTCTACATCTTTTTTGAAGTACACGAGGTAGTTCTGGTCGTCGTCTTGTTCGTGTCTTTTGTGTTTCATTGTCATTTTGACAATTTTTACTGGTGTGATTTTTACGGTTTGAAGTTCCTTCTCCAACTCACTGATTTCCATATCTGGGAGTCCATAGAGTACGTACTTCTTCAGTGGTTCTTGGCTGGAGTATGTGTGGAAGTGATGCTTTTTGTCTTTGAGTAGTTGGATGAATTTCTCGTAGTAATCCCAACTCTCCGTTGTTACCGTTTTTGTTCCTTGTTTGCCCTTTTTGGTCTCAATTAAGAAACTTCCAGGTTGATTGTTTATTTCATTCGTCAATCTCTTGATTTCACCAGCTCCTCCTGTGCTGATGACAATTGGAGGTGGTTTTGGTTTTTGTTGAGATTTGTTGTTTTTGCTTTCCGTGTTTACGGAAATTGTCTTTTGTTGCTCTGATGTTTTGCTGTTTTCTCCCCAGTACGAAGAAGTTGTCGATCTTTTTTTCTCCTGTTCTGGTGAACCAAATAGATACGGTACTCCAGAAGACGAAGCTTTCTTCACTGGTGGGAGTACGAACAGTGGTTTGTTCCCATCTTTTGGTTTGCTTTCGTTTGCTACTCTTTTTAAAAGAGCGTTGGGAACTATCACTTCTCGAGGGCGTTTTTCTGCTTTACTTGCTTCATTGAGAAACTTCTTTATTGATATTTGTTTTTTTGGTTTGAGATTTGTCATCTCAATGTCGGCTGCTTGTGAAACATCTTCACTGAAAATTTCCTCAATATTGAGAATTGTCACTGAAGATGAATGTTGTTGTTGAGAACTATTAAGTCCATGCTGATTTTGAGAAAGATTTTCTTCGTTGTTGGTAGTTTTTGGTGATGCTATCATTTTGATGTTTTGAGAATCAAACTGTGATTTTGAAACTTTTTGTAAACAAAAAGCTTCTCAGGTAGTCTCTGTTTTGTTTCTTTTGAGATTTTTGAATAATTTGCGGAGCGATTTGTAAACACGTCTGTTCACGTTGAGATCTAGTTTGCGTATGATTTTTATACAATTAAACATTGAATAATTTTTTTTTACGTATGTGGCACATCCATTTCATCTTCTAGCTTAAACTGAGCAAAGCTTGGTTCATCCACAAAATTTTCGTCCGGTGTGAATATATCCGCATTGAGTTTATACCCGATATACTAGTTTTTATTGCATTTGAAGAAACAAAGAGAGAAATAAATTCAGTTTCTTGGAAGTCAAATAACTTCTGTTCCATTAATTCGTAAAGCCAATTAATTTCTAATATCAACAATTCTAGTTGACAAGAACCACAATATTAATTCTTGAGCTCAAATTTGTCGATGACTTTTTTTTTACTGATGTTTCACTATTAATGTTACTTGCAGCCTTTTCTAGGTAAACAGTACATCTTCTTCAATTTTTTATTACTAGCTTGACAATATCGAATAGATTGACTATGTCATAGTGGTCATCAGGGTGGTCATTCATTTTATTACCCCCACTACTTTTTTCTTGAAATCTTTCGACAAAGTGGAGACTAATGTCATGCTAATGTCTTATATTTCCGTCTTATTCCTATTAAAATAAAAAAAAATGGTAAGTGTATGTATGCATATACCTTGGTTGACTAAAATATTTGATCTTTGCATCATTTAAAGTTTCTCTTTTTTCTAACGGCTCTGTAGAATTCAAATCAAACGGGCTTTTTAACTAGTGAAACAACAAAAATCTACATTAATGTAGGATAGTTTATTATTAAAAAAAATGTTAAAAATTGATAAGTTTTAGTGATTTAGCATGTAGTTATGTGCTATAAATCACAAAGGCGTGACAGATTCTATAAGAACAAATGAGTGTGATGAGAAGATATTATATGAAAGGAGGATAAACGCATTGGGATTATTGAAAAAGTTTTTAATTAGTCAAATGATAAAATTAAAACGAAACAAAAAGGCTATAGAATAATAACTGATCATTTTTGACTATCTACGCTTCATTCAACTATGTTTGTTATATTATTTCGTCGCTATAAATTGTTATTTCTACTTGGAATTGTAATATTATTAATTCAAGTGTTTCTCGCATATAAATCAATTAAAATTCCAATTGAATCAGGCAATAAGTTATTTGTAGATAAAATTAATAGTCTTAAAGATCAGTTCCAAAGTTTTCACGAAACAAAGCAAAAATCATTAAATTATGATGAGGATATCATTAATTCAAATGTACAGCATCAAGAAACCAGCGCATTTAGGAACGATAAAGAGAAAACATTAGCAACATTACTCAGCGAATTGAAATTTAAACCAAAATGTGATATTTTAAAAGATAAAGATGTTCTATCGGCAATCCAACGAGCTAAAACACAAGAGTGTAAAGAGCACATTATAGATGTGGCATGTGCAATCAAATCGAATACTTTATATCCTAATACACTTCCAAATTCTTGTCCCAGTGGTAATTACATTGCGAATCGTTCAATTGGGTGTTTTAAGGATAACAAAAAGAATCGTCTTTTATCCAAACTCTATTCCAATTTCAAAGAATCCAATTCGCCCAAAAAGTGTATAAATTTTTGCCTTTTGTCAGGGTATCTTTATAGCGGACTACAATATTCAACGGAATGTTTTTGTGGAAATACTGAACCAGATATTAAGCATAAACTTCCTGATTCAAGTTGCAACATGAAATGTTCGGCTGATCAAAAAGCTATTTGTGGCGGTTATTTTACTATGAATGTTTTTGAAACTGGAATCGCAAGTAAGCTATTTAACTTATACTTGTAGAAAAACACTATAATTACTGATTGATTTTTTTTAAAGAGTTTTCACCACAAATTGCTGAATCTCAACCGAAAATTGCTGAAACAAAAGCAAAAATTGTGTTTTTATTAACATTAAATGGAAGAGCTTTGAGACAAGTTTATCGTTTAATTAAATCAATTTATAGTGTTGATCATTTCTATTATATTCATGTCGATACGGTAATATAATGAGCATTAAATTCTTCATAGCACAAATGTTTAAAACAATTTTCTTTAGCGACAAGATTATCTTTATCGAGAGTTATTACCATTAGAGACAGCATTTCAAAATATTCGTCTGGCAAGGAAACGACTAGCCACAATTTGGGGAGGTGCCTCATTATTAGAAATGCTCTTAAGTTGTATGGCTGATTTATTGAAATCTGATTGGGAATGGGATTTTGTATTAAATCTAAGTGAAAGCGATTTTCCAATTAAAAGCATTGATAAATTGACGCAATTCTTAACAGCAAATAAGAATAAGAATTTTGTAAAATCACATGGGAGAGAAGTTCAACGATTCATACAAAAGCAAGGCTTAGACAAAACATTTGTAGAATGCGATACTCATATGTGGAGAATAGGTAAGAGGTTTTTTAATTCTCTTACTTTTTTAAAATTCTTAACTTGTTTTTTAAAAAAAATAAAGGCGATAGATTGTTACCGCTTGGAATTCAAATTGATGGTGGTAGTGATTGGATATGCTTATCGAGGAACTTTATAGAATATGTAACTGCAGAAGAAAAAGACAAGCTTATTGAAGGCTTACTTAAAATTTTTCGATTTACTTTACTTCCTGCAGAGTCATTTTTCCACACAGCTATTCGCAATTCAATTTTTTGTGACTCGTACATTGACAATAATCTTCATATAACAAATTGGAAGCGCAAATTAGGATGTAAATGTCAATATAGACATATATGCGATTGGTGTGGATGCTCTCCAAATGACTTCAAACCTGAAGACTGGATTCGATTACAAGCAACCGAAACAAAGCAATTGTTCTTTGGGCGAAAATTCGAACCAGTTGTTAATCAACTTGTGATATTACAATTAGGTATTAAAACCTTTAGTTTTTTTTTATCTTTTCTGAAATTAATCAAAATTATTATACATTTTTAGAGGAATGGCTTTTTGGACCATATACTGATGGCTACTTAAATTTAAATAGCTATTGGCAAAGTCTTTATCATCATAAAGATAAAAGTTCCTCGTCGAATCAAGCACTTTTAGTTCTTGGAAGTAGTTTAATACGTATCAATTCAAAATCTAATTCATTTCAACAATTTTATGAGCCTGGAAAAGTACTTGAGATTATTGACTATTTTGACTTAGATGTCTACAAAGGATTTCTTATAAGGCATGAAGCGAGATTTAATGAAAATATTACTTTAGAAGTTGAAACATGGTGCCGTACAAATAATCAACACGCGCAGGTTTCAAAATCAAACAAAATAGCAAAAAAGATTATGCAATTAGATGTTAGCACCGATTTTGATCAAAAGGTAATTTAGTTTATATTATAGTGGTTTAAAATATTTTAACATAAATCTGTCTAGGAACAAATGTCAAGAAATTTTCCGAGAATTATCTCTCAATATTCAGAGCCTTGTTTAATTATGAAACTATCAAGTACATCACAAGTTGAAAACTCTACAATCACATTGAATGTCGTTTGGACAAATCCTGATGATAAAGTTGAGGATATAGGAGAAATGACTATAGAAGACATCACAGTAACATCAATTAATTTTTCCAAATCTAATTTAAAGCATCCCTTAATGAGCGGTATTTGGACAGTCAAAATTTTGCAGAAAAAGTCACTCATTGGACTCACCAAATTTCTCGTAATTCCGAGTTTCAATAACACAATGACCAAAGATTTAAATTCAAGTCATCACTTAGATAAGTTGATAGCAAATTTTTATTTGATAAAAGACACGTGCATATCGTACAATCAGAAAAATATTAGGGATATAATAGGAACATATTTGGGTAATTTTGGCCCAAGTTATCTAACATCAAAGAATATTGTTAAATTTAATGAATGCAAAAAATCACTTTGGAGTTCCATGTCTCCTGACCCCAAAAGTGAATTATTAACAGATTATGGAAATTTTGATGGTTCGTCATCATAGCGATAAATACAATTCATGTTAAATATGAACATGAATTTAATTCAAGTGTTACAATATTCATATCTACATTTTTAACGCATTACAAACATTTAACATCAATTGAACATCTTGTGATAAATACTTCCAGTTAAATGGCAACTATTTTTTTTCGGAGTTCATTCAGCTATTATTGTTCTTTGAAATTTTTTACTTTTAAAATTCAGTATGGTAAAAAATCAGTAAAAGACTTTCAGACTGAAATGCATGTTCTGGATTTATAAATTCTTTAGTAGTCCAACATACTTATTTCATTTATTTATACTGTTTCTTTTTTTTCTGAACTGAATAAAGCCTATAAAAACGACTTTTATTAATATTATTGATGACTCAATGACAGAAAGTTTAAAATTGTAAATCATTATCTGGATCGTCCTCTTCGTCAAAATCATCTGTACTGTCTGGTGTATAAATTATTTTTCCCTCTGATGTTTTATTTGGAAGATCACTAAAATATAAAGTTTTTTTCAAATTAAAGGCTGTTTTTTAAAATTAAGTAATGTTGTTTTACTCACATTATTTCAAATGGAAGTTTTAGATTCCTCTTCGCTGCAAGCTCGTCTGCTTTTTGACCTATTTTGAAGGTTCCTAAATTATTGACATTCATTTCCAGTACTATCGATTGAATATTCTCTTTTTTAGATTCCTGAACCGAAGTTTTTCCCAAACTCAACTCATGAATAAAATCTTTTGATTTCATACTTCCAGATTTATTCTTTGAAACAATTGTCATGTGCTCACTATCGTTAATTGTAACTATTAAATTACTCATATGCTCCAGAAATGGAACAAGAATCTTATTCTGAACATTCTTAATGCAAATCCATCCGAAAATTTGCAACACATTATCACTGGATTTGAGCTCTTGAATTTTTCTAAATATGTTTTCATAAACATTATCAGTAGACTTTAATTCCAGCTCTGACAGTGATATTATAATGCTGCTTTTTTCCAAACAATCCTCAAATTCATCGTAAAATTTGTAAATTTGGTTTTGTTCCTCTAACAGCTTCTTCAAGATTATCTTCCAATTTGGTTCTATACCATAGTTATCTACAAATAGCACAAATTTATAATTCCCAATTACATTGCTCGATAACATGTTAATTTTATGAATTTTTAACAATTTTAATTTTAAGTTTTTTTTTGTTTACTTTTTTATTTTGTCTAGCTTGTTTTTTCAAAACATTGTTTTTTTTGAAATTATTGTCGTCGTTTTTAAAAAGATTCAAAAAATGGAAATTTTGTTAATACACTGAAATAATAGATTTAAAAATTGGATCAAGTAATGTAAACATTCGACCCATTATATTAGAATGCTCAAAAGTAAAAACTGTTTTGATGAGTTTTTCAGTCTATTTATTGCTGATAAAACGGCAAAAATTTGTTGCAAGCATAGAACAAAATTTTCATTAATTTAATCAAGTTCATTCATTCATTGGATGTCTATCAATTTCTTTTAACGCGCTTTTTCGTGTACATTACGCATGGTTTATAAACTATACTATAAACACCCAATTCCCTTCCTGAGTCTAGATCGAAAGCCGTGTGAAGTCGTGTAAAGCCAATAATTTTGGGAGTGTTGACAAGGTGGGTGTTAGGTGTTATTTGCTGTTTTAAGAAATTATCGGGCCCCGGCGAAAAAAAATTATTTGTGAGTGACGCTTTAAAATCTTAAATATCTCCGAAACCACAAAAGTGACAAATTTTAAAGTTATTTTATCCTGTAGGAAAAAACAATCCCCATCTTTTGATATACAACTCACTTAATAAAATTAAGCAGTTGCTTCAGAAAATCACTTTAATTAAGCGTCACTCACGAATAATTTTTGGGAATTTTGCCATAACTTTATCAGTTTTCATTGTTATGTCTTCAAATGTATTTTTTTAGATCAGAAATTTTATTCTCTTTTGTTTGGCTCCAAAAAAAGGAATAAATTGTCCCCGAAACATACTTATATGAACAAAATTAAGTTAAAAAAGTTTTAACGGTTTTAAACTTTTTGAATTTTTTCTGTCGTGAATTGTTTGTTTACAAACAAATATTGAAATAAATTTAAAAAGTCATGAAATAATTACTCAATAATGATGTTAAAGCTCTTAAAATCGGCAGAATAGCTAATGTTTCATTTACTTTTTGTAATCATATCATAATATTTGGGAATAATGATTGAATAATTAAGATATTTGGGAATTTAATTTTTGATGGGTTGTAAGATAGTGTTAGTGAATTTCAAATTTATTTTTTTCCGTTGAGCAATAATCCTAAAAAAATCGTCGATGCCCTATCTATTTGGAATTAAGAAATATTCTGGACAATAACGGTTGGTTTTTTTTTGAAAATTATATTTCAAAGTGTAAGTGCAAAGAGGGGTTTTAAACTTCTTCACAAAAAATTACAAAAACAATATCTTTTAAAAATTCAATTATGAGTGTAATTAACAAAAATGATATTTTAGCTGTTCTACAAGTATTAAAAAGATACAAATTTAAGGTACTTTGGGAGAAAATGAAGAGATTTTTATTTATAATTTATGATGTTTTAACACTGTCAAATTGATATTTTAAGGATACAGAAAATACTTTAAAGAAAGAAGCAAATCTTCCTGATATACCAGAGATCTTAACACACGATGCATCGGATAGCGTTTTCGAGACATATCAAAGTGAAGGAGATCCAGATACCTATGTTGCTTGCTATAGTGAATTACGAAAATTTGTCGATTCCTCGCTTGATGATAACAAAGTAAGTTTTCAATAATAATTATATATTGTATATCAAGCATAATTATCTATTTGATTTTAGTTTGAACTGAGTATGATCTTGTATCCAGTATTTGTTCATATGTACATTGAGCTTGTTTATAATAATCACGAAGATCAGGCAAGGGTAATGATGGAAAAATTTGGTCCGGAACAAGAGTATTATTATCAAGATGACATAAAGAGACTTGCAATGACAACAAAAAGGAATCAAATGAGTGGAAATGATATAACTGATACTTTTAAATCCAATGAATTCATAATTCGGATATCACGTGACACATTGTCATTGCTTAAACAACATCTACAAGAGATGAAAGCAAATGTCCTTATTAATATTATTAATGAGCATTTATATTTTGATTTATACGAAGGAATGGCTAGAAATAAAACGCAATGTGCTGCAACGGCTGGTGCATTGTTAGGTGAAGCAAAGAGACAGGACAATAAAGTGAAAATTTATTATGGATTGTTAAAAGAGCCTGATTATCAGCAAATGATGACACAGGCGTCACTAACAGAAGAAGAAAATGATGATGATATAGATGTAGATAGGTTAAAAAAGAAGAAGTCAAGGAAAGATTCAGTGTTTGGAAAGAAAACAAAATCTGATCCAAATGCTCCGCCATTAGATCGAGTAATTTTACCTCAATTACGTGAAACAGAATTAAGTGAAAAAATCAAAGCGCTTCGTGAAGCGCAAAAACGTGTAGATCTTGGACCAGATTGCTTGCCTTCTGTTTGTTATTACACTCTTCTGAATTCCTTACACACAGTAACTTGTGCAGAAATCGCTGAAGATTCTTCGTTCATTGCAATTGGATTTTCTAATGCTAAAATTAAGATTTGGTCCATGACACCAGCTAAATTACGTGAATTGAAATCTGCTGAAGAGTTGAAGGATATTGATAGAGAAGTTGATGATGTGCTTGTACGGATGATGGATGATAGAAAAGCAGAGGCATCAAAAATACTACTAGGTCACACAGGTCCAGTATATAGTTGCTCATTTACATTCGATCGATCTCTTTTATTATCATGTTCGGAAGATAGTACGATACGCTTATGGTCATTGCAAACATGGACATGTCTTGTTGTATATAAAGGACACTTAAATCCTGTTTGGGATGTTAAATTCTCACCGCACGGATATTATTTCGTTAGTTGTTCTCATGATAAAACAGCTCGAGTTTGGACTACAGATTCTCCACATCCATTGAGAATTTTTGCGGGTCATTTATCTGATGTTGATGTATGCACATTTCATCCAAATTCAAATTACGTTGCAACAGGATCAAGTGATAGAACAGTTCGATTATGGGATGTTTTAACCGGCAACAATCATGTACGATTAATGACAGGTCATAAAGGAGCTATATATTCTATCGTTTTTTCAATGTGTGGACGATATTTGGCTAGTGGATCAAATGATAAAGTAATAAATGTTTGGGATTTGGCACATGGACATTTAGTTGCAAGTCTAGCTAGTCATACATCAACAATTCATTCCCTTTGTTTTAGTCGTGATGGAACAATTTTAGCATCAGGTGCACTTGACTGTAATCTTAAGCTGTGGGATTTTTCCAAATTATGCGAAGATCTAAGCGGTGAAAATGTCAATGTCAGCCATAATCCAAATGTAAAAAGCGGAGAAAATTATTTGCTTCGAACCTTCTCTACAAAACAATCACCTTTCATAACACTTCATTTTACCAGGAGAAATTTACTGTTTGGTGTTGGTTTATTTGAAAGCTCATAACTGTAAAATTAAGCATTCGTTCAGGAATACAATTTTTAAAATTCTCAAAAACCTTTTTTTTTAACTTGCTTTATTTTCAAACTTCAACCAAAAAAAAAATGAGTATCACACAAAACATAAAATGCTCAGGAAAAATTTCAAAATGAGTTTCTGGATGAAAAATCAGATAAAGGATAATTAAAGGTCAATTAAATCTTGTGTTTTAGAGATGGCAAATAAATAATTGTTTTTGAACATAATTGGATCTTGATCATCCGAGGCAAAATTTCTTTCAGGTCGCGTACTAGCGTAAGGATTCTTTAGAGGTGGTATTAAAATTTCAATTTCACTATTTGTAAGTTTTTTAATTCGGTTTAAATCCAAATAACATTCGTTCTCGGTAGTTGAAGTTACTAAAACAGGCGAACCAGTTTTTAAAGCTTTCTCAATTGTCTTTGGCCATGTATCAAAACCGAAAAATCCTGAACGATGTAAAGCTGGATTGAAGATGCAAATAAAGTCGGGTTTAACAAATGCTGCACTTTCACAATAGTCATGGTAGAACTTTTTACATTGGAAATCGAATCTTAAACCACAGCAATTTTGACGACACATTTTACATACTCTAAAAAAAATGTGAAAGGTTTTTATTTTAAATTATGAACATCTATATAAAAAATATCAAAAAACCTTGTTCGAGATATAATTTCTACAGGAAGGTTTTCATGATTCAATTCAGAACCTATGAATATTATCTGCAAATCAGTTACACCATGTGCAAGATGAAGAAAAAGCGATTCCCATTTTTCAAGTCTATCACCTTCAAATTTTAATTCAGCACCTTAAAAAAAACAAAATGACTAGATGTTAATATAAGAACCAGGAAAAATTTAATATTTTAAGACAACTATACCAACAAAATGAATGATTAATCGTTCCGAAAATTCAATTCCTACTTTTTGAATTGAATAAAATGTTGTTAAAGGTGCTGTGACGATTTGCATTAGTGCAGCATTTATACATTCATCTTTAAATGCAGTCACATTTTTGTATAATAACTGCAGTATATCTTGAACATTTTCAGTGAAAATTGGAATCTTTTTTAAAACCTTTTGTGGAAGTGCTATGTTAATTTTTCCATATGATTTTTCGTGCAATAAAATTCTTTGAAATAGTGCGTAAGAATCACATATTAATTTGTGACTTTCATTTAAAGGATGTTGTGAACAAAATGAAATCTAATTAAAATATAAGTTTCAAGTTTTTACTATTCAAGCAATTTAATCTTGATTAATAAATTTAAAAGTCATTACCTGTCCACATTTTCCACAATCACTTAATAAATTAGATCTCCACTCTCGGCATTTGTTGTAATGGCACAGTCTCGGAAAAATTAAAATTTCTCGCTCAAATGAGAGTAGTGTTCGATTAAGAAATTGTTCACATAAATATATTGTATGTAGCCGAAGATTTCTGAATTCCATACTTGAAAGATGTTTAGCCATATTGTAGACGTGACCTCCTGATAAAAATAGTTTTTCAAAGTTATTAAGAATTTTTAAAACTTTTGAATAAAATATCACCTCTTCGTTTGGCTATTAATTGAATAGCCATGCATAAGCCTCGATGATTAAGATAATCAATCTTCAAATGTTCTTCTTTACAATACGCAACTATTTTGCACTCATTGCATAGAAAATATCGACTTAAATTAACTTTACAGACCTACGAAAATTGATTAAGTTACTTTTGGGTGACCTACATATAATGGCATAATTTTGTTTAATATACTTGACAAATTGATGCACAGAATATTTGTCTGGGTGTTATTTTATATTCTGAATATTGATCATCATTACTTTCAATATTTTCGCTAGATAAAAATCCTTTATTAAATGATTGAGTTGGTTTATCATTTTGAATTTTTGATGATGTAGCAAATGCGGTGACATCTTTTGAAAAAAAGATTTCTTGTAAATTTCCAGTCAAAGTTGATGGTAAAATAATTTTTATTGTGCCATCTTTTGTTAAAAGTGCATTCATTTGATTAGTATTATTATCGGAATTTGATGTTGTTAAAGGATGCTTGATGGGATTCATTGATTTTTCATCCATTTTATTTATTCTAAATGCTGGTTGACTAAATGTTTTTTGGTTAAAGATATTATTTTGTTTCAGTTGCCGAAGCCTAAAAACAGAATCACACTATAAAAAAGAAATCATATTGAAAGTTAAGTGATATTTTGGAATTCAAATTACCATAGATGATACAGTTTTTGGTGTTGCTGTTTTAGTGCTATTTACTTTTTGTGGTGTATTTAATGGCTTTTGGTTAGTACTTTTAGTAGGGGATTTTGAAGTGACAGGTTCTCGTTTTTGTGAAACTGTGGGTTTTGGCCTTACAGCATGTGATTCTGTTTGGGCAGTGCTAGTTGTAGCTGGTTTAGAAACCGAAGGTGATTTACTTGGTGAGGGTGTTTTAGTTTTGATAGGTGAACTAGGCTGATTAGTTACATTACCTGCTCTCGGTGCAGGTTTTGTATTACTAGTTTTAGTTACATCGGGACGTAGTGGAACTTTTGGTTTATCAGTGCTAGGTAGTGAAATATCGTGAGTTGAGTTCTGGGTATCAATTTTTAAGGAAGTAGGTGTTTCGGTCGAGACATTATTTGCACTTTCAAACTTAGGTTGAGGCTTTTCTGTAGTTGGTGATAATGATTTTGTTGAAGACTGTTGGGTTTTTTTGACATCTGTGTGTTTCGAGCTAATTTTAGCTTGAACTTCTAGTTTAGGCTTTACAGTAACTGTTTTATTTTGTGTAGCTTTTCCTTCTGTTTTTTCTTTTTGTAGATTTGATCTCGTCGGCATTTTTACGTGTGACTTGTTCTTATTTGCATGTTGATTTTCATCTTTCTTCAGCGGCTTTGTATCTTTTGTTTCAGCATGAGACACAAAACCGCCTCTTTGCACGTTTTTTGGATCGGTCGATTCTTGTTCATTTACTTTTTGTTCCGTCATTTCTGCTTCAACTTCCACTTTGTTGACAATTACTATTTCATCATCTTGTATTTCAGATCCAATTTTAATTTTATTATCATCAACAGATAATTCTTTTGAAACATCTTTAAATTGTTTTTCTTCAGTAGTCTCCAACATTGTTGACTGCATTAATTCTTTAATTTGTTCAGATGGGTTAATTTCGATTATTAAAGATTCAGGTTTGGCTAATGGAGCTGCTTCAATTTTTAACTCCACATTTTGTTCTTCATTAATTTCATCTGGTGGCGGGTCAGGTGCATTTTTTAACATTTCTGCCATGCTAGGCTTTTGAGCAGTAATTGAAATCGGAACAATAACTTCAGGAATCCCTTTCAACACATGTTTCTTATTTTTGTTGGAACTTTTAGGTGACGTTTTGTGTTCTTTATCGTTTTTTTTCTGATTATTCCCTTTCTGATTTAAATCATTGTTATTTTCGTTTTTAATAATCTCTTGTGACTCAGATAATGAAGTTGCTTTATCTTCAACTGGCATAACATGCTTGACATCTTTTGCGTTTTTCTCCAAATCAGGTCGTTTAGTCTTTTCTTGATCAGACAAAACAATTTTTTTATCTTCAGATTTCTGATCTTTATTATTTTCTTGGTTTGAAGTAGTTTTTTCACGAGTCAAATTTGTCTCTGTTGTTATTTTTTTCTCAAACTTCTTGATTTCTTTTTCACTTGTTTCCTTATCTTTGTTGTGGTCCCTTTTCTTTTGCTCTTTTTTTTCTGAGTTAACAGGTTCTAATTTTATATCATCAGTTTTTGATTTACATTCGGGTACAATCATTAAATTTTTATTTCCAGAAACTTCAAGCATACTCTCTTTTTTTACTTCAACTGAGCCACATCCTTTTAAGAATTCAATTTTTGCCGAAATTTCCTCCTTTTTATTTTCAGAGTTTATCATTTCCTCAGCTTTAGAAATTGTTTCGTGTACCTTTTGTGGTTGCTGCTTTTGATCTTTTGGGTGTTTTCTTTGCTCTTTTGGTGAATTCTCAAGCGATGCCTGTTTTTTCTCATTATTAATCCTTTTTGCATCTTTTTTTTGTGATTTTTCTTTTTGGTTTTGGTCAAAAGTTAATGTTTCATCCTTTTTTTCAACTTTTGTGTCTATATCGTGTAATTCAACATGTTTTTGGATGCAATCAGAAGTTACGTTAGTAATTGACTCTCCAGAAATTTCAACTGCTGACTGTTCAGCTTTCTGTTTTTCTTTCATTGCTTGTATTTCTTTTAATTTTCCAACATTTGCCATTAGAGCATCCAAAAGTGAAGCTGTTGCAGGTGATTGCTTAGGTGGCGGAGGTGGTTCTTTTGGTTCTTCATCTTCAGCGAGTACCATTAGTTTTTCAACTATTTCCTGATCTTTCATTTTATTCAATTCAACTTCAAGATTTTGAATTATTTTCTGTTGCTTTTGAACTTTATCAATTTCACTCTTAGTATTGTCTAGAACTCTATTGATTTCTGACATTAGTACATCTCGTGATTCGATTTCTTTAATCAGTTCTTCCTTATTTTTTGGGACTTCACCTTTAGTAAGATCTCTCATTTCTTTTGCCATCTTCTGGATGTGTGGTGGAACGGCGGAACTAGATTGTCCTCCTAGTAAAATGTCTTTACTTTGTTTAACTTTTGCAACTTCTGCTTCAAGTCGACTAACGTAAGCTTTTTGAGTTTGAGCATTTTGAATTTCAAGCTTTGTCATTCCTAAAACTTGTTCTATTTTATTTACCAATTCGTCTTCAACTGGTGTTGATTTCTTACTTGATGACTGCTTAGGACTTTTCAAAGGTAATGGCTGAGGACGAGGCTTTGCTGCTTCTTGACTTAACAACATAACATCTTTTAATGATTCTTGTTGATTCTTTGCTAACTCAGCTTCAGTTTTATGGCAATCTAATACCAAATCAATAGTTTCTAATAATTTCTCACGTTTTGCTATTTCGTTTTTAATGTGATCTCTGGCTTCTTTTTGTTCACGTTCTTGTCGATCTTGTAACTCATCTAATATAGTTTTCTTTGAGCTTAAATCAGATCGTTTTTGTTTTTTACCTCTTCTTTGTGGTTCGGGTTTTTCTTTATGCTCAGATTTTGCTTCAATGTTTTGTGGTTGCTCGTTTTCTAATAGTTTTTCAACAACTTCAACAATTGCTTCATTTTGCTCCTTATTAACTGTAGTTTTATTTTTATTTCTGTTTCTTTTTCGTTTCAAGGTGTTTTGATGTGAAGATGCAGGATCATCTCCAGATTTTTCACTGATAATTTCACCGGAGTTTTCATTTTTTGATATTTCTTCATTGATTTCTTCTTGAACATCACCTACATTTCTATTATTTTTCTTTCTATTTCTGTGGCGTTTTTTCTTTAATGTATCATCTGATGGCTCAGCAGATGGTTTTTCTTCAATGGCCTCAGATTTCACTTGATCTGGAGTTTGCAAATCTTTCTCTTTTTGATTAACGTTTTCAGCATTTTCTTCGGTTGATTCTTCAACATTTATTTCTGTTGCTGTATCTACATATAAAAAGGAAATTTATAAATTATTTACATCCTTTTTGTACCTCACGTAACCATATAATTTTAGGGAGATATAGAGGTCAAAAAAATAATAATCGACGTTAAAGGAATCAAAATTGATAAAAAAAAAATCAACTTAAAATCATCGATATTATCATAATATCCTATTTATGGTAAATACGATTTACATATCAAACATACACAAAAGATTATAGTGTATCTTTCATTTGTCGACTTATGGTTACTTGAGACATTTCTGACTGTAATCAATAAACCTTTTTTTAAATAAATAAACTTACTTTTCTTTTTGCGATTACGTTTTTTCTTTGACTTCAATGTTGCATCTTTTGATTCAAGAACATCTTCTGTTAAAATTTCAGCTGCTTTAGTGTCTTTCTGTATTTGTTCAACTTTAGGTATTTCTGCAACAGTTTCTTGAATTTTTTCCTCTTTTTCAATGTTTTCATATTCTGGTGACAATGTAGTTTGGTGTACATTTGGAGTTTGATTTTTATTTTTCCCTTTTTTCCCCATCTTTGTTTTGCTAAGCACAAATTAATTTAGTAGTTACATATTTGTTTTAAAAATTTTAACATATATTTGTTGGTGTTACATAAATTGAATTGAATTTTCCAAAAAAAAAAAAAATAATAATTTTTTAAGTCAAACGAATTTTTCATCTGATTTAGTAAATTGTTAAATGCAAAGTTATTTTGTTTGTAATAGTTTACAATTAGAAATTTTTTCAAAAAAGTAAAAGTTTTGCCAAAAAAATAGTGTGACAGAATAATGCACATTTAGGAATGTAATGTATGACACTCAATTTAATATTTGACATCATGATTTTTTTTTGGCGAAAATGTATTTATTGTGTAATGAAATTTTATATAAACCAAACAAAGTTTTTGTGATGCATCATATGACAATCTCTAAAAATATCTCTTAATATGTTCGAAATAAGTAACGAATTAATTTTAAAATTTTTTATTTGAAATTATCTCCCACCGACAGTAATAATCTACGATCTTAAACAAATTATCCAATGACATAATTATGAATCTTTCATGATTATGAAACATTTGTGAAACATACATATAAATATAAGGTCTAACCAAGGGTATCGAACTTATGCCTTCAAAAAGAAGACCTTTAATTTTTGGTAGGGTGCCTGATCTATCTGTCACTTGAATACTAATATCATTAAGGATAATAGTAAATGCGTTGCTGCAAAGCTATGCTAGATAATTTTGGAATGGAACCAGCTTCGTACGTTGACATGAAAATGAGATGACGAATAATTTAAGGTAATAAATAGCCGTAATGAATTTAAGAAAAGAAAACTTTCAATGCTCGTAACGTAAAAGGCATTTTTTCATGCATTTTTTTCTCTTTAAAAATACTCAATTTTTCTCCCACAAATTCTCATACATTTCAAATACAAAAATGTTTACGCTCTTCAAACTTATTTTTAATTTGTTCAAAAAAAAAAGAAAATTATTGTAAATGAATACATACGAAGGCGCATTCAAATTTTTGCGAGTTCTTTTTAAATCTTCAAATAGAAAAATAAGAAAAAAAATACAAAAAAAAATTAATTTTCTCACTCGGTTCCCTTTTTTTCTTAAAATATTTATTTTTCAAAAAGAAATTTTTTAGAAAAAGAAGATTCAAATATAAAAAATAATATTTTCTTTTTTTACTCGCTCGATTTAATGATATATATAAACGTATAATATATATTGATGTTTAATCTTTAAATCTATTTATTATTTCTTCAAAAATTCATTTTCAAGTTATGTAACCACAGATTTTATCAGTTTTGACTTTATAATGTCCATTTTATTTGACATTCAAATTTTATCAGATAAAATCTATAAGTCGAATAGTTTTTCTATAAAAAAAAATTTAAGAAAAAACCAATTTTCGCTTACAATTTCCTCCTTATTAATATTCTATTTGGGAAGAAGATGAAGATTAAATCTTTTCCTTAAGCTGCGCGACTGTTTGTTTTTACGTTTTGAGCACACGAAACGAGATTTCAGACTGAAAACTCTTCGAGCATAAAATGAAAATTTTTCATGAAATTTTTTGAGAAAACTAGAAAAATGAGAACTACCTAAAAAGAAAATGCACTGTTTACATCTTTTCGATGTGTAGTATCTATTTTCATTTGATTATTAGATTCGTCTGTTAAATAAATCAAATTAAGACTTATACTTGTAAAGTAAAAAAAAACTTTGACAATAGAAAGCCTTAGCTCTGACATATATTGATCTTTCAAAGGCTTTTGATTCCATTAGGCATAAAAAACATACAGCGATTTTCACAGGTTATTAAACCAGACAAGAAATAATAGAGAAATGGAAAATAAAATCAAAGAATCGAAACAACTGAAATCAAAACAAAACAACAGGCCATTATTCATATGTACATCCTAGTCAACGGAGTAACATTCCTTAAGAATCCTATTAAATAACAACTGTTTCTGCAGCAGATCATGTATAGCAAAAAAATTCTTTCATTCACTATGTTATGTCAGATTAGTATATTAGGTTTAACTGATTAGCGATTTTTTGGATGAGTTTTTCAAAAATCTGTCATTAAAATGTATTTTTTTACCAAATTTTTTTAAAATTATGGTGATTCTAGAGTAAATAGAAATAAAACTTTTTATTTCAAAAACTTTTTAAGCATTTTCATCTAGTATACACATTACAACACTTCTTTCGACTAATTGAGACTTATTATTCATCATTGAATGTGTTATCAGTAATTATACTGTATCTAGCTAAAATATGTAATGTGTTTTGCAATAATCAATTGATCATTTTTTTCCTTAAATACAGTAGAAAGACATACAAATGAGATTTTGTTTTAAAGAATAGGCGATTTCACGTGTTTTTCTTATTGATTAATAACACTACAATGTATGTTTTAATTTTTTAGACACATTTAACCAAAGGATTATGTATAAATATTTTCAAAAAATTGAGTTGAGAAAACAAATTTCACTAATAATCATTAGAGACACAGAAGATAATTAAATATTGTACAACTTTATAAATCCTATAATGCTGTATAATTAAAAGCTATCACGTCACTCTAATTCAGGAAATATTTGGATATTTTGGACGATTTCTCGAGGATAAGAAATGTAATTTGAAATGTAAACTGAACAAAAAGAAATTATTTTTCATTCAAATTTCTTACATATTCAAGTTGAACAAAAAATTTTCAACTTTTATTCAAATATTCAAAGGATTTTTCCAGATTTTTCAAAAATTCTTGATTAAAAATAATTTCCACGAAATTTTTGTCCAAACATTTATTGAAAAGTTTTTTCAATTCAATTTCAATTTATTAATATTAATAATTCTTAAATCTATATTATGTACGCTAGCTCAGTGTGTAGCGCATAATTTTTACTAACCAATTCATCAGCCAAACAATAATTTTAGTAGTTTGAATAAAAAATTTCATGGAAATATTAATTTTTCGGTTCAAATGGCACAGTAAGAAGTAATTTAATTGCCTATTTCAAGAGCTTTTTAAAATCATGTCAAAAATGCTTAAAAATAGTACACAATTTTTGACGAGAAAGAGACAAAATTATGTCATTCGTCAAACTATTTCATTAGAGGGCTAGGATTTTACAATTCTCTCGAGCAGACAGTTTAGATCAAATTTTCACTCAACCTATTTAAATTTAAGATTAAAGGATATTACTTTGAGATATATTGTGATGGTAATAATAATTATCAACAATTAATAAAAACAAATTGCAACATGCAGCCAAATATGATTTAATTTTGTAACACACTTACTTGGTTACTTACAAATAAAATGAAAAACAAACCCAGGGGTTGCATCTTCTTTTATCTTTTTATATTCAGATTGCATCTTCTTTCATCATGTTTTTCATGTGTTATCCATTCAAAAGATTGTATCTTATCTGAGATCTCATGGAAATTTAAATTTCATTTTCTTCATTCATAAGCGCCTAGTAGAGAATGCTAATAACTGTAGTAGTTGGATTATTGGCTGTAAAAATAGCAGTGAGTTTACACAATTTCTATGGAACTTCAAGGAATTTACTATCGATGGGATAATCTTGAATGTGAATCCAGCAAAGAAGGAATTAGAAGTACGACATGCAGTTCTTGATGACTCGTCGATTGATCTCCCGTCCAGCATATTCAAGATGAGTTCATCGTTACGATATAATAAGTTCTTCCCGTCAGAGCGAATTATGGAGATCCTAGTTGAATGTGACACAAATGGTGTATTGGACTTGGTTGATGGGATTTTACTTAATAACAAGTTAGCAACGAAAATGTTGGATGACGAAACTTATATATCCACATACAACCAAAATGGGATAAGTAACTTACAATCGATGCTTGAAAGCACAGGCAATAGGAACGTAAGATTGAAGGATGTGGGTTGTTTCTATTTGACAAATCAATCTGGTGTAGGCAGTCAACAATAGCACAGGCAGATGAAAGATATCTAAACGTAATCAGTCGTAATTTTTACCGAAATAATATCATTTCGAATGGCAGAGATACAAACAACATTAGGAATGCTTTAATTTCTAATGAAATTTTGTAATAATCTCTCAAAAGTCCCATCTTATTGAGTTATATTCTTTGAATATCTTATGAATTTTTGATTTTTGTATTATTTTATAATTAATTACAATCCAATAAAATGCGTATGTACGCTTTTAAATGAAAAAAAAAATCTATTTATAAAAAAATTGTATGAAATCGTGTCAACCCCTGGATACAAATAGTGTTTGTGGAAAACAGCTGTTTTTGAAAAACAGTCTGTTTTCGGTTTTTGATTTTTAAAAACAGTTGTTTTCCTGTTTTTCTAGAATTCAAAATAAACTGAGTTATCCTAAGTGTTTCTCTAAGATAATGAAACTTTTTGGTGGTTATAAGCAGTTAAGCATACATTATAGAGCTAAGCATTATTATTTCTTAATTTTTCGTTAATTAACTCTATAAAATATAATGTAATATAAAAATTCAAAAAAAAAATTATGCTTTTAAGAAACATTGCATTGTTGCATTGCAAAAGTTCCATAAACTCTAATATTTTATTTGAAATATTCAGAAAAATCTTTCTGAATAAAAAAATATCTTGCAAAATTGTTGATTATACACTGGTGGAAATTGAAATGAGACACCCATGTTTTTTATGTGAAAGTCTTACAAATGAAAGATTAAGCCTTGTTGTATATCATCAAGGACTTTAAAAAATAACTTAAGTACAGGAACAATGTACTGACTGAAAATGTAGCAGTTTAAAGTTATTTACAAAATATGATTTTTGAGGTGGAAATGAGACACTTTAGAAAAATTTACAAAAATCTTCCTCAATTTTGACTTTGACTATACATATTGTATATATACTTGTAGATTTTTATTTTCTTAACAATACTAGAGCATTCTAAAATTTTTTGGAACTTCCAGTTATCCAATATCCTCAAGAGAAAGTAGTAAAAGCCAAGTTTTTTGTTTTCATCAAATATTTTTATGAATAATCATCTATTAATAACAAATGAAATCAAAATATGTAGATTTTTAAATGCTCTTTCAGATAAAGAATTGATATTTACCTCTACATAAGCTTAAATGACAAAAAATAATTAAAATGCTTGTTACGAGTGAGTACGGATATGAAAAAACTAATTTTTCTCTTATTTTGATCAATCAAAAAAATCTTAAGTTTTCAGGACACTGTGTGCATTGTTTTTACTATTAGTTTTCAATTCCATATATTTTTTATCTCCATCCATGAACGCTAGGATTAACATTTAATTCATGATGAAATCCCAAAATATCAAATTCCATAAATTTTTCACATTATTAGTGCAAAACTTCAAATCGAAAAATTCCGTTAAAATTTTCTTATTTTTGTCATTTATTAATATTTTATGCACATAAAACGTATGTTTATTAAATTTAGAGAATCATGCACTATGTTTAGGATATTATGCTATCAAAAATTATGACCGTTACAAAAAAACTAAAACCAAGTATAATTAAATTATTTATTTTGTCATTTAAGCTTATGTAGAGGTAAATATCAATTCTTTATCTGAAAGAGCATTTAAAAATCTACATATTTTGATTTCATTTGTTATTAATAGATGATTATTCATAAAAATATTTGATGAAAACAAAAAACTTGGCTTTTACTACTTTTTCTTGAGGATATTGGATAACTGGAAGTTCCAAAAAATTTTAGAATGCTCTAGTATTGTTAAAAAAGTAAAAATTAACAAGTCTATATACAATATGTATAGTCAAAGTCAAAATTGAGGAAGATTTTTGTAAATTTTTCTAAAGTGTCTCATTTCAATTTCCACCTCAAAAATCATATTTTGTAAATAACTTTAAACTGCTACATTTTCACACAGTACATTGTTCCTGTACTTAAGTTATTTTTTAAAGTTCTTTCCAATGATATGCAACAAGTAAGGCTTAATCTTTCATTTGTAAGACTTTCAAACATGGGTGTCTCATTTCAATTTCCACCAGTGTATTTTTGAACTTTAGTAAATGCTACAAAAGGTTCAACAAATTCAAAATTTCGATTGCAAAATTAGTAATGATTAATCATAAAATTGATAATGATTTCAAACCTAATAAACATCCAAAAAAATTTAAAATAGTAAATACATTTCAATTTGGAATTCTAGAAAACTACATTAAGTTCTTCAAAAAATTAAGAATTTTTTTTTTCTGAAAATTATATGTAAAAATGAAAAACAGAAAACAGATCTGTTTTTGAGACTTGTTTTCTGTTAACAGATTTTTGTCGAAAAACAGCTGTTTTTCTGTTTTCTGTTAACAGGTTCCCCAAACCCTGGATACAAACCAAAAAACTTACCTCGATATTTTCATTAAATAGACATTTTAAAAGTAAAAACAATATTTTTTTTAATTTAAGTCATTTCTTTATTTAAATTCATTTTTAGAAAATTGTTATAGCATAATTAATGATGATAATGGAGAGTTACATGTTTTGTGCCATTTATATTATTGTCACTGATAAGATTTTATTTATTGTCATGTACAATTGTTTTACATTATTTTTCGTATTTCTGTGGTTTTAAATACACAATGCTTTTTATTTAAATTGTCAATTCGAATTTTAGCATTACTATTGATTTCGCTGAGTCATATAATGATTTAAATTGTTAATTAAATAAAGTTAAAAATCTAATAAAACCCATTGCAATTGAAATATAACCACCAATAGATATCAATTTCTTAAAATTATTGCATTTTTATATTTTAATCAACTCAATAAGAATTCAAGACAACAAAACAACTTAAAATATTACCTTGAATAAATTTCTACAATGCAATTTTGTTTTAATTTATTTTCTAATCAATTGTCGCATGAAGGATTTTTTTGTAGAATGCATTCGTAGAAACTTTTTAATGAAAAACGATTTTAATTTTTTGAAAAATAAAAAAAAATTTTAATTTAATAATTATCTATAGAATAGAATTTGTAAGATTATTAATTGATTAAGGTACAGATTATGTTTCATTCAAAGATGTAAAATGTGAAATATTTAAGTAATTTTCTTACGTGGTTTTGTGAATTCTCGATGCATAAGCTATAAAAGCTAAAAAGCTTAAATTTTCATATTAGTCATTTTTATAGTTTAATTTCAACACGTGTAAGGAATAAAAAATTAATTTAGTAGTTTATACTGTTTTAATCATAAAGCTTGTAATTTTTTAATTTTAAATTTTACATATAAATGGAAGAAAACTAGAATTGAAAGGTTTAGAGAGGTTTTTCAATTATTTTAGAGAACAATATTCTTTATGTCATTATTACACCATCAATTTAATTGTTTTAAAAAATTTCAGCCATATGAATGAGTTTCTTGGGCTAAAATTATGATGTTTAACGCCAACATCATAATTAATCATTTACAACTTTTAACATTAGTTTTCTATTACATTTTTGTAATAGGCATAAGAAAAAAAATTTCTTGAAATATATTTATACTTTTAGTCATTAACGACTGCAAGATATATAGATGTGCTCAATTTTGAATTTATTATCACTAGTAAAAAAAAGTTGTCAATTTTTGTTTTTCATATTTTTATCTTCTGTAGAGTTTTATGATTACAAGAACATTGTAAATGCTTTATTGTTCATTAAATTTTTTAAATTTGACCTGAAATTATAATGAGATAACAAAATTATGTATGGTCGAGTATGCTTTGTATGAGCACATCTACATATATATATATATATTGAGCGAATCTAAAACATTTTTTAAAGAAATCAATAAATTTTATCGATAAACAAAAATAAGTATAAACTTTCAGTTTTGGAAAATATTTCAAAAAATTGAAAAAAAATTCTTATTTTTAAAAGTAACAAAACAATATCTTTCGCAAGGGAAGATTGCTTAGCGTAAAGCTATTTTTCCTGACTTTACTTTTTATTTAATTTAATTTCATTATCAACCAAAATTTATAATTAATAGTTTCAATATGTTGCACGTAGTTTTATCTAAAACTTTGTTCCGTTCTAAAAGATTTAAAAGTATAAAAAGAAATGTTAGAATCAGTAAAAGTTCCGAGCAACTCATTGGGTATTTAGTACCTTATTAATAACATCAAATTATTGTCAAGATGAGTTTTATAAACTTTTAATACTTCATTTTGAGTTTTTTGAACGAGCCTCAAATATATATACTAGTGTAGTACCCTGTCAAGCATGAACGGGTTGTTTTTAAACACAATATGAATTTATATATCATTTAATTTAACTTTTATTAAAAAAAATCTTTTATAAAATTTCCATAAAAATAACTTTTTGAATAAACACTTTATAGTTTTTGAGAAGCTTGATGTAATCCTGGACCAATAAATTTTTTTTAATGTTATTGCGATTTCTAGTTCTTGATACAGTAACGCAAGTTTAGTAATTTTTTATGGATTCTCGAAAAATGATAGAAAGATTTTAATACCAATATATTAAGTTTCAATAGGATCCAGTTGAAAAAATTAAGAACAGAAAGAAAGAAAGGCAAATGAAGGCTTTTATATTATTAATTTGAAAAAAATTCTTTACAAATGACCTGAAATTTGGCATACAAATTCGATTTTACCCCATATTGTTATGATTGTGTTCAAAAAATTATTAATAAATTGGTCCTGAAACATACTTGGGAAATTAGGGGTCGTCGAAAATCAATTCAGCGTCAGCGACCTTAGTTTTTGCAATTTTCCTCTTCAACTACTAAAGACACAAAAAAAAAAGGGATGGGGAATAATAGAACTCCCCAAGACTTTTATTTGAACAAAAAATATTATCCTTAACATCCTGTTACCAGAAAAAATCTTAATTAATCAAAGTTCGACAAAAAAATTCTTTCAGTTTACATGAATGAATTACAACAAATATTTAGATCAATTATTCATGCGTTTGTGCATCTTTTTATATCAAAATTGTTTTAAATATCCCCAAAATCTTACCACAACATAGTTAACAAAAAATCTTTTAACGGTTTTTAAATATTGTACCGAAACAAAACGAAATAGAAAAAATTTTAAAACAACAAATTTTGCACTAAAATCTCTTTTCAAAAACTTTTAAATTAACTGTTGAATTTAATTTTTGTTGTTTTCGACTAGCCCTCTTTACAAAAGTGGCAAAAAAAATCACTTTTTTTTTACTAAGCTACTAGCTTATAACGACAAACAGGGTACACGCTTTTGCGTGGATTGAACGACTTTAAAATTTTTGAAATTTTGCAGTCAGGTTTAAATGCTTACAAATTTTACTGGACCAGGACGAAAAAAAATATTATTCGTGAGTGAGACTCAACGGCCCCACTAATGACGTCCAGGGGGGGGGGGGGGGGGGGATCAGACAGAAAAGAACAATAGAAATTCCTGGAAATCCATTGTTTGTTTTTGAAAAATGACCGTTAATTTCGGACGTCATAATTGAACGGCCCCTTTGGTTTATATATCTCCGAAACCACACTAGTAAAATTTTCAAAATTAACAACCACGTTACCAAGTTTTTCTTAACTTGCTTTCTTATCTGTTTGATTGTCGAGGTCTCTAGTATTAAACTTTCAATTTAATTTGAAATTTTCAAAACAATATCCTTTGAATCTAAGAATAAAATTATTTTCTACCTTTCAGTTCACAAGAGAACGTGGTTTTAAAAAAAGTATTTTTTATATCTTGTTCCCATCTTTTGACATATAACTCACTTCCTAATGTTAAGAAATTGTTTTAGAAAATCACTTTTATTAAGCGTCAATCACGAAAAATTCTTGAGAATTTTTCTACAACTTTGTCAGTTTTCATTTATATTTCTTTAAATGTATTTTTTTATCAGAAATTTTACTCTCTTTTGTTTTGCTTTCAAAAACTTAACAAAATGTCCAGGAAACATAAATTAAATTAAAATTTTTCCATGGTTTTAAATTTTTTTGGTTTTAATTTGTTGTGTTGAAAATTGCTTTAATATTAAATCTTTTACTTGTTTAAACCAAAAAAATTCGTATTAAGCAATTGAATTATTAAGATGTTTTAAGAAATGAAGTTTTGATGTTTTGAATGTGTTTTAAGATAGTGCAGAGAAAAATTAAATTATTTTTTTTTCCGATTAGTAAAAAATCTTGAAAAATCGTCGAGGCCCAGTTGTATGTGAACTTATATGATTCTTTTTCTCCATTTTAAGCTATTTTACAAGTTTGTGAAAAATAATGTGTTACTAAAAGTTCTATATTGTAGAAGTAAATAAGAGATTTTAGTGAATTCAGTCATTTTCTTTAAGGACAAAAAATTCAATTACAGAAAATTAAATAAAATATAACCATAAATACTCTTGATTATTCTTATGTAATTTGTTAGTAGTAAGCAATCATAACTTATGCTCTAACTTATATTGTCACTCACATATTTCATTCTCACAAGTTTCTTCATTTATGTATATTCTAGTTTTTTATTGTCAACTTTTCAATACAGCTTTTGTTCGTTTATTATAATTTTTTTTTATTATTTTATATTTTAAAAGAAACACTAATGAGAAAATAAATTTTTTCAATTGAAAATTACGTTTAGGTTTGTTTCATACGCAAAAAATTGGTTTCATTAATTTTTTATAATTCATAATTGTTATCAAAAAATTGACATATTTTTTTGTTCATTAATTTTAATTTATTTTTAAAAGATTATTGTCAGTGATTTCCAAAATTATTTTTGTTTTCTTATTGTCTTCACGTCATTTTTTTCTTTTACAACTTTGCTGCTTGCTCATGTTTCATGTACGAAGGGGAAATTTTTGAAAAGCTGCTGTAAAACATTAGTTATCTTACTTTTCAGAATTGAAATTTTGTATCATAACTTTTTGCTCGTTTCCACAATAATTTTTCGTACATTTAATAATATGAGGGGAAAAAGTTGTAACTTTATCCAAATGGCATCGTTGCTTTTGATCGAAATAGCCTTAAAAACTAAAGTACTCACCCACACGAATCTAGCAGACACAACATTCGCACAGATATGTTTTTCGTAGATATCGCAAGGTTAAAAACTTCAAAATGTTCTTTTTTGAAATTTTGATATTATTTTTGAGAAAAGTTAATGGTCTCATTCTAAAGTTTTTCTCTTTTTCTCCGACTGAATATTTTGTGCTTTCAAGAAAAATGAAAGCTTTTAAAAATTTAAAATTATCTAGTTTTTACCTTCTGTAATGTATTTGGAAAAGTTATGCTATTTGAAGGTTAATATGAAAAATTTATTTATCAACTATAAGTTACATCTTATGGCGTTAGCATAATGAATGGCAATTAGATTTAGTATCAGTAATAATGATATATTTAAATATATAATATTAACTCCATTTCTGTGTAATGTTGTGCCTGGATCGACTACGTGTATTTTCCATCCAAGGTTATTATGAGTGTAGCACTGTAAGAAAGAGTGAAGAAAATTTTATCATTAGATTCAGACTCCAGCCAGTTTGCAATTTTTTGGAATTTTCCTTTAAAATTTGACTGTTTAAAATGGAATCAATATTTTTTTTATTTTAAGGGTAACTCCATAGATTTTTCGAAAAAAAATTGAGTGAAATTTATCAAAAATTCTTCAAATGTAATTCTTCTTAAACTTGATGGTATGTTTTTTTATGAAAACTAATTCAACAACTACAGTATCGTCCATATTTATATAAACAATATTCTAAGCAGAGAAATGGTTGTTAATTACAGAAGAAAAATATTTCTATGGAATTACCCTTGATTAACAACATATTCTTTGTTTAGAAGGTTTATTATGAAAATGTAGTCAAAAGAAATGTGTTCAATCTGGTTTTTATAAAGTGTTCATTTAACTTAATAAATAATTTAATATTTCAAGTTCGAGAAGAACTACAATTCATTTTTGATGAATTTAACTCATCCTTGGAATTGCCCTTATAGAGGTGGTCGAAAAATTTGAACCAGTTACACTCTATGAAGAAAAATTTCGACAGGTTGGGCTGTATTGAAATTAAAAAAATCATTAATTATAGTATTTACACACTGTTTTATGACTTTTAACTATTAGATTCGCCGATAAATCGATAGTAACGAAGCTAAAAAGCAATCCCAAATTCTCTACGATGTCTGGTTAAATAGTTTTTGTCATCCCGAACGAACGAACGAACAAAGTGAATTATTAAGCTCTCTTTTCGAAAACAATTAATAAAAAATGAGGAAACAAAACTATATATTTTTTTGTCTTCTTTTGTGCCACAATAATAAAATAACAATATACCTGGTAATAAACCAAATTTGGTGTGTCAAAAGAGACCGTCCAATTAAGAACAGCTGGTTCTCCCGGCTCACATTCTAATTTCAAGGTCTTTTTATATTCTTCGAATGTTTCAATGTCATTTGATTTGTCGATTGTGATGTGTTGCCATTCACAATATCGTCCTGCAGCTGTTAAATAATAAATTAATATTCTTCTTAGTAAGCACAACAAACTTTGTTTTCAAAACTTTATCTTCTGCATGATTCAGAATAAACCGAAAAAGCAGACCTCTAAGTCGACTCGGGTTTTTTTTGAGTCAACTCAATTTTTCTACATATATAACGGAACATAATTTCACCTGTAGGCTTTGGATAGCCATCATCTTCAAATTTAACACCAGCGTAAACTGTCTGACGTGATTGTTTAAGTTGTGATTTTTGACCATAACCACCTTCATCTGAATCGCTTATATAGAAAGGATGATATCTGTTTACATCAAAATAATAAATTAGATTTAATGTAGACTAGATTGAGGATTTTTTTTACCTTGCTGGTTGTGTTTCATCGTTTCCACCTTCTATAAGGAAGGTGTATGTTTGGCCTCTCTCTACATAAACTTCTGGGATTAACAAGTCATTTAAATACCATGCGATTCCCCAAGAAGGATAACCTATAATAATCACAAAAATATATATTAACTTATGAAAATTATTAAACAAAAATCAGGACAAAAATGGATTAATATTCAAATCACATACCAGTAATCGCTGTATAACCCTTCTTGCCTCCAGTAGGTCCAATTTTTGCAGTTATCGTATTTTCACTAATTATTGTTCTTGATGGCCAAGGCTTTACAATATTTTCATCTTTTCTATCATATAATGACGACATACATGAATGCTCATTTTTTGATGAAAAATCTATTTTAATGTCATCAACTGTGTGCTCATCACCAGTGTGAGAGTGAGAATTCGCTTCTTTTCGAGAATTAAGTGGCCCAATTGCTGCAATTACATTAACTTCACGATCTATTGGGATTGCTTGGTCATTGACGGGTTCATTTGTCTGAAGAAAACGTCGGTATTTTATATACGTTACTCCATTTTTTCTATCCCCATGTACTGAAAAAAGGATAACATTTAGCAAAATAATAAACTTAATTTTTTTGTTCAATTTTTTACTATAAACTGCATCGTTTCTTCCACCAATTCTTTCGTCAGGACAAACGCCTTGTTTGCCGTCACATTGTGATAAATGGGATATATAATAATCCTCAACTCGAAATCTTAATTGGCTCCTGTCGTAAAATGCTACAACCACATCACCATTTACCATTTGTGATCGACCATTAGCTCCAGATAGGCCAAAGGCCATATATTGATCTTCTGTTATTCTACCATACAGTTCAATTACTACAGAATCTCCTTGTATCTCCCACTGCACTTGAAGCTTTCCATCGATTATTTCTTTACAGTTCTTCGCCTTTGGCCTCTGAGTAGTTGTTGTCGTCTATTAATGACATGAAAAAAACAAATTTAATTTTTTACAAAAATTTTATGAGCTCACGTGAGTAAATTTAATAAGTATACTCTTGAGAATACTAAAATCAAGCTCTGAGAATGCTCATTGTATGTTCGGAATTACAAAGTCAACAAATCAAATAGTATAAACTTAAACTTACAGGATTATACCACCATTCAGGCTTTAAATTTTTTGGAAAGCATTAAAAAGGTATTCAAGTTAATCATTGCAAAGTAAGGACATGAATAATATTTATTAACCACAAATTATAAAATTTACACTTACAGTTATTTTCGTTTGTCCTAAAGCAGGAGGCACATCTAAATCCTTTGGAATCACAACATGACCAAAATTATGTCGATACTCTACGCACCATACAGCCAACCAGTCAATATCATAAACTGTTAAATTTCCTGGCAGTTGTATCTCTATATCTTCACCTTGATAGCCGCGCAAAACTTCATAGCTTCCTAGTTCATTTGGAACTTTGACTCCTATTAAATTCATAAAATTTTAATTACCATACAGATTAAAACCTAATCAAATAATATTCAATCTTTTTACTCAATAATTGTAAATTAATTAGAAGAAGATTAATCTTCTTACCCATAATGTTTGGTTGAGAGCCATTTCCTACCCAGAAATAAGCGTCAGGCTAAAAAAAAAACAATTTTTTTTTAATTCAAATAACAAAACTGCTCATAATAAAAAAGATAATTTTTTTGACACTTAAGTTTTTTATCAAAATATTGGAAACTTATTTTGAAATTCTAGTATTTACTTACCCCAGCTCCATCGTAGTGAAGGTTGGGAATATAAAACGTCTTTGCATCTAATACGCTTATATTACTTGATCTAAGACCATGTGCTAATCTTTTAAACTCTGGTAATACTCTTGGTCTTGGTACATCTAGCAATGGTGGGATGAAAACTTCACCAAAATCAACCTAAATATGTAAAACAATCAAAAAAGGGGAAAATAAAATGAAACGACATGAATTCTCTTTGCAGAATTTTCCTTTTTCATTTGTATTGGATTTTGCGCATTTCAATAAATTAAAGTATAAATAATGCCATCTCGCTCAATTATATTTCATATCTCCCCACTTTTATTCACAATAGCTAACTGAGACATTTATTATAGTCAGTATATTTGCATGTTACGGACGTTGCTTAATGCTAGTACAAACATAATTTTACGATTTTTTTTAAATGTTCATTTCTAGAATTATTTTTTCTTCAAATGTCGTATCAATTCCTATCTCTCTTTATTTTTTATATACAACAGAGGAAAAAAATGTGCTTGAGATTATAACGACAGGGCACCTAAGGCTCGTTCACTTATTACGTTACGCAAAAAACGCTTTTCAAACTTCTGACATTGAAACTATTCTATGCATTAAAGTAACTCAATTTCTGTATTTAGTGATATTTTCATGACTCGTTGTTCATTAAAAAAAAAAACATTATCAAAAGTTTAACCAGTGTATCGGGTAGAAACACAATGTGGATATATTCACACCGTACCATCAAAAGTCTTATGGATAGACCAAGATTTGCTCAGCACAAGTATTTAGGTATGAAGATTGATAAGTTAACTGAGCTTCGCTCAGCATAAGTTTTGAGATATAAAGCTAGCGAGTCAGCTGAGCTTCGCTTAGCATAAGTTTGAAGGTCTAAAGCTTAACGCCAAAAGTTGAATCTTATAAAAATCATAGTAAACTTTTTTTTTTGAAAAATTCGTAAGAAAGGAAAGTTTTTTGCTTTTTCTGAAGCAACGGCTGTTCCTACCTTGCCCAAAAACAATACAGCTCTTCTATAGAGCAGCACGGATTAAATGTAAAAAACTAGAAGTCTCTACGATGTCTCGTTATTGAGATTTCTTGCTGATTAACTTGCTTGCTTGCTTGTTTGCTTACAGAATGAGTATTTGGCGATTTTCTCAGCAATGCCGCAACCAATTTGAAATCTGTTTTTTGCAAAGAATGTGAAATTTCAGGCACAAACTTTTCATTTTGGAACATGTTAAGCTATCTTGCTACATTTCATCGCAAAATGCGAAAAACTGAACAAAACCAATAGATTCACACGTGAAAACGGTGTGAATATAAAAAAAATTATTCGTGAGTAACGCTTAATTAAAGTGTTTTTGTATGTCAAAAATAAATGATTTTTCCTTTAAGATAATATAACTTTGAAATTTGTCACTATTGCGATTTCGGAGATATTCAAGAAAATATAGCGTCACTCAAAAATTTCACATTGAAATTTCTAATGCTTATATTTGTGAAATTATTATTCTAATAAAAATCGATAAAATAAAAGTAATTTATTTTTGTGAATGCGATAAATATTTGCTAACTAGAAAATCTTTTTCATTTCAGTTCGTATAATCTTTAATATTTACAGATCGGCACTCGCACATCATCATCAAGTGTTTATATTGGAAATAAATTGCTTCATCTATTGCATGTTCCCTCTATTTGTTCACAAATAAAATGTAATAACAATCTTCTCTTTTCATAAATTTTTCTATATTGTTGAATTTTACCACTGCATATTATATGATTTTTAAAAAAAATATGAGAAGACCGATTGGCACACATTATGATTGATTCAATTTCATTGATTTAATGAATAATTATACAAAGTATTTAAAACTACAGTACAATATTAAAATTTTGAATTATACACAAGTTCTTGTATGATTTGGTTTAAAATAATTTCTGTAAATAAGGTGGTCTATCATTTTCTCGTTATCTTTATGTGAAGTTGATTTATTTTTGGCCTTTTTTTATTATTTTATAACCTCAAGCGGATATATTTCATCAATAATAAAAACTTACAACAAAAGTTACGTTTGTCAATGAAATTAGCTATTTGAGGCATATTTTAAACTCTTTAGTTTTTTTATTCAAAAATTTTTGCGCAAAATGATGCATCATCCAAGAAATGAATAAAAGGAGATGAGAAATCGGACAAGCTTGAAGCGGAAAAATTACTGAAATGTGGAAAATCTCATAATTTTGGCAATATTGCGTTAATAATCTGATTAAAAGGGGAAGGGATGTTGAAAAATAAAAGGAAAATAAAAATAAAAGGTATCATTTTATTAAAGTTTTCTTGAGGGATTTCATCTAATTTTTGCATGATACTGTTTACTTACCGTAAATCGACGACACCATACAGAAAGCCATCGAATATCACGAATTCTTTTACCCATAGGCAATCTCAAAATGATGTCAGTATTATTGTGCGCTTGTAAAATTGGTGGTTCTCTGTAATGAGTATAAAATAGTTTACGATACTTTATAATATTAGGTAAAATATTTGAAAACATCTTAAAATAAAAAAAACCAGAATTTGTAATAGTATAAATGTTCATAAATATTATTTTGTTAAATCGTGCAGTGGATTTTGAAAAAGAAAATTGATTTGAATGAAAAGAATGGAGGTACCAAAGCATAAAAATGAAACGAACATTACCCCTTAAAAAAATTAATTTATTCTGGAAAGAGGAAAAATATTAAAGCCGTTTTTGATTGAAGCTTTAAAGTTGTAAAGAAAAAAAAATCCATTAAACGCTATATTAATTTTTCATTTCAACAATATTAATACAATGAGAGGTTGAAAATTCAATGTTTTGTTCAAAGCAATCGCAAGCTAATCATTGTATATTGCTAGGATACTTAATGGCATAGGCGACAACATAGAATCTCCATTTAACGGAGGGTTGAACATGTACCACTATGTCATAAAGACTAATAACAATGTGAAGCCACGTGCCATAACTAATATGAAAATGCATTTTATTGACTGGATATGATAAGAGAGTGAGAATAAAGGGAAGGAAGAATTATGAGTAGATATTTATATAAAAAAGAATGCCTTTCTTGTCGCTTGGATGATTTTTTTTTCTCTTTACATTTGAAAAATCTTTTTTCTAGAAATCGATATTACGGCTGTCATGGAAATTTTTCTTTTCTTGTTTTTACATGCTCTTTAATGTCATGATATTTTCATCAATGTCATATTTATTATACAGTGAATGTTGATGCACGATATTTAATTTATGTTCGTTCTGTGGATTTATAAAAATCAATAAAGGTTTCAAACACTTTTTTTGCAAACGAAAATTTCATGTAATACTGTAAAATACATAAAAATCGTCCACATAAGTTTAATATATAATTCGATATATCGTCCTTTGGACATTATGCTAATTAGAAAACAGACGATTTTTAGTAAATTTTTTTATCTACATGTGTAATGTCGATAATTTTTTAAATCCCATAATTCCATAGAAAAATCTTTTTTTTCAGAGTTACCCAAAAATTTGTTTTTTCGTTTTATTGAATAGATATTGACGAGATATTTAAGATTTTATGTCAAGAAATTGCATTTTTATAATTGATTGAATAATGAAATATCAGAGATCGAAGCCGATTTTTTCGGCTTAACTCAACTTTTGATTTTTTTGATAGAAAAAATCCATTTAACACCGATTTCAAGTATTTAAATTGAACTTTACATGCTTTACTATGATTCTGTGTAATATTTTGTCAGCATGTAGCTATAGAAAGCTCAGAATTTCAATTTAGTCGATGACTAGGGTCGCCCCTAGTCCAAAATTGAAAATGTTTTTCCTACTTGGTTCTCTGCTCAAAAAAATTTTAGTATGTTTTATTTGAATTGACATAATTCTGACATAAATCACATACCAATATTACTTTTTGTAATGCATAGCTTAAAAAAAATCGAAATCTAAAATTTCGACTACCCCATCTGAATTTTGTTCATAGTCTTCACTGTGAAAACCAAAAAACAAATTCTTTATCTTAAAACACTTGACAAAATAGCGACATAATTCAGGATTAATTACTTTTTAATAATATTTTAACATTTACGAGAAAATATGGTTCAAATAAGTGTGAAGTAGTGCCGAGATTTGGACCAAAATCAGCTATACTGGTTCATAGTGTTCCTGAGGGTGACAAAATTCAAACTAAGTGTTTTTGTAGCTGACATAATTATGACATAAATTAGGTATAAATTTTGAACTGTGTCGATATGGGTCTCGGCCGTACTTCACGCCTACCTCAGCATTTTAGATAAATATAGAGATATCATTTGATTGAGCATAATTGTAACTGAGGCTTTTATTAACCACATGAAAATGAAATAATTAAATAAAAAAAAAATTAATGACTTTATCGTATCAGATCATATCATTCCAATTTCCATTCAAGTAAAGACTGAGCTTTTGAATATTAATGAGCATTTCAAAGAACACGCACAACCCTTTTGGCAGAAATGCACTTAGATTTGTTGCAACGACACAATAATAATTGAAATGATTAATATAAGAGCAATTCCATGGATGAGTTGAATTCATCAAAAATGAGTATAATTCTTCTCCAACCTGAAATATTTAATTTTACGATTTTGCGTTGCACTTGTACCAGAAAGTGTATTAAAATTCTTTATTTTATTACTTAATGAGACTTTTATAAGATAAACTAGGTATACAGAATCATAAAACAAGAAATAATGAACTGTAAAACAAAAGTCAAAAGATGTCTAAATGTTTGCAAAGTGAATTATTTTTGGCATAAAGTTCAGAATTCAACATTCTGTACAAGTGCAACGCTTAATAAATATATTGAGCCTCGACGTTTTTTGAGAACTTTTGCTAAACGGAAAAAAATAATTTGAATTTTTCACTAACACTATCATACAAAACATCAAAAATTAAATTCTCAAAATTCTTGATTATTCAATCATTAATCCCAAATATTATGATTTGAATACGAAAAGTAGATGATAAATTAGCTGTTCTGACTATTTTAATAGCTTTTACATCATTATTGGGTGATATTTTCGTGACTTTTCAAATTTCATTTTCGATTTTGTTTGTAAACAAACAAATTACAACCGAAAAAATTCAAAAAGTTAAAACCGTTAAAAAAAATTTAACTTAATTTTGTCCATTTAGGTATGGGGCCATTCACTTATTACGTAACGCTTTTAGGGGGAGGGGGGGTCTAAGATTTTGTTACGGTTCAAACAAGGAAATTTTTTTTTCATACAAATTTTGTTACGAGGGGGGGGGGGGGGGGGGGGGTCTAAGAAGTCATTTTTTCGCGTTACGTAATAAATCCCTATGTTATCGCAACAATTTTAAATTTTTTATAAACTCAAAAAGAACAGAATTGAATTTAGGACGTAAAAAAATACATTTGGAGATATATCAATAAGCAATAATGAAGATATAGCAAAATTCCCAAAAATTGTACGTGAGTGACGCTTAGTTAAAGTGGTTTTTAAGCAACTATAAAGTTTCAAGAAGTGAATTGTACAAAAATAGATGGGGATTTTAATTCTCTTTTTAAAAAAGTAACTCTTAAATTTGTCACCTTTAAGGATAAGGAGATAATCAATAATAAGAAAGCGTCACTCACGTACATTTTTTTTTGTGACGAGGCCCTATTGTTATTTAAAGCATGTTAAAAGAAGCAATAGCCACAAAACGATTGAATTTGCTGTCTTCCATAAGTATATCTAGTCCTTGGAACGTTTAGATACCTTAATTAAGAGAAATTTGTTCCAAAGATGAATTTTTTAAAATAGAATTCATGGAATTGCCGAAAGACACGAAAAAGGGGTGAACAAATTTCTGTTTTAAACCATATTTTCCACTCTTTTTCCCGCATTTTTGAAAACTTGATTTCTAAAGGGGTGTGACTGAAGTATGACGGCATGAAGTGTCCAATCACTTTGAAACTTTGCCAGAATTAAGTCCATATTACGTTCAGTTGCGTCCAATAAAAAAATAATTGTGTCCTACTTCCTGTGGCTGGATATAGCAGGTTCCATTTTTGAGAATAATGCCGTCGTACTTCAGGTTTTAAAACGGCATCATTTCCAAATATCAACTTTATTAGACATATTATACATCAAAATTGATATTTTGGATATCTTGCAAATTATGTCTTAATGTATATTTGGAAATGATGCCGTTTTAAAACCTGAAGTACGACGGCATAATCCTCAAAAATAAAATCTGCTATATCCAGCCACAGGAAGTAGGGCAAAATCATTTTTTTGTTGGACGCAATTGTACGTAATATGAACTTAATTCTGGCAAAGTTTCAAAGTTATTGGACACTTCATGACGTCATACTTCAGTCACACATTTCTGTATCAAAAATGCGCTGAAGTTCCTCGATCAATAACACGAGGACTTTTGTAATTTGTACCCTTGATGGTGATAGATACTGATTGATAAAAACAAAGATAATTTAATTAAGATATTTAATATTCTTGCTTTCTGGTTGTGAAAAATAATTGAAGCGACACATTCTTCTTTTGAAATCAAATCTTGATATCTATTCGTTCTAGTGTCACATCCTCCTAAAACAATCATTTTTTTTTAAAGGAATACAATTATTTTAATTTAATTTATCATCTAGAAAACAAGGAAATATTCCTATTCACTGTAACCAGCAAAATAATGACAATTTTAGAGTGAATAATGAAAAAGAACATTTATGTATATGGGCCTCGTCGTAAATGAATCATACGTGACTGACGCTATGTATTTCTTAATTTTCTCCTTATATGATACTAAAGGTGTCTGATTTCAAAACTATTTTTTCTAAAAAAGAATAGAATTTCACATCTTTTAGACATAAAATTCAATTCACAAAACGAAGTGCTTCAAAATATCACTTTAATTAAGCATCACTGACGTATAATTCTTGGGGAATTTTTTTAAATTGGCAAAGCTCATTTTTAATTCAAATCTTTTATTTAAGATAAGAAATTTTACAAGTTGGGTCCAAATACTAAATAGATTGATCCGGAAATATACTTAAATTCACATAATTAAGTTTGAATTTATTTATTGACTTTAAAATTGATGAATTTTTGCAGATGAGAGTTTGTTTGATAAGAAACACAAATGAAATAGAAATTTGAAAAGTCATAAAAACTGATTAGGGGCCGTTCACTTATTACGTTCGCATTTTAGGGGGGAGGAGGGGTTTGAAAAATTGTAACAAAATGTAACATAGGGGGGGGGGGGGGTCAAGAAGAATGTAACGTTCTAGCTGTCGTCTATCTTTTAAAAAAACGTTCACGAAAAAAATTTGAATTATGAACGTTCAGGGGGGGGGGGGGTGGAAGTTGTAACATGTTGTAACTGGGGGGGAGGGGGTTGTGAAAAAAGTCGGATTTTTGCGTAACGTAATAAGTGAACGGCCCCTTATCGACATTTCAGAACTGAAATATTTAAAATAGCTTCGGTATAAAATTTTTTACTTCGTTAAACCATAAATTTCGTGTTAGGTGATTGAATTATTAAGAATTCAAGAAAATTAATTTTTGGTATTTTGATATGTTAATAAGAAAGTATTTGTGAAAAATACAAATTTTTTTCCGTTGAGTAATAATCCTCAAAAAAACGTCGACGCCCATATCAAAAAAGTTTTTTAAATAGGGTGCATTTTAATCAATTTCTTGTTGCGTCAGCGTATTTATAAGCAGTTAATAAAATTCATCGAAAATTTCAGCTTAGAATGGCAAAATTAAAAACATTGTAAACATAATTGTGGTCGTTTTTTAAATAATGATTTTTTCAGATTTAAATGAAATTTCAATTTTTAAACATTAAGCTGAATATCTCGATTTATTTTAAATGCATCTTCCTTAGGAAACAATGTTTATTTTTGGCTCTGAACACAGCTCAATCCAATTAAATTTTTACTTTTGGTTCTAGGTAAGACTAAAATATGACTTTACTGATCTTCGCGAAAAAATGCACTTTATACGCTCGTCCACATATGTTACAGCGATTTTTAAAATAGTTTTGAAAAATAACACTTTACAGTATCTTAAATAAATTTAAAATTAAAAGCAATATTCATATAATTTGAAATTCGTAGTAAAACGAGCAAAAAAACAGAAAATAATATTTAATGGATTTGAAAAAAATATATCCAAACAAATCCTCTTCACTTTCCCCTTATCATCTTGTTTATGTGAAACATACACTTCTTACTTATACATCTAAGCTTAGAACGATATTAAATATAATGCGAAACAAGTGAAGAAATAAAAACAAGCAACAAGAAAATTTTTCTCCCTTTCTTTTCTTTCTTTATTTGTAATTCATCACTCATTTAGATAGGGATTTTCAGCTTTTCAACAAACGCATTTTTTCCACAGTGGCTTTCTTTCATGTTTTTATAGTTTAATACGATAAAATCTAAAATCTTAATTTACCTTCCATCAAACCTAAAACATTAAAAACAATTATCACTTTTACGCATTGACAGAATCATTCAAACCAATAACTTTACTGGGATTCCTCGATTTGAGTAGTTGTTTTGTTCCAAAAATTTTCTACTCAAATCGAGGACCCCCAGTACTTAAAAAAAACATGATTAATCAAAAAAAGCTGTAGCCATCAGACCAGTATTCACATTCACTTCCAAGACTGCTTGAGAATTGCTCTCAACAAAACATAAGAACAACAAGTACAGCAACTAGTGTATTGGCAAGTATTGGGTAGAAACCCAGTGCGGATATGTTCACACCGTACCATCTAAAGTCTTGTTATTAGTGGAGTTTCACTTAACATATGTTTGTAGGTTTAAAGCTTGACGAATTGACTGAGCTTCGTTTAGTAATGATTGAAAGTTTTAAGAATGTCGTTTTAGCTGAGCTACGCTCTTCAGCAAACCATTTTTAACCAACTTTCACACTTTGCTTATGATTAAAATAAAAAAGAGCACGGCAGTTGTTGAAGATTGAATGATTTACATAAAAAAGAGTTCTTATATGAATTAAATTATGTTCATAAACATACTTGATACATGTTGACAGATGTTTTCAATGTTTGCGAAAGTACATTTTTGATAGGAGTCCTAGCTTACCTATTTATACAACAAAAAGCTTCGAACCAATCAAAAACTGAATTTTTTAGAAACATAAACAGGTCAGGGCTATTGGAAAAGACGGTTTTTTTGGGTATTGGAACTAAAGATGAAGTCAAATTGTAAAAGTTTATATCCAGAAAAATCAACCTTCAAATACACACATTTTAATATCCTTTGAGATTTTTGAAAATGAACCCATTGTACCGTAATAAAATAAATAATTAATGAATAAATAAGTCAATTACCTTCCACTATATTCTTCAGGATAAGGTATGATGTAGCCTTCAGGACTTGGTCTCGCTGAATTGCCCACCCAAAAAAAAGCGTCTGGTCCAGTCCCATCGTAGGCAAATCCTTTTATAAACAAGGTTGACTCATCAACTGCATACACTATGCCCTATTTTATTTATTTTAAATAATTTTTCTATAATATTGAGTAGTAAAAAAGTTTTACCTTAATTCCATGGGCAAATTCTGTAAAACTACCAATTAAACGTCCGTAGTATGGCTCTGGTGGTGCTCGTGCATTAATGCCTGTAAAGAAATGAATAGGATAAAAAAAAGTTTTAGATTTTCTTTCCACATGAACGCATACATGAACATAATAAAATATGCCTTGGTTTTTCACCCACAATAAATGTAAAAAAGAAAGAACATGAAAAGGTTACAATTTGTGGCATTTTTATCATTGCACATACGCATTGAACAACGTGCAAAACATATGAATGAAATTGTAAAAGAGAAGTATGAGTTGAAAACGCAATTTCGTTAAAAGGATTTTCCAATTGTAGAAAATGAATTTCTTTGTCAGTGAAAAAAGCTATGCGAATGTATTCGTTCAAAGGTATATAGTACACAGTTGAGCTTGTATGTATGTATCCTTTTGTAGAAAAATAATGATGTCATCATCATTTTCAAATAAAATTTCATTTCCCCTCATGCAATCATTTATTCTTTTTTGTGCCCTCAATGAAAGAAATGTGAGAAGACTACGAGAGGATGTGGTGTGAGATGATTCAATATTATGTTCTCATTTTATATTGATAAAACGAAATAATAATTATATAGTTTTAATTAATAAAATTAAGTTACTACTAAGCAGCAAGTATACATAACAATAATAACAAACCAAAATTCCACAATTAAAATCCTTATAAATTTCTTCTGCGACCTTTGAAATTTGTTACCTTACCAACCACTTATACTTTTTGTACTTAATTTGAATGCAATAGAATTTTATTAAGCATAAAAATATTTTTCTTTAAGTATCAAAAAAATTTCAAGAATTTTCTCATCATAAATATTTTACATGAAGGGAATTTACCAGCATTTTCAACAAGTGCGTTATTTACGAACCCTCATAAATTCTGTCTTTCCAAATTAACTGAAGCTTCAAATAGACACGAAATGAAACTCATATAAATATCCCTTGTAGGCATAAAATAAAGTCAGTTGGTTGAACAAAAAGTCAACGAGGAAGTGTCTATGTTCGTTAAACCATCAATCAATTCTAGTTAATCACAAAATATAATGATGACTTTTGCTGCTAGGCATAAAAGTGCTTAGAATAAAATGGATATAATTATTAAAATCGATCAAAGTTAAAATCAAAAAGCTATATGCCTGAACATAAATCAAAAACTCAATCTTCTAAAATAAATATTAGAATAAATAAAAAATTCTAATCTTTCCAGTTTTTAAAAATATGTATGTGTTACATGTGTTGAAACGCTTGTTCCGACAGTGAAATAATCGAATGGCCTTGAAAAGTGAAAGGAAATAGTCAGAAGCATCTTTTAATTTACAAAGTGTGTTGTTTACGTTTATGTTTTTTTTTTTATTTTAAAATTCTTTAGTTCGCTAGTATCGATTAGCGTAAAATGTTGAATCTTATTTTATTTCAGCTATAGAGTGTATCCAGATAAAAAGGGTTTTAAAATTAAATTTTCCTTTCTAAATTTCCGTAAAATTTTCTTATCACTTTTCATCACCCTCTTTTTTAAAAAACATTATTCACCAAACAGAATTGTTTGCACTGTGACAATCCTTACATTAATAAAATACGGATTTAATGGTATGAAATTCAATGTCTGTTTGTTTAAGATAATCAACATTGATGCATTCATCAATGCTGTTATTAAATTAACACCGTATTTAAATGGTAAATGTCTTGCTAGGATAATTCCACATTAAGAACCATCAAATCACTATTTATTGTTCGAAGAGCTCAAGGAAAATTGTCAAGGGATATGAAAATGTAAAAAAGAAAAGAAACTGAAGGGACAGTTTCCTCTTCAATCGTCCCTCTTTTTTTAATGTGTAATTCTTCCTTTTTTCTATGCTTTGCTTTATAGAATAATGAATAAGGAATTGGATAAATGGATCTCTAAGTTCATCAAGGAAATGAGAGGAAATAACTTTTTATTCAATTCATCACAGACAAAAACAAACTGCATTTATTAAACATCTTTAATATTAAGTCATATTCACACCAAATTTTCAATTTAATATATTGTTTTTGGTAATGTAGAAAAGCTACTTTTTTTTAATTTACTACTTGAAGCTTATCGAATCAACCCAAATAGCTGATAGCTAAAAATTTTTTCTTGAAAATACTTATCTAGTAGTTGTCTGCAAGTTATCTGTAATTATCTCTGTAATTACGGTAGATAATGCGGACAAATAAATATGCTTGATGATGATGTTTAATGTGATCCTACCACAAAACTTCACATGGCCTCACAACCCCCATAAACTCGGACCCCCTTAATCCCAAAAAACTTTTATAAATGGCTTCACAAAACTTCAAATGGCTTCGCAAAATTTTATATGGCTTCACAAAATATTCCTGACACCCTACTTTTCATCCCGGGCACCCATCTTCTCTACAACCCCCCCCCCCCCTCAACTGACACCCACCTTGTCAGCACCTCTCAAATAATTGGCTTCTCATGGCTTCACAGACCCCCTCAAACTTGAACCCCCCTAATCCCACAAAAATTTTAAAAATGACTTCACAAAACTTCACATGGCTTCACAAACCCCTCAAATTCGAACCCACCTTACTCCACATTTGACACCAACCCCCCACCTGACACCCAACCCCCACCTGACAACCACCTTGTCAACACTCTCAAACATTAGATCATTTTCTTCATTAATAATATTGTTGAAACATCATTTAACAGTAGACTATGTTAAAGTCTGATCAATAAAAAAATCCTTTCATGAGAAAGAGAATTCCATACAGAAATTTTTACATTTATCATTTTTGATTCATTACATTTAATTTTCTTTTTCCTTAGAAATTATTAGGTCATACCTCTCGCGACACGCATTTTTTAAAGTCGTAAAACAAGAAAGGTTTTATAATAGTTCCAGTTCCAAAATTCTTTTTCGGGGCAGGTCCTTGATCTACATGTGTGCCAAATTTCAAGTCGATTAGGCCTTAACTGCAAAGTTGTATGGAAATCAGATAGAAAAACAGACAATAGCGCTTTATAACTCAAGTCAGAAAATACAGTAAATATAAATCTGATTATTTCTCCATTGAAGCTTCCCTAGTCAATAAATCTGATATTCATTATATTTATTGTAAAACTTGATAAATGTCATAAAAGAAGATGAAAAATCGATGACGATTAATTTACATCAAAAAGTTGTTTGTTCTCTTTCTTTCTGCACGCTTTCAAGGTGAAGTGCTAGCTACAAGATGAGTCATCCATTTTTAGCGCATTTTCGAAACGTGTTTCGAAAAGGTTGCTTAATAACTTACTTTGTCTAATCGGGCAAGGCAAGAAACTTTTTATCTCAGACATTGTAGACAGTGTATTAATACTATAATAAAAGATTGTTTATTTCATATAAAAAACATTTAATGAATACGTTCAGAAATTTGAAAATTTTATTAATATATCTACTATGGGTCCTCGATTTGAGTAGATTCGATTTGAATAGGATTTTTCTGGAACATAACACCTACTCAAATCGAGGACCCCAGTATTAATATTTTTAAGGGTTCGTTCAGAGTACGTTCAGAAATTCAAATTTATTTCTACAGCCACAAAGTTTAAATTTCAAAAACAGTTTAATGAAATTTTTTTTGAATTTACCAAAAATGTTAAATGACAAATGCTGTTGAACTCAAGAGATTTTTTGTTTATTTAGTCAAAAATGCGCTCAAGTCCCGCGATCAATAACACGAGAACTTCTGTAATTTTTTACAGTAAATCTCACTTAAAATAATTGAAATATTTTGAATTAAATTTAAATTCTAAAATTAAAAAAAAATGTTAACGTAAAAGTTTTAAAATGTTTTAAAACCTGTAGAAAACCCTGATTGTATTAAATAATATATTTGCAAATACTGTTGAATACTATTAAATCCTCTTGAATCATTCTTTCTTATTTCATAATTAAGGATTAAATTATAAAATTTGTTTCAAGGGATTTGTTTATTCCTCTATTAAAGTAAGAACTTGTTCACTTATTACGTTACATGAACGACTTCTGAGTTTATTTTGAATTTTATATAATGAGAAAAAAAATTAGAACGAATAAAAAAAGATTTTCTGGAAAAATCCTTTCATAAATGATATTAAAAGCTCCTATGGTAAAAGTAACTGAGGGTATTGTAGTAGATAAATAGATCATTATCATATAATTCTTACATCTCTCTCATTATTATAATATTCATATGAATCATGTCTCGATTTTGTTCATCAAATTAAGCTGATTTTATACATAAAGATATTCCTGTTGTGAATTTTTTTCGTTCTTATTCATTCTTATTTCATTCATCACCCTCGTTCGTTCATGGATCATATTTATTGTGTGTTTACTGTCAGTGCAGAATTATGGGGATGTATATATACATTTATATAAAGAGAGAGTTATGTACTTTAAGGGTGATTATATGATGAGTGAGCGAGTATTATATTCAGTTTTAGTACGAGGTTTATTACGAGGGATGTTTTTCATTCAATATTCCACAATCTCTCTATTTCACTTTACCCCATCTCCTCTATGTCTCATCGTTTTATCATTCATGACACATCATAAAAATGAAATTTAATTTTCCATTATCAAAATTTAATGAGCTACATTCTGTATAGGAATGAGTGAAGAATGCTGTTTGAAAATGAAACGACCGAAAAACCTTAGAATATTTATTTTGATAACTAATAAAATTGTTAGTAATGCTGTCTAAAACTATCATGAAACTTGAGAATTTATTGAAAGCACCAATCTACTTTTACAAAACATTTTTTTTATTGGTTCAAATACTTGCAGAAATGCATACTTTCAACTTTTTAGTTTCGTTTCTGTTTTTGGAATGAACATACGTGATCATTTTATTTTATATCAAGGTAATGGACAACTCTCGACATGTTACAGCGGGAAAATAAATACTATGATTTTAATGCACGCACTTAACATCCACAACTATACGGTTAATAGAATGAAATTTGATTTAATTTTTAAACCCATTTCTTAACTTTTCATACCAATTCTTAATATATTTAATTCTCAAAAATTTAGAACATTAATATTACTTATGCTTTTTAATGCACCAAAATAATAATTTTCTTTAATTTTAATTTTGTCTTCATTTATTTATATATTTTTTTTAAAGTAGGTAAGAAAGAAAATGCAGCACAACAAAGATCATTGTACGACAGAAGAAGTTAACAACAAAAGAACGGAAAGAAGAAAAAAATAACTTATTTATATGCAGTTTAGCAAAAATTATGTAGTTGACGTGGAACAGAAGAGGTAATAAGCGATTCATTAACCTTAGTCTATAAAAACTAGTCTATCATCTCAATGTTCTCGTTTTATTTTTTTAATTAACAGCATAATTATTAAATGAACGGGAGAATTTTTACATAGTTTGTAAACAGGTACATACAGAAAAATTAATGAAGTTAAAAATGATAACATTTCAAATCGGTCTTACCGACCTTAGCTTGACCAACATTGTATAAGATGAGAAAAAAGTAAACTTTTTTTTAAACTTAGACAAACATCAGTAATAATTTATAAATTTGTTTTTCAATTTTATAAATCAAGGTCTTTAGACTGCAACACGTATACGAATATATATATAAAATTATATAGGGGCCTCGTCGCAAAGAAATTGTACGTGAGTGACGCTTTGTATTCATTCAGGTAGAATTCAGCATTTTACATACTTATATTAAGTTGTTGGATTGTCTAGATAGCTCATTTTTGGAAAAAAATTTTAAGAACATCACATTCGTGGAATTACCCAATAATGATGTTTAAGCTTCTGAAATATGTAGAATAGCTTTATTCTCAATTTGAAAGTGATTGAATTATTAAGGTTTTTGGGCACTTTATTTTTTGGTGTTTTGATTGTGTTAGCATGATAGTATTAGTAAATAAAGCTTTCGAAGGTAACAGAAAAACTAGTTTCTTAAAAACGAATTATATTCAGTAAATAAAGATTCAATTAAAATTTAAACCAATTTAAACTTTAAAATTTCATGCAGTTGACATTCATTTCCATTGTAGCAAATTAAATAAGAGTTCAGCGGTACTCTTATTAGCAGGTAAATTGGTTCATTTGCATTAAACAAAAAAAAAAGTTTTAAAAGCTGAGCCTTCAATTATGTGTTATTTTAAAGGTAATTTAATTACTTTTTGAATAATATATAATGTTCAATTAATAAAAGAGGAATTTAGAAGTAATTTTGATTTTGATTTTTGAATTTGTATGAATGAATTTTTTTAGTCATTTTTTCAATGAATTTCAAAGTTCAGTTAAAGTCAAACTTTTAGTTTTTCAAAAAGGGCAGAAAAACAAGTTTCAAAACATAAAATAGCATTGCATAACAGTTCTTGTTTCAAAAGTTTCTTTAATAATGAAAAAAATTCTAATTGTGTGTCACTGAATCAAAAGGAGGATGAATATAGACAAACAAATGAACTTACAGAAATTCAAACCGTTCAAATTATAAAAGCGTTTAAAAAAAACTTCTTTAAAAAAAGAATAAAAAGTAGATTTGAAATTACATAATTATTCTTACCATTATTCTCGATAGTTGATAGCAACAGCAGTACTACGATATAAAAATCCCTGAACATGTCTAGATGTCTTATGCCTTCTCAGTTTAGTTTGCTTCTTTAAATTTATGTAATCCACAATAAAAGCAAGATTTTGTTTTATGTTATGCTGATTGGTGCTGTTCAAAAAGAGCTTTTTCACTAAAACTTTTCTTCTTTTTCTTTTTCTTATTTTTTCTTCGCTCCCCAAAAAGAAAATTTGATGATTTTCACAAAATGGCCTCCGAATTTATTTAATTCTTGATTTTTTAATCAAATTTTTCTTAAGTTTTACTTATTTTAATTTAATACAGGTAATGAAGATCATTATTGTCATCACTTTATCACAGATTAATTCACTATATAATATACATTTATGAGATATCCAACAACATGGAGGAATGAAAATGATGGTACTTAGTAAGATGTAACCATTTTCTTATTTCGAGAATGAAGAAGCTTTTTTAAATTTTTTTTTTCACTTTTGATAAAATTATAAAAAATTACAAAAACTAAAAAGGTAAAATAACAAAAGAAAAAATGTATTGTTATTTAATTTTTCTTTGCACAACCGAAGAAAGCATGACAACTAACGAACGTGTGTCTTTACAGCAGGGACTTTAATCTCGGACTGAAAAACTTCTCTTTTCGCAAATCTTTTTTCTTCTTCAAACCGCAATGAAGCTCTGATATACGTGCATGAAAGAGATAAAAAATGTTTCAATGAGCTTCAGAAATCTCCACGCGCATTTTTGTACTCACAAAATGAAGAGACTTGGGAAAGATTTTTTTCATTTGTGCGATAAGTCATAAAACAAGTGAAAGTTTTATTTAAAGGCTAGTTTAAATTTTTGCCGGCATTTATTAAGCATTTCAATTTTTATTAACAGTACAATTTTTGCTATTAAATAATAATTAAATGTTTTAAAAAGCTTTTGAACTTGTAAAAGCTTATTTTATGACATGTATGAATTGAAATTTTTTAAGTTTAAACGAAATTGATATTTTAAATATTGGGGAGCCATCATTCAATTTTTTATGACATGATATTTGATTTGCGCATGATATTTCATTTGTTTAGGGGAAATTGTTGTAAATCCAGAACGTTTCTGATTCATGTGGGGAGACGTTCATTTATTAAGTTACTCAATTATAGTCAAAAAATAACAATAGAATTCTTGTATAATGTTATATTAAAATTAATTAAAATTTTATTTCCTCCCCTGTCCCCCAAAACCTTAAAAAGTATATTGCCCCAATAATGTTGACATCTTTTACACAAATCATTGAAATTGAAGAATCCGATGTTGAATGTTTTATCCAGTAATAACATTGTTTTAATGTTTTTAAACCAATGTTTAAAAACAGTTCTACACTGAAAGAAAAAATTAAACTTAAAAATGTATATTTATTGTTATTTTTTGGAAAATGAAGACTTCGAAATAAAAACATGTTTTGAATCTGTTATCAAATTATGAACATTGAACTCAATTTGATAGAAATGTTTTTTCTGCAATATATAGTAGCAAGGAGCGCAAATTTTACAGTTATTAAAATTACTAGTTGATTTTTATTATTATTATGAAAGTATGTAAAGATTACGAACTTTAATATAATCTACAAAATTCTTTTAATAATTTAATTTTAATCTTAAAGTATCCATGTCTGTAAAAAAAATTATTAAAGAATCAATTTAAAATTTATTGATGAATTTTGAAACTAATTACGAAAATTTTCGGGTAAATTTTTAAGTGTTAACATTACAGTAGCGTGCAAAAGTTTATGAACAGTCAATTTTTTTATTAAACACACTATATTTTAATCAAATGTGCTTAAAATCAGTTAATATGATTTAATTTTAATCATTTCTAATAACTTTGATGAAATTTTAAGGCTCATTTCAAAAAATAAAGCTGTTTATGAACTTAGTTCATCATATGTTTCATTCTGGAAATACTTGCGAATTAATAAGTTTTTGTGGATGAGAAATTTTTTTCTTGACCAAAGTTTCTTTCAGTAAATAAATTTTTGCAAAGTTTTGTATATCTAAGCTGTTTACTCGAACTAATCATGCATATTCTTAAAGATTGTTAAAAGATGAACTAAAATTAAGAACATTATTCTAATTTTATGTTTAATCATAAAGATTTATTGAATTTATACCAGAAAGCATTTGAGTTCAATAGGCTAAGTTTAAGTATGTTTTTTAATCCAAAAATAAAAAACGACCGTTTATAAAGTCCAGTGCCTACCAGTTAGGGTTTGTGGAAAACAGTCTGTTTTTGAAAAACAGTCTGTTTTCGGTTTTTGATTTTTAAAAACAGCTGTTTTCCTGTTTTTCAAGAATTCAAAATAAACTGAGTTATCTTAAGTGTTTCTCTAAGATAATGAAGGTTTTTGGTGGTTATAAGCAGTTAAGCATACATCAAAAAAATATTCCAAATAAAAAAATATCTTGCAAAATTGTTGATTACCCTGTTTTTTCGTTATAAGCTACAACTTGTTACTAAGCTACTAGCTTAGTAAAGTTTTTTTGAACTTGAAAATTTTTTGTAATCTTTACTAAGCTACTACCAAAAATAAAGTATAATAGTTTAAATGCCTTATGACATTGTCAATGAAATAAAATCGGGAAGAAAGCAAAATTTTTTTAATTAAGTCAAAAAATTCAAAATTTTCATTGAAGTTCAATTTCTTTACTAAGCTACTACTCGTTACTAAGCTACTAGTGAGCCAAAAAAATTACTTTTTTATTCTTCTAAGCTACTAGCTTATAACAAAAAAACAGGAGATATTTTTGAACTTTAGTAAATGCTACAAAAGGTTCAACAAATTTAAAATTTCGATTGCAAAATTAGTAATGATTAATCATAAAATTGATAATGATTTCAAACCTATTAAACATCCAAAAAAATTTAAAATAGTAAATACGTTTCAATTTGAAATTCTAGAAAACTATATTAAATTCTTTAAAAAATTAAGAAATTTTTTTTTCTGTAAATTATATGTAAAAATGAAAAACAGAAAACAGATCTGTTTTTGAGACCTGTTTTCTGTTAACAGATTTTGTCGAAAAACAGCTGTTTTTCTGCTTTCTGTTAACAGGTTCCCCAAACCTTACTACCAGTAAAGCAAATCATAATGATTAAAGCTTTTAATCATATTTTAAACAAAAATAAAGTTGTAAATCAATTAAAGTAATTTTTAACAATGAATTCAAAGTTTATTTTTTAGAAAATGTTTGGTAATAAGGATTCATTTCTTTCCAATTCAACGGCAAGATTTCTGTTCGCCACCTCTGAGTTTAAACGATTTTAGTTAACAAAAGAAATTGAAATTAGGTCAGGATCAAATTATTGAAAAGTTATATTTTATATACATGGCGAGTCATTGATTTACTTTTAAGCAAATAAAGAGAAGAAGCAACAGGTAGAAAATTCCCATAACATAAAATCATGTGAATTGAATTTCCTTTTTTAAATATAATGTTAAGGGTGCAAATTTATTCATCCCTCTTTTTAAAGCATATCTTTTCTTATTTCAAAACACATCATATAAAATAATAAAAAAAAAGTAGCTTTAAATGGTATCATTGGTTTTATATCTGTGTACTTTCGAAAAATTCACACAAAGCGTTACAAAATTCTAAAGAAACTATTCCCTCCAAATATATAAAACATAAAATAAAATTAATTAAGTATGAATCTGAGTGTTGGTTTTGCTATCTTTTTGATAATTTTTATATCATCCATAAATGCGCTTTAATGACGAGAATTGAATACGTTTTTATCGAGATAAATTTTTGTTTTTGTTGGCTTTTTCCGTTCAATATTGTAGCCTTTAATGCCATTATGTTGTGTTTTACCTTTTATGCAATGCACTTTTACACATTTACCTCTCGACATTTTTTCAATGCACAAATACACAAATAGAATTACAAAATAAATACGTTTAAATCTTTTTTCTCAGTATTTTTCGTTTTATTAATGTCCACATCAAAGCACATTAGAATTTTGTTTTACAATTGCAATTCGTTTAATTAAAAATTCATCTGTCAAAATTTAATTGTCAGAGTTTTTTCAACAAACTTTCTCACTGAATCAATTTTTCTCTTGTTTCATCATTTTGCAAACATCCACTATGCCATACATTACAAAGCAAATAAAAGTTTATAAGCTTTTCTGGTGCCAAAAAACCATCGATGGATTACAATAACCGCTTTTATCTCTTTTACTCACTATATTGTTCTCTCTTAGCGTGATGTGCATATGAAAAAGTTTCATACTACGGGAAGCAAAAATACACTTGACAGGTAAAAAGTTTTCATTATTAAGTTTTCTCCTTTCCCTGTTGTCCTACCTTACAAATTAAAGCATAAGGTGCACTCAAACTGTGATGTTATTAACATTAGTTAAAATTCATTCAAAAATTACACAGTTTAACTTCTTTTATTGTTTCTGATGGTGACGTTACAACAGGGTAGCAAATTACAGCAAAACCTTTTTGAATGTTAATAATAATCTAGAATTAGCGTAAAAAATCAAGTTTATATTTTTAATAAAAACTCATGTTTTAAAATTTTACTTAATTTTTTTTAAATTAAACTTAATTTGAAATTCATTCATTTGCTTTGTGATGTATTTTTTAATGTTAGTAATGAAGAAAAGAACGTTTTATTGAGAAACAAATAAACGTATTTAGTTGTCATGACAAAACCTCAATTTAATTAAATCTGTTTCCATGATTTTCATTTTCAATAAATGCCATTGAAAACGTGAAGAAAAAAAAAGCAATCAAGAAAAAAATGAGAAGTTTCACTATAGCAACATACAAGCATCATTCCTTAATCTAATAGGTATTGTTGAAATAAAAATCATTTTAAACTGAAATTTTTTTAGAAGAAAATCTGCTTTTGTTTTCTCAAAATAATAATCCGCTTAGAATGATGCAAATCTTCTTATGTCTTAAGTTTTTTATCTTTTGTTATTCAAGGGAACTTAATTTTGAATTTGTAAATAAATTAATACATATTGCAAATCCACAAAAGCTAATATGTTCACTTCTTTTGTTCTTATTAATTAAACTTATGAATTCAAGTTGAACATGATTAGTTATCTGAATTGTCACTTCATCAATCAAATAAAAATGATTATTTTTAAACATTATACAATACAACAGTAATCACACAAAAATATTATTAAACGAAACATGTGTATGTCAACAAGTTTTACCGCTGACTGATTCATTTCAGAGATTATGATGCTTTTTACTCTCATTTTTGGAGTACTCTTTTTTATCTTCGTATCGGTGGATGTGCGCGCATATAAAACTGTTTAGTTTTTTTTCCTTCAGATGCATTTTATCAATCGTGTTAAAATATTATTCTCACATGTTATGGTTCGTAAGGGATTTTATAAAAATTGTTTTCCTTTTCTAGATCTTACTCAAAACTCCTCAAAATTGTTAAAAATGGCTAAAATAATTTGGTATTATTTTATCAGGCAATGCATGAAATTTAGGTTCGAGATTTTAAGGTTATGTAACCTCAAAATTTGGAAGCAAGTGAAAAATACATTTTATCAAATTTTGACGCCTGGTAAAGTCCAGAGCTTGAAGTCGGCTCGGGTTTTTTCGAGTCAACTCAACTTTTCTCGAGTCAACTCGAATAAAAGTGATTTTTGGGCACTTCCACTTTTTCTTTTACAGAAGAAATACTGCAATTAATTTAATCCAATTAAGAACTTCATTTTTGGATATCATCAGAATAAATTTCCAATTTCCCAACTTTCTTTTTGTTACTCAACTTCAAACTTAGATTCTTGATTCCATGCAGATAGCGAATATTTTTTTTCGCTGCTATCAAATCGGTCATTGTTGTTTTTGAAATTTTTTGACCCAATATTCCAATAGATGCAGCGATATGAGGTCTTGTATTTGTGCTAACATACAATAGTTTACAATCCGAGTTAATATCAATTCCGAGAAAGTGCTTTACACTTCCCATATTATTTACTTCAAAAAGACTTCCGATGTTATTTTTAAATTGTTCTATCAATTTTTAATTTTTTGATGCGAATAGAATCTCATGGACATGAACAATCATATAGCAAGTATCGTTTCCTCTCTTCATGCTGTACAGACATTTGTCAACTTCACGTTGCTTAAATCCAAAGCTAATCACTGTTTCATGATAAACTTTATTCCATGCTTTTGCTGCTTGCTTTTTGAATTTTTTTTATTCATTATTTCATTGTTTTCCTTTGTCCATGGAAAAAGCTCCCTAAAACAGTACTTAAACTGTTTGAAGGAGCGCAAAAAAACCTTGGAGGAATTACAATTGAATGAATGTATTTGTTGACCCATTCGGGTAGTAAACTTAACTTCAATCCATAAAGGCTTTTTCTTAACTTGAAAGCATCATTCCCCTTTTTAAATTCAGGTGGTTGCTTCAAATATATCTCCTCCTTAATATCACCATTTAAAAATTCAGTCTTAATATCAAACTGCTTAACATGATAATTATTTACACCAGTTATCGACATAAGAATCCTAAATGTTGCTGATCATGCCACTAGAGCAAAAATCTCATCATAATCTTCTCCATACTTTTGGGAAAAACTTTGAGCAACTAATCTTGTTTTATAAGAACACACCTGACCATTCTCATCTTGCTTAAGCTTATAAACCCATTTGCAGCCAAACGAATGTTTATTTTTGGGTAATTTTACGAGATCCCAGGTTTTATTTTGATTAATGGACTTAATCTCGTCTTTCATAGCTTTTTTTCTACTTATCAACATTAACACAACTCATAGCCTGTTTGAAAGTCTTAGGCTCAAAATCGACTCTTGATGAATAAGTAATAAAATCGCCAAGACATTCTGGTTTTTGTCCTTTATTTCTTCTACTTGATACTCTGATTTCATCACTTCTTTCATTATCCTCCTGAACCGAAACGTTTTGATCATTCATTAAATTATGATCAACGACGATTTCCTGACTTTGGTCATTCTCAAAATCGGCAGATTCAATTTGTTCTTGATCAATCTGTTTTTCATAGAATCAGACGAAAGCGGAAACGGCACCATATCACTGCTGCTACTAATCGTTTCATGAGGTGAATTCTGATTTATTTTCATAAAATTTTCTCTTCAAAAACACAATTTCAAGTGACACAACTTTCTTCCGCTGTTTCACATTTGCAAGTCGATATGCTTTTGACCATCCGTCATATCCTTTTAATGCCAGCTTTTCTGTCTTGTAATCTAACTTCTTTCTCTTCTGATGAGGTAACTCCAAACTCTTTAAAATTTGAGAAATCTGGCTTTTTAACAAAGAACTTTTCATACGGAGACTTTGGATCATCTTTGCTCAAAACACGATTCAATAAGTAATTCGCATTCATTATAGCATTTCAATACTCTCGACACATTCCTGACTCAGTAAGCATCGTCCTTCAAGCCTCAACTAAAGTCCTATTCTTTCTCTCGGAAAAACCATTTTGCTCTGGTAAGTGAGCCACAGTACACTGAAATCGAATGCCCTCTGAATAAAGTCTTGTGTATTCTCAACAGGTGTTGTTTCTATGGAAATGGATTTCTAGAAATTTTCTCTAGAATGCATGATTCATTCACACACATTTGTTTAATCACAAACGGAAATTTTCAAACCTTTATCCTTCATCGCGAGTATATCATGCAAATTTCCATTTCCATTATCTAACCATTATATTTCGACTTCAGCTCTTACAACATATATATCGCCTAATTTCTCAGCAATCTGCAATTGTTCCACACCTTCTACTTTAAGGTAACAACTTGTTGAATCAAAAATATGATTAAAGCCCTTACAACAAAGCTTTGAGACAGAGATCTAATTACTGTCAATGCATGGCACCAGAAGTATGTGAGTCAGATCTAAACTAAAGTTCTTTTTTCCCACAAATATATTCAATCGAACCTGTGCACGACCCTTGTACTCAACTTTCTCACATTAGTAACCCTAACCGTACCCCTAAAACTTTCATCAAAACTAATGAAAAACGACAAACTGTAGGTCATGTGAGACAAAGCATCCGAGTAAATGCACCTCTAAGAGTCTCTTGGATCAAAACAACGTCTTCGCTATGCATTGAATTTTGCCATTTTAACAGTTTCATTTTTGCTTTCTTTCTTTTCTTCGTTCATCATCATTGGACAATTTCGTTTGATATGTCCTTCTTGTTTACATTGATGCCACTTGATGTGTTTCTTCCTTTCAATATCAGTCTTATTGCCACAATAAACATCAGATCTTTTGCTTGAATTCCACATCACCTTTCCCATTCATCAATGAGTTTCAACTTGACATTTTGCACTGTTGGTTCTGTCTCTTTCCATGATTCTAATCCAGTCACTAAATTCAGCATACAGACTTGATAAAATTGCAATCACAATCATGGTTCTACAAGATGATCATCACAATCCTTGATGTTTTGCACAATTTTAAACAAATTTTTGCAACTGTTTCTGCATGTCACTGCCAAATGATAATTCAGTATTGAACAGTTGCTTATAAAGTCTCATCTTATGTCCAGCTGAATCGTTTTGATGAAAATTCTTCAAAGAATCTCATGCTTCTTTTCCATTTTTAGCATCGGAAACATGAACCAGTTGATCATTATCAACCATCAAAACAATATGCGCCAATGTTTTCAAGCTTCTAAATGCATCCTCTGGTTTTGAACTTCCAGGATCGATGACATCCGATAGATCATCCTTGAACAAAATCATCTTAAGTCGAAGCATCCAGAAACGATAATTCCCATAGTTCAATCGCTCACACATGGCGTATCATTTATCTTCATACTTCATTGCGTTCATAACCTCTTGTAATTAAAATAATTGATTCTTTATTTTAATCCTTGCTGAATGACAAAATGTAATTTTAATTTAAATCATTTAAATGCTTTTTCACGATAACAATATAACTATTAGATTTCTGCGATCAATATATATATACAGTACCGTTCAAAACTGTTTCCATGTTTCATGAAAATTTTTCTTTCCAACATATTTCTTATAAAACGTAATATTTTCCCAACATGTTATATATTGTTTTAAAGCTTGTTTAATAAGCTATTTAAAAATGATAAGCAACTTTGGAAAATATTTAATTATAGTAGATTTTTTGCTTAAAATAAACACTGTCACATGGAAACACTTTTGAGCTCATAATTGTTTTTCCAAATTTTGATGCATAGCAGAACTAATTGACTAAAGTTTGTATATTATAGTAAAAAGCAAGTAAAATATTAGATAAAAGCACATAAATTCGGTTGCTAGACATAGTTAAAATATTTATATAAGAATGTTAAATCACATGATAAATTTTCACATAATTTTGCAAAAAATTACTGAATTAAAGCCAAATGTTGCGACGTTTGCATCCATACAAATGTATTTTAGCTTATTAAATCTGAAAAACAGTTTTTAATTGTAAATAGAAGCATTTGAATGCAAAAAAATTGATAAGATTTCATGGAAACACTTAAATTTTCTCACTTGCAAACAAAAACATTCAAAATTTTTTATTACTTCCTCCACTTCAAAGAACTTTAATCGCTTTTTCTGATAGATTTTATGTTAACAAAGATAACCATATATGATTTATGTAGTCATTGTGAGAGTAAAAGGATGTTTTTTACAATTTTGTTGGTCAATGACAGCCATATTCAAAATTTTTTATAAGCATTTGCAAAAATTCAATTTTTTTACGTAAATATCGACTTAAGACAACACAAAATGATTAAAATAATTAAAATATCCAATTCATAATAATAAATTATCATATTTGACTATCAAAATTTTTTGCAAAATTATGTGAAAATTTATCATGTGATTTAACATTCTTATATATATATTTTAACTATGTCTAGCAACCTAATTTATGCGCTTTTATCTAATATTTTACTTGCTTTTTACTATAATATACAAACTTTAGTCAATTAGTTCTGCTATGCATCAAAATTTGGAAAAACAATTATGAGCTCAAAAGTGTTTCCATGTGACAGTGTATATTTTAAGCAAAAAATCTACTTTAATTAAATATTTTCCAAAGTTGCTTATCATTTTTAAATAGCTTATTAAACAAGCTTTAAAACGATATATAACATGTTGGGAAAATATTACGTTTTATAAGAAATATGTTGGAAAGAAAAATTTTCTTGAAACATGGAAACAGTTTTGAACGGTGCTGTATATATATTTATTGCAGTTTTTATAAGCGGCAACGTAAATCTTAGTTTGAGCGTTTTGTACAAGAGTCCGTTATGTAAGACTCTTTTTCTACACCTGATCTTCCTGTTCTGAAGCCACACTGCTGACTTTTGATAATGTTGTTATCCTTGATATAATCGTTGATTCAGTTCAGCAATACTCTCTCTAGTATTTTGTTTATTAAGCTGAGTAGACTTATTAGCCTGTAGCTGCTTAAATCATTTGCTGGTTTTCCAGGTTTTGATATTGGAATCACTTTTGCGAGTTTCTAAACTTTGGGGAAGTGATTAAGTTTCAAACACGATTAGATGCTGAACTATAAGGATTCGAAACCTTTTCCAGGAAAATATTCGATGATTATGTTCATCTAGTCATCTAATCCCGGTTCTTAAGGTTTTTTAGATTTCTTATGATCTTACGATCTCGTTTATATCTGTTAATTCTGGATTCTTATCATTTTCTCGTTCTAATGCTTCTTTAAAGCTTCTTTGACTATATTGTCAAATTCCTGTGTATGTGGTCAAATTATCAAATTGAGAGAACAAGGCATCTCTGCCATTTATGCTACTTTTTCTTCATTTTTATTGAATGCGATTTGAATTAATAATGCAAGAAATGCTGTTGATGGTTCTTTGATCGTCAATAATTATGTGATAAATAACAATGCACTTAGTAATCAATCCTCATGAAGTTTTAAGTCTTACCACATCATCCAAAACTACTGCACCAGTCGAGCAACATGTCATGGTTTGACATCAACTCAAAGTAAGTACCGCATAAGGAAGCTTTTTATAATAATAATAATTTTCCAAAAAATATGTCTGAGCAACGACATAAAATGGAAATGTTCCTATAATATAAGCATATTGAAGGAAATAAATTAAATTTAAAACTAGGAAATGAAGAATTACATGCTTAATTAATACTAGCGAAAGTAGTTGAAAATCAAGTGTATTTCGAGAAAAATCAATTTTCGTGTAAAATTTCTTCCATTGAATTAGCTTTTAATTAAATTTAGACTCTCATTAGAAGATTATTACGAACGTTGCAACTCCATGGAAAAACATCCATATTTACTGTAGTAACACTGAAAAACTAGTTCAACTTAATTCTTATTCTTTAAAATTTTAAATCAGCACCATAAACTTATTTTATTAATTTTAGAAAAATGAAATTTATTTAAAAAATTATTTTTGACTCCAACATTTTTGGTGATGATTGTACAATCATGAGTCACAAATTGAAAACAGAAACAATGAATAAAGTAAATTAGTCAACATGTGTATTAATTGTTTTTCTTGTATTAGTGATTTGCCATAAAACCAACTCATAAGTGATGATTGTAGTTATCATCTATAAAAAAATGTATAAACGTATGATTTTCAATAATTTATGAAATTAAGCACTTCTTACAGTGAGAATTGTCTTTCGGGTCAAGTAAAAAAATTTCATCCCGGAAAGAGCAATAGTTTGTGAACGAGCTTCATCTAAAATTCTTTGCATCTCTATACACCATCCTTCTGGTGGAATTGACTTAATTATTTCAATAGGATATTTTGACGAACTGTTAATTTCGGATGCAATAAACTGAGTAATGATTGTACGACCCAGGAGATATAAAAACGAGCACCAGAAATATATCACATTTATCGTGTATGGTAATTTTCTGTAATAAATATGTATACATTTAGGCTTTTTTGAGTTTCTTATAAAATGGATATCTGTATACTCAAATATGTGATAAAGTTGAAAACAGATGAAAAAAACGTTGTTTAAGTTTGACAGCAGTATTAGATATCTAAGATCAAAATCTATTTTTTCGACTAGTTCACATAAGGAAACATAATCCTTATGGACACTTATCCATATTTTTTCCGAAACTATCTGTTAGCATATTCATATACAAAAACGTTATGATGAATTCTATTAGCAATTTGACTTCAGTTTCTTAAAAAATAATACATACCTTTCCTCGAAATTTTGCAATCCTTTTATTTATTTGATGGAATCTTGTAGACAAACCCAAACTAATCATCGTCACGAATAATTCCATATAATTCCAGGCGAATGTGAAATTCATGTTCATTATTTCATTAAATAAGCCCAATGGGACCGAAAATGGTAAGTTTGCATAAATAAATCCAAATTGTTGATTTAAGAAATATTCAATAGGTTTGTCAACTTGTATATCTTTGAGTTTGACATCGACATACTTATTAAATGCTTCATTGGCAAGGAACAAGAGATGTTCTAATAAAGCTAAAATAATTACAGTTACAGCAATAGATCTAATTTTTGTTGATAACCGTCTTTTGTAAATTTTGTAAGGATGCCGTGTAAAATTATCATCAATTTTCTTCCACATTTTCATTATGTTTGGCCATTTTTGCGCTATATCAATGAAAACTAAAGTGCATGTGGTTGTATAGGAGAAAAATAACATTCCAACTGCAAGAATAAACTGTTAAAAAGAACCTTTAAATATTAAATGAAAGTCAATTTACTTGAATTTCCAAAATTAATTTGCTTAATATAAATTTCCTTAAAAAACAAGAAAGTAATAAATAATCCATATGACAAATACAGCAAGCTCATCGTAACACGAACTGTCATCCATTTAAATCTTAAATTATCACTAAATTCACTTGAAATTCCACAAATAGGCATTAGGAACAGGAACTGTACAAATGTAGCGATTGGCTTAATTGCTTTATGAAAGGAGTCATCAAAACTTTCTTCTTCTATAATCTCCTCATCTTTTTGGATTAATAAAGAGTAGTTTTTAAAAAGTTTCAGATTCTCATAAACTTCGAATCTTTCAATACTTTTTTTAGATTTTTTAAAATATTCAATATTTACATTGTGCATTGTTTTAAGTGTAAGAGTCTACTGACTGGTTCACGTTTTGAGCTTGATTCTGAATTGATTGGAATATATGATAAACCAATGAGATAATGATAGAGTTTAAAGACTAGCATGCTGCAGCAGAGCTCGAAGTCGATTAAATTTTGTAAGGAGTCGAGTTGACTCGGAGTCGATTCGAGCTCTGTGCTTAATAGTCAACGTTTACATTCTGAACGACATAGAAATAGTAATTTGATGATTGCTATCTTTAAACAAAGTTTTTCTATATGATTGACATTAACTTCCACGGAAAATGCGTGTAAGTTATTAGTTTAGGTCAAAATACACTGTGGCACTAGACTTTTTTCAAACTGGATATTATATTGAGTTCTTTCTTATAATCCTCTTCAAGAGCTTTTCAAAAACACCCCATATGACTATGTTTTGACTTTACCATGACATTCTATAGCCTCTTGAAAATTGAAAAAATTGACGTTTTTGGAACCTTTTTTGCTATGGATCATATCTCAAAATTGGAACCATTTTAGAAGCTGCGGTTTTTTGTGGTAAATAGATCTGGTATTGAAAAATAATTATGCCAAAATTCAGACAATTTTATGGATACGATAGTTTACAAGGTCTAAAAGTCTACCTAGTAGTATGCAATTTTTGAAAAATTTTGATTATTTTTTGCTTCGTTCTCGCTTGTTTTAAGCTCAAATCAATTAATTCCGAAACTATTTCGAGATATTGATGTCTTAAATATATATGCGGAGTTTCGTCCAAAACTGACCAAAGCATGAGGCAATGGGGCTGATTTTCGATAATTTTGAATAGCTACGGACGATGGATATCCAAAAAATTTTTTTTGGTCCTAATGGTCTCAAATAGCCATAAAACAACTTTTCCAGTCATTTTTTACAAAAATAAATACTTTGTCTTTCCTATTTTAAACTTCTCTGAGCCTCTTCGAGTCCCATTAAATCTCAATCCAAGTATTTTAAATGCATTCCTTTGAATTTGAAGAATTTCAAGAAAATATGATCCGACAAAAAAATTTGCTTCGGAAAAATCCACGTCCATATATTAGCACGAAACCTTTGTTCTGGAAAAAAAAAAATTATTTTAAGCATAAGATCGACAAAATCTAAATTCAAATTCCGATTTTTATAATTAATAGCTATGATTTGTTTCTTATATTTGGATAATAACTTTTATTTTCGTTAAAAAAAATTTTGTATAAATTTTGATGAAAACCAAATATTTATTATTAAAAGTTTCAAGTCACTTAAAAAACAGAATATAAATATTAAAAACAAAAATTCGCGAATTTTACTTTCAATAAATCCAAATTATTTTCTGTTACAGTTTTTTAAATAATTTTTGCATATTCACAGTAAAGTATGGAAATTTGCAACATAAATTGTAAAATGAAAAGAAAAATATAAAAAGTTTTGCTTCGAATTAGAATTAAATTATGATTATTTAACTATCTATTAAGATTTTTGTTTGAATTAGGTAAACGATCTGTTTTTGCGATATTTAAGATTATAATATAAAAACAATTTTAGTTTTGTTTGTTTCATTAAACCTTTTAAAATGTTTAAAAATGAGTACCCTGTTTTTTCGTTATAAGCTACTACTCGTTATTAAGCTACTAGCTTAGTAAAGTTTTTTGAACTTGAAATTTTTTTGAAATCTTTACTAAGCTACTACCAAAAATTGCCAAAAATAAAGTATAATTAATCTTTTTCAACTTTCTGAGTATCAGTTTCAATGCCTTATGACATTGTCAATGAAATAAAATCGAGAAGATAGCAAAATTTCTTTAATTAAGTTAAAAAATTCAAAATTTTTATTGAAGTTCTATTTCTTTACTAAGCTACTCCTCGTTACTAAGCTACTAGTGAGCCAAAAAAATCACTTTTTTATTCTTCTAAGCTACTAGCTTATAACGAAAAAACAGGGTATATATTGAATTTCAAATCTCTACTGACTCGCTTTAATTAAATTTTCATAACACATAAATTTTACCTTCCCATTTCTATTGAAAAAAGATTATGTTTTTCTCTTGTTTTCTAAGGAATTTGTACAAAAATTCTTTAATCTTAGATATCGCAAAAAAAAAGATTTTTTTAACGCAAAAACACATTTCATACCGTAAAAAAAGAATCATTAAATAGGTTAGATTTTTTGAAAAACTGTAATGACATTGTGAACGATTGATAGCCTAACTTTCTGTTTTTTATACTTTTAACATTCGTTTAAATAAAGTAAATCAATAAAAAGTTATGATCATTTAAAATTGTTAAGAGCAGATATACCGCAAAAAACAGATCGTTTACCTTAATTATTTTAAAATATGTCAGAAAAATTTTCTCCGATGCTATATATCTCGCAAAAAATTTCTTGATATTTTATTGGATATATAACAATGTATGCTCTTTAATTCAATATGCCATTTCAGTAGATATCTACTGATAATTTGTATAACATGATAATTAGTTTTAACTTCAAAAAAGTTATTATTATGTTGATGAATCAATTGTTTGAGAAAGGAAGAAATAGTTATTATTTTATTAAATTGGAGATATTGAGTTCTTCGGTTGACACAAAGTTTGAATAAGTTTTTTTGCCATAATTTTTCTATTAGAAAATACTTTAATCATTGTAGTACACTCACTTTTTGATTGGAAATGAAATTTAGCACATTAATAAAACGATGGTCACCTTATACATGATTTGTGATTTGTCAAAATCTCGTATTTATATCAATTGAATTTATAAAAAGCATTTATCTGTCTTAGGTAATCAATATTCATCATAACAAGCCGAATAGTATTATTAGTATTCTTAATAATCATATAAACAAATTCCGTAAGAATATTTTTTTATCACCTAAGTAAATTAATGAAGATTATCTATGTTGCTGTATTATATAATTTAAATGATAATAATAGTTTTTGTTTTCTAATAATTTAAAATGGTGCTCAGAGTCTGACTAGATTTTTTTTAAGCTTTTATAATCATTTCTATTAACTTGGTGCTGCCAGGCCTGAATGTCTCAAACTTACATTTGAAACTGGACGAGGACCTCGTTTGATTTCAGCATTATTATTACCCATATTATTTACTCCTATCAAGTTATTAGGTTGTTGGATTCCGTGAGCTGGTGCATGTGGTGCAACAGGAGGCGGATTATCTTCTTTTTGCATTTGAGTTTTAATCACTTCCATATATTCCTTAATAAGATTTGCTATTTGGAAAGCCTTAAAAAAAGTATCAAAAAATAATTTTAATTTTATGTGTGCATATTAGACAATGCGCAACTTTACCTGAGATGTTGTTAAAATAACTTTTGACTGTTTCTTCTCTGATCCAGTTATGATCATCAAACAATTCATATTCGGTGAAAATGATAGAATTGAATGATAATCATAAGTACAGAGTGTATTACGCGATCGATGTTCGAGCAAATGCAGGCCCTTCTGATCAACCGCCAACCATAAAATTCGCGGCCAATTAGAAGTGAACGATTGCATAACATCAAAGATTGTTGCCTTATGTAATGGCCAACTACGAATAAGATTTAAGAAAGCTTTTTTGGCTTCGGGTTGTGTCATTCCTCGTAAACTTTGATGATGCATTGCTACTCCTTCGTGTGGAATATTAGGAACAAACCGAGGAGGTAAACAATGACCTGCTATTAAACGATAGTCATTAACGGCATCAGTACAATCTCCAAGCTCCACTTGACCTTGCAAAGCCGTCAACATAATCTGTAAAAAAAAGTAAAAAATATTAAGTTCTATTTTTATTTATTTTGGTTAAAAATGTAAATATCATACAGCCTCCATTTCCGAAATTGGATATCTCTCTGCTCGTAGTCCATGCAATACTTGATGATATAACAATTCTTTTTCTACGGGGTCTTCTAAATTCAAGTATTGATCGCAAAACAGATGCTTTTTAAATAAGAATAAATGGTGCTGTCTACGACACATTTGACTATTAACATTATTTTGTGTTTGGCTTTGTTGTACAGCTTGTGCTGCAGCATTTCTATACTTTTCCCATTTTGACATTACATCTGCAACTTTTTCATCAGGAAGAAGACTTCGCTCGCTAGCACCAAGAACTTCATAAATGGCATATCCCTGTGCATTTTCTTGTAATCCAATTTTTTTCTTAACTATTTCCATTACTTCACGTGCTGTTGAACTTGGGTGAAACTCTACAGAATGATATTGACCATCCATGAAGTGAAAGCGAGCATAAATAGGACGTCTATTGATTGTGCATACGATTTCTTCACGAGATGGAGGCCACTGACGTCGCCTTGTTCCTTGGGTCTTCATAAAACATTTTTCAGCAAATCTTGCGTATTTACCTTCTTCACTTATATAATCAGATGCACAACGCTTCAAGTGTCCTATCAAATATTTTCTAACAATTTTTTGTGGTGGAAGAATAACACTACAAGCAAGAGACAAAAGTGCCCAATGACGAAGGTTCACTCTTGAGTTTGGATCTGGATGATCAGTCGTTTGCTTAACAAGTTGTAAATATAATTCATTTAAAAGTGATTCTTTTCGCATACATCGTTCCATAATCGATTGAATTAAAGTTATATGTTCATCTTCGGCACGTTGAACTACTTCTCCATTTTGTCCCAAACCTGCATATGTCAAAATTGATTGGAAGACATTGAGCATAGCTTGTTCTTCTTGATCAGGTAATTTTGTTAAAGATTGTGGAAGTGCTTGACGACAAAATGCCCAATAAGCATGAGGAAAGCCTTTATATGTTTCACCATGATCACTTACAGAATTGCCTCCTTCAGCTCTCAATTTTTCAAGTCGATGCTTTGACAACCGTCTTAAAGTATTTCTTAAAAATCCGCCTGATAAATCATGAGGCTTGCGAAGCAATTCGGTATCAACAAGTTGACGACGGCAAACGACAATGTTATGATGTAACCTAACTCGATCTTCATTTGTCATGCCCTTTGCTTTTCTTACAGGATTTTCGTTCTCAGTAATCCAATTGGAAAGTGGTGGGAAGTATGAAACAATTAATGATCCTATTTCATGTTTCTGTTTAGTTTCAAATACATAGCATCTTTGTTGCTCTGGAGCTGTCGTTGAACGATTTAAATTTATTGTAATAAAAGAATCAGATGGATCCAGCATTATAGATTCAATTTCAGCATAACGGAACTCATACAAGATAAATTTATCATCTGGTTTTATAAGAGCAACTCCATCAATATTTACTCCAAAAATGAGACTATTTCCATAGCTCCAATAACCTCTATACGAAACATTAAACATTGTTGTTCCATACAGTGGATATTGCATAACGCACGATAAATATAAAACTTTGGCTGTCAATTCTGTACGGCCAGCACCATATTGACGATGTGCTTGTGCTAAAATTGGAATCCATAGCTGTTCCTCTCTAGTTTTTGAAATTCTATCTGGTAAATAACTTGAAATCTCTGAATAATATTCAAGTTTTGGCTGATTCGATGGATCACCAAGAGCAACTTGGGCTTGTAATCCAGCAAGCTGTATAGCAACCTTTTCACTAACAGGAAACTCATCACATTTGACAATAGAGTATACAGCTTGAGCGTAAAGAAGACTAATTTCAATTGGATCTTGTGATAATTCTCTAGTCGATTTAAACATTCTTTTTTTGAAAACAAATCTGTTTTCTCCGGAACCTAGAGTAGCTGCATTTTTACGTAAAGTTGAATTTGTTGCTTGCAACTTTGTCTGTTTGATTTCCCATGCTGCAATAATATCGTATAGAAAATCGTGTGATTTTACATGTTCTTCTCCATCAGGACGTGATTGATAAATTGCCCAGCCTTCAATATTATAAAGTCCTAATTTTTCAGCTAATTTTACTACAGCATCGGCTGCTGTGTCAGTTGGATGAACATCAATTGCTTTTGTTCTTCCATCAAGGAAAAAGAAACGACAAACTATCGTTCCTAATCGTCTCATTGCGGCAATTTCTACCGAGGATGGCGGATATTGTCGACAACTTACTTTTGTATTTTTACAATTATCGAGGCACCATTGTACATATTGTCTCAATTTTCCATCATGTTGCTCAAGATTTCTCTTCAAAAAACTCACATAATATTTGAATAATAATTTGCTTGGTTGAAAAGCTACAATGGTCAAGCATAATAGGAGCCAGATTCGATCTGTCCATTCAATGGATGGGTTGTTGGTGGATTGACGCATAGCTTGAATAAAAATCTCATCTCTTAATTCTTCACGTTCAATACCTTGTCCAATTATATATTGAATAACTTGCAATTCTTTTTCAGAGCTTAATTCACCACGTATATATTTGCATAGTTCTTTAAAAATGTTACACGAAAGTGTAACATTCTCTGGATCATACATATGAATATGAGAGGATGGTATAGAAGTACCACGGTAATAAGTAATCATTTCATATTTTGGCACCATATCAACCGATTTTCTTCCTTTTCGTGTAAGTGTTGCCATTATTGTACCTTCAGGAGAGCGCTCATGAGTATTAAAGTAGTTTTCGGCAAATTCTAGTATGTCATGATATATGTCTTCCCTTTGATGCTGTTCTTTTTCACGATCAATGTTATCACTTTGCATTTCTTGTAATTTCTTTTCAACACGATGTTTTCTACGCTGTTCTCGCTCAAATGGATGTCCACCCGTTGACGAAGTTCTTGAACTCGGTCGTGAATGTTTTGGAGATGATGGACTTAATGGACCACCAGATAAGCGGTTCATCGGACTAGCAGAACGAACATTTTGAACTGCTGGACTTTTTGGGCGTAATTTTATATGTTCGCTAATTGGAGGTGTCGGAAGTGGCTCAGGAACTTCTTTAACAGTTGGCAGTGTTTGGATTCCTTGTGTAACAATTGGTTGTAATGGTGGTAATGGTATTATATTATGATTTGGCGGTTCACGATGATGTATAACTGCTTCATAAATTGGCTCTTCAAATAGCATTTTGTTAGCAGCTTGTGGTTGTGGTTGTGGAGGTGCCACCTGTAAACTCTCATTAAATATAGATGGAGGTGGGGGAGGTCTAGTTGTTGGTTCTGGTAAAGATGGTATACTAAAATGAGTTGAAAACAAAATTTCAATAAATAACAAATTACTAATTGAGTTATTCAAATATATTTTTTTCCATACCCCATCTTGTTATTTTGTTGTTGAATAATATTTGATTGTATTTGAGGCAGTTGTTGTAAAATTGGATGATCATTAGTCTGCTGTAGAGGATTACTAAACTGCCGATTATTATTTTGTTGTTCTTGATGATTTTGAATAGACTGATGAAAATTTTGAATATGATTTTTATTTGGCAATTCTTGATGCTGATCCAAAACATTGTGTGACTTTTCAGAGTTTTCTTGCGAGCTCTGACTTTTTGCTAAATTTTTCTCATTCGTCAAACCTTCAATTTCTTGTTGGATCACACTTTCTAATTCCACATCTAAATCTTCGACTAAATGATTCATTTTCTCTCCAATCTCGTTTATGATTGCATTAGAGTTTGGACCGTTGGGAGTAACTTCACTAAGAAATGCAAATAAATTATCCAAATCTACAGATTCATTTGATGACTTTATCCCATTAGAAAATATTTCTGACTTTCTTTGATTTTGCTGTTGTTGAGAAGAAAATTTCGAGTTTATATGTTCTGCCATTTGTGTCAAAGCCATAATTTCTTGTTTTGCAACACTATAAGAATTAATAAAATGATCGATTACTATCCTTATTTATTTTTTAATTACAATATTTTAGTGTTCAATTACATCACACGCTAAACTCAAATTATTAATTCGAATGAATTAAAATTATTTTATTAGCAAAGCTTTGTCGATACATAAATTCGTTTATTAACATCTTTTAAAAATTCATGCTCAATTTACTTGTTTTTAAATCATATTGAACAACTTAAGCAAATCATGAGATTTGGTTATTGAGTAAATATTTGAATTAAAAAATCAGCTTATTGTGCCAATTAGCATATTAATTGTGTATAATAAGTAAAGTAAATTAACACACCTATAAAACATATATGTTCTACCTTTAAATCTATCAGTTATTACATCAAGTATCATACATCAATATTTACTTTAAGCTGTTTTACTTACCGTCTAGATTTACTCGATTTAACTTTTCCACGATGATTCAATTTTGCAATTCTATACGTGCATAATTTTCATTCATTTTTATGGATATACATAATTTGGATTTTTTTCATATTGTCGAAATATTTTATTATATTCCAATAAGGAGACAAATGAAAAATTGTGGAAGAAGAAAAAGAAAAAATTTTGAAAATCATAAACCGGATATGAAAGATTTCGTTTGTCCATAAATGATGTTTTGAACATATAATTCATTTATGCTTAAAACATCAATATATAGAAAAATGAAATGTAACAGGAAATCCAATTTTTCAGCAATGTTCTCTTACATCTAATGAAATTGTTTATGTTGTCTTTTAGTTTATTTAGGCAAGAATTTTCTTGTGTTTTTAGTAAAGCAGTGGCTCTCAAACTGTATGCAGAATTTTTTTAAATTATTTTTAAATTTAGTCTCATTTTTTACATTTTCTATACATTTTAGCACTAAATTAGGGCTGGCATTAAGACACAGCTTATGTTTCACAACGTTTAATAAAAATACAACTCATACAAAAATATACAGCTGCATGCTGCATATAAAGCTACAGCTGTAATTTACAGATTATTATTTTATTGTGTTACGTCATCTGTAAATTGCAGCTGTAGTTTTAAATGCAACACACTGGAATTTTTTGTATGAGTTGTATTTTTATTAATTGATGCGCACTTTACAACTGTTTTAATGACAGCTGTAAATTAGTGCCAAAAAGTAAAGAGTAATTTTCATTAATTATTTGATTGTTTTGATGCTGGGTTATAAGTCCAGAAACTATAAGTCCAGAGATTATAAGTCCAGAAAATCAAAGTCAATAAAAGTTTATAAGTCCAGATACAAATTGCACCTGGACTTAAAAACCTCTGTATCTGTACTGTATCTGTACCTGGAATTATAAACTGGACGTGAGGTTTTTAAGTCCAGGTGCAATTTGTATCTGGACTTATAAACCTTTATTGACTTTGATTTTCTGGACTTATAATTTTCTGTGCACGATTTTTGTACCTAGACTTATAATCTCTGGACTTATAACCCAGCATCGATTGTTTTCCATACAAAGAGTTATTATAAATATTACTTTTTTAACTGACTTCTCATAATTTCTAAGTGAAAAAAAAAATTATCGAAATGAGGAAGTCAATAGTGACAATTGTTTGAAAAAAACTGCTTTCTAAGATCATCTATACGAAGTTTTAAATGATAGATCTTAATTATTAAGAAAAACAAGCAAAATGACCAAAAATATACATGTATTAAGTGATGTATTCAAATATGAATAAAAAGTCTGATGTTACGCACTACAAAATAATCTAAAACTTAATACATGAGTAAAAAAATCAACGGAAATGCATTTCAAAAACTAAGCCTAAAGTAAGTATTGTATGATAGCTAAAATTAGATAAATTTAATGTTTAACCGTAAAAACTAATTTTAAAAATTTGGCCGAAATAAAAAGAAATGAAATAAGTAATGATGGAAAGTGATAGCTGTATGTAAGCTACTGATTCAATTTTAGTGTTTAAAAGGATGTGTAAATATTATGTTTTTAAGAAGATTTTACTATAAATTTATAAATTTTTACTAACCGCTCAGATTCTTCAAGTGCTAGACGGTCAGCTTCCGCTTGTTCAGCTTCTCGTTGTTTTCTTTCAGCTTCAAGTCGCTCACGTTTTCTCATTTCTTCTTCGACTCGTCGCATTTCTCTTAAGGCCGCTGCAACTTCACGAGCAAATACACCACGTAAGTGACTTTGTATAACAACAGCTGCTCGTCTTTTTCGCAGGAAATCAATTCGTTGTTTCCATCCTCTATATGCATGCTGGATTTTCATAACTGCAACTTTAATGTTATTATATTTACATCTTTCATGATATCTTTTCCATTGTTTTTGAATGACAGTTGCTTTGGCATTTATTACTTGCTTTCTAGAGTCTTCTAAAGGCTCATGAACCTAAATTCAATTAAAGTTTTTAATTTTTATTTTCAATCTTATTAAAATTTGTTCAAATACCTTGGCTCTGATAAATACTTTAGTTTTTCCCATTTGCCATTCCGTTGGTGGAACATGTAGGTTATTAATAACAGCAAGAACTTGATCTTTTATCGGCAAATTTCTGACTCGTTTGGTTAAACATTGATATCGATAAACAAACTCGTCAAATGGAAGATGTATTTGGTAGCCTTCACGTCTTATTCTAATAATATCTAACATTCCTAAATATCTAAGTTGATCTAGTACCATTTGGTCATCATAATCATTTGGAAGTTTGTCAGAATTTGGTTTAATGCATCGAACATACCATGGATTTGTACTTTGAAGAACATCAACAAGAGATTGAAGTTGATATCGGAAAGTATCACTAACAGTCAGTTTTCCCTTAGATGTTCCTCGTTGCACAGTCGCATTTCCGTTTGGTATATTCTGAAGTTGTTGTTGTGATTGCGATTGACTTTGTAACGAAAGCAGATCCTGATAAGAAGAAATTTCTTGAACAAACGTATTTTTACTACGACTCATGAAATCAAAAAGAACATCTTGTTGCACATCTCGATTTTTATCAACAAATCCCTTTACTTGGTAAGTAACAGATCCTGCGTAATGTTTTATACTAAATTCAGTTTCTAAATGTCGCCTATCAGAACTTTTTTCGTAATGTGGATGACCTTCAAATTCACTATTAAGATTGTTAACGTAAGCTGCATCTGATCCTTTGGGCATATGGCATTGTTCGGTTAATAATTTAAGAAGACATCTCGGTGGTCTTTCAATTAACTCGAGGCATTGTGTGTTATCAGTAAATTGAATATGAGAGAATACAATTTCCTCTTGTTTGTACTATAAAAAAAAAAATAGCGATCAAATACAAATTGTATATTATTATCAAAGAAGTGACTCACAATTTCCTGTTCTAATGCAAAGACATAATGATTGAAGAATTTATGCAGTTTTTCATTTGTGTAGTTGATACAAAGTTGCTCAAAGGAATTTGATACAAAGTTTTCAAAACCAAAAATATCTAAAACACCCAAAAATCGTGTAGCATCTTGTCCTGGGTTTATACAAGTATTTATATGATTTATCAGCCATGCAAAAGTCCGAGAGTAAAGAGCTTTAGCCATAGCATGACGATTTTCACGAGCCTCTTGAACTTTAAGCGGAATTTCTGTAATATTTCCACGAACATTAATTTGTCTTTTAAGTGCTACTTGGCTAACGTCATCAGATTCTAGGCCAAGGAGCTCTGAAACTTTTGCAACAATTTCCTTATCGTCAACGGCTAATTCGCATTTTTCGCCATCCACATCTTCAAATTCTAAATTTCCAAGCCATAAAATAGCACTCAATACACGAAAAATACCATCTATTATATGCTGTGGAATCTGTAAAACTTGAAAAGCTAATCGTAAACCTTCAAATCTTTTTGATTCTGTCGCTAAATCAACTTGAACACTTCCAGAAGCATTTAAATATTTGTAGAATGATGGCTCGCGTAAATGCAATGACTGACCCACTTCCTTGTTATTTTGACCCTCAGCTACCAATTGATAAAGAACATGATAATTTCTTTCTCCAGGACTTTGAAACGTTATTCGTGATTGTTCGAGAAGATAGTCTTGAATTATACAGCCTTTAATAGTGTGTTTTGAATCAAAACAAACTTGCATAAATTTTCCAAAACGAGAGCTGTTATCGTTTCGAATTGTTTTTGCATTTCCTGTAAAAAATATTAGAATATTATTCATTACAAAATTATTATGTTGCAGATTTACAAAAATAATTATCTTCAGAATATAAATTCAAAACGAATATTTACCAAATGCTTCTAATATCGTATTAGCTTCTAAAATTTGCTGTTGCACCCATGTTGATACATTACATGTTACAGAGCATAAATATTGCAATACAAATTTTGTCGTTTCCGTTTTGCCTCCACCACTTTCTCCAGAAATTACGCACGACTGTTTGAAAAAAATAATTTTTAAAATATTTTTTTTTCCATAAAAATTGTTAAAAATCATAAGTAATATTATTGATGCGATTTAATTGAACTTGTCGCACTGAATTATGGTTGTGTCTTATCTACTCACTTGATTTTCATCGTTATCTATTATATTTCTATATGCTGCTTCAGCAAGCGCAAAAACGTGAGGCTCCAACAATCCTATTTTCTGACCATGATATTTGTACACTTGATCCTATATAGATTCAAGAAAATTAATAATCGTTAACATTTTTCATTCAGATAATATAGTTAAAAGTAAAAAACAATTAACACTAGCTTAAAATTAATGAAATCAATTTTAAAATGTTCACTTCAAAGTAAAGAAATCCTTTTTGTTATATAAAAATGACCAAGACAAATCCAATTACGGCCAATTACATTCTTCAAATTAAAATTTAAAAGGAATAACCGGGAATAACAAAATAATCGGATAAAGGTAAAAGGTGAGAAATTGTAACTTAATTTTTGTCCCTATGTATTAACAATTTTTCTACTATTGTTTTTACGTTCTTTAAACGTACTCGTGTCTTTGCAATGTGCAAAGCTTGCAATTGGTTTGGATTCCACTATAAACTGTAGGTCTAGAGAGTGTGGTACAATAGATTCTAATTTGATTTTTTTAATCTTAAGTTTAAATTTAAATAATTAATTTGAAAATAAATTTAAGATTCGTGAAGCTTTATGTGAGTAAGAGTCTGGTTCTTTAAACTTATGATAGCGCAGCTCAACTACTCGCTTAAGGCTTTTGACGGATAAGAATCTAAATTTTGAATATTTAAGAACGATTGAATTTCTTATAAATGCGTCTATATTTTAAGTTGTAGATTTTTGTCGAGATGTACATTTTAGTCCACAGTGAAAACGTTGTTTTTTAAAAAGTCTTTTATATAAAGTAATTTTATATTTACAAATCAATCTTTACATTATTTTAAATTTCTTAAAACAAAGGTCAACGAACTTCTCATCAACATCAAATAGATATTTATTATGCTACAGCAAAACATAAATTCGATGCTTCTATTTTTGGTTAATGTTAAAGTAGATCTATATTTATGAACTATCATGAGAGAAGAGGAAACTAGTTCAAAAAGTCTGTTTTTAATTTTTATTTTTCATACCAAATTCTATCATTGTAAAATGCTTTTGACTTGAAAATGTGAAAATGTCATCTGTCTCAATAAAACCTGTGCCTGTTGACAGTAGATCTGTTTCGCAACTCTGGTTAAAAGTGATCTTTATCGAGAAATGTGTTTAAGAATAGGAAAATTCTTTGGATGAGTGGAATTTGAAAAAATTAACTTTCATAATCCAATGCCAATTAGTTTTATTTCAAAAATAAATGTTTTCATATTCACACAAATTTTCAATTTTTGTGAATATATCTTTAATTTCATAATACTGTGAAGGAATAATAAGCTAGAATTTTTGTATATCATAAAGCACAATTATTTATTTATTAATGATCTATTGGAATGTTACGACTCAACCAAATAAAGTGAAAATTTGAAAAAATATGTTTGAAAATTTTGTATTTTTTCATGGAATAGGATATTACATATAATATCGATAAGAATCATAAAATCAGAACCTCTAATGGGAAAAATTATCCAAAGAATTGCCTTAGACCAATAATTACAATCTCATTTTCTGAAAATTCAACTCATCTGGAGATCAAATTTAAAAAGCATATTAATTTTGAACTTACCAGCCCATAGCAATCGATTTCCTTGTATGGATTTACAGCTATTAGAATAGATCCTGTGTAAGTCTGGAATAGAAAAAAAAAATAATATAAAGTAAATTATTAAGCTACCTTTTCGAGACAAGTTTTCAAGGATTAAAACATCCCACAATGATTTAGATTCGAAAAAAAGTTCAAAAATATCATGTTCATTAAACTATATCTTTTAAATGCCAGATTAAAGAATCTACCTCTGGTCATGTACAATAAAAATATAAGGAGTATATTCTGGATAATATTCCCAGGAATGACCTGGGAAGTATTCCCAGAGGAATCAAATTGCAGAGTTCCTCGAGGAAATACTCCAAGCAATCGGTATATTAGCATTCCTCGACTACCTAAGCAAGCATAACGTCGATCTCAGAAACATTTCTTAAACCAAACTCAAAAATTGACTCGCATTCGGACTACGTAATTCATCGATTTGATTGCGTAGATAGGCTAAAATGTAGTGTTGCGATCATCGTCAATTCTAAAACATAAGCTTCAACCAAGCTACAAAACTATTGGAATGCATTGGAATTAAAGTCTTGTCACGGATAGTTATCACATCCTTTCATTCTATTTCCCATGAGGAAGCAAAGGAAGGAAAATAGATCAACATCTGAGAGAATCGGTAAAAACCGATACAAAAATATGAAAATTTATATAGACCGTTGGAACTCTAAGCAACAAATTGATGTACCCTGGGTCATGCAATTGTGCAATAAAAATTTGTGTCAGAAAAAATAATTTTTGAAACTTTTTTAAAATTGAATTGTTTTTACAAAACAATCAAATTAATGAAACTAAGGTTTTAATTGATATTTATATAGTTTTTCTCAACATGTTCACACTGAACCTTAAAAAAATATTAAAGAAGTTTAAAATTCCTCACACAGCTCAGGGCTAGTGAAAAAATATGGAATGAAAAAGAAGTAACGACAGGAAACGTGATTCGTGTTCTCTATACTGCCTTAGACATTTCATTGAATACCAACGCATGATCATAATTTATTACTATGTTTATGGACTGCAAAAATACATGACATTTTTTATATAAACTGATGATTCTTTAAACCACTTTTTAAATTTTTTCTAGCATTCATTTCTCTACTACTTTAGTCTTCATTGTTTGTTTATGTATTAACATTTAGTGTAATATAATTATCAATATGCTTTTTCGATTTCTCGGTCTCGACAAATTTTCTTCGATAAATTTTTGGTTCGAAATGTCAAAGAATTTTAGGATTTGGAAAAGTTGTAAAGACTTAATATTTAATTTTAATTAAAACCTTATTCGGAAGATTATTTTTCCAACATAACATTTTAAATTTTAAAGTTCTGAAGTTGAATTAATTATTTCTTTTAAATAAGAACGATTCTAGGGAATATTAGCGTTTTTGCTGAATATCTTTGTTATAAAAGAGAGCTGAATTATGATGTATATAACCCTGTGTTGATACCTGGCACTTGACTTTAAAAAGGTGGACCTAAGCAAAGGCAATTTGAATTCAAAGGCACAAGCCTTTGCCTTTGTCAAAGGCATTTTTTGCCTTTATCTTTGTCTTTGTTGCGCCTTTGCAAAGGCAAACCTTTGCGTGGTGCCTTTGAATCTGTGCCTGTGTTCATAAATTTTACGTTTGCTGTATAAATCATTGGGAACTATTCGTATATTTTGACAAATCCTTAAAATTTGTAATTTTGTTTATTGTGATTTTCTGCCGATTAATTTGTTAACTTGCTTTCAGAATATTAAAAAAATAAAGAAGGAATTTAATTCGTTGGACCACTCAGTGGTTTTGAGTCAAGTTTATTAAAGAATTAAAAACAAAGTTAAAAATATCGTTGATGACATTTTATAATTCCGTTCTAACCAGTTTTGGCAGCAGTCATTATGAATAATATTAAATGCCTTGCTATGGTGATATGGATAATGGTAGATTGACTATAGTCTAACTGATAATAAACCTATATTTGCCAAATACTTTTTATTTAAACAAGTAAGTTGAGTATTGCGGATAAACATGTGATTTATGGCTGACTTTAAATGTATCTACATGTTTGTGTTTGTGTCTTAAGTATATTTTAGTTTTGTTATTATTTTACAGACAGCAACCCCATCTCAAATTTGTTTCTTACACACACTTAAGTACATTGACCTATTAATATGACTACTGTGAACGTTTTAAGGGTATAGTGTGAATGAATTATTTTTAAACTCTTGTTTTTCAATTGAAAAGTAGCATCTGTTTCTTTCAAGCATTGTTTATCCAGATTATTTAATAAAAATTTGAAAAAAAAAAAAGTCTTATAACGTCGTTCACTTATAACTTTCACATTTTAGGGCGAGGGGGGTCTAGGCTTTTGCAACATTTCAAGAGAAATTTTTTTTATCCAATTTTTGTAACGAGAATGCAAGAGGAGTTTTTTGCGTAACCGAATAACTTAACGAGCCTAATGATTATGAAAACTTACATAAATTTCATCACGTTCATAACGAACTTTTAAATTCCGATTGATTCCAGTTTCATCTATGTCTGGAATGCATGTCATGTCTGGGACACCTTTGTCTGGAGTTGAAGAACCAACACGTCCTGAAATAGAGTGATATTATTAGGAAAATACAAAAAAAAATTAAGCAGTCATAAAAGTCATCAATAGCCATCAATCAATTCTAGAGAAATTGCATAGTTTAAAGAATGTATATTAAAATAAATAAAGAATTTTGTAAAAGAAATCAATTCAATACAGATAGCAGCATCAACAATTTTTAAGTGAGCATAAAATTTAAAAATAGATCTGGCTATTGCAAAATTCAATAAGTCTATAAAAATCTTTGCAAAGTTCAATGATTTTTTTCGTCTGATATTTTTAAATCAATATCGATTAAGCCTATAACATGAAAAGTAATTGTTTTATCAAAAAAAAAAGTCAAACGTTTCTTATTGGCATAAAAACATGAACTTTAAAAAGAAAAAAATTACGAGATTCTTTCAAAAAAAATAATAATTTAATTATCATTTATCACCAATATGTTTACACGGATTTAAAAAGATTTCAAAGAAGTTTGGGAAAGGGAAAATTAATTATCACTTAGAATTTATTTTTGGATTTTATTATTTCTCTGTTAAGTATTTTCAAAGAAAATATTGAAAAATGTTTCGCCAGAAATCTCTGCAAGAAAAAATCTTTTAGCAAAACCAGCAGTAATCTCCGATTGATCCCGTTAGTGGACAAATTTTTGTAAAGTTTATTATTGTATCTTAATTTTTTCTATAAAAAAAAAAAATGAAAAATGACAAGTTGAAATTTCATTCACACATTATTTTGCTGAGTAGCTACTGTTGATTGATTTATAGAATAAATGTTTCGATTTAAATAAAAGAAATATTATCACATTGAAATTATATGCACAGGTTTTTGCCTGAATAACATGAAACGTAATTATTATACAGTTAATAAGCCAATGACAAAAAGAGCACAAAAAGGAACAAGACCGAGTTTAGTATTATAAACTGTATTTATATAAAAGTTCCGATGAAGTTAAACTTGTTTTCTTATGAATCAACTGCGTAACTGCTAGCTGCTACAATCGGTAGAAAATACCTATGACTCATTCAAACTTCAATCATTCTTTCATTCATTTCTGACGTTAAGAGTATGTATGAGAAATATTTAGATGAACAGTCATAACTCTTATGTTTATTATACCTTAAGAAACTATTTAAATTATTATTTAAGAAATGTGTACCGTCATAAAAATATTTGAAAGTTCTTGTAAAACATAAATAAACAAATAAGAAGGAGAAGAAGAGAATTTGCACATGTGGTCTCCAGATTGTTTTTAACCTTCGATAAATTCCAAGAAATAACTCTATAGCTTCTCTATGCGCGATTTAAAAAAAAAACTTTAAAGGGCATCCACATGTTATCTCTTTATTATTAAGGGAACAATGTGTTCTTTTTTGGCAGCTGCTTCGTCCACACATACACACTTGTATTCTTTTTTTTTTAATTTCAATGCACATACAATATACAACATAAACTTATGTTCATTTTATGTTGCAAATGCACCAAATTCAAATAAATATAAAGAGAAATATCCACGAGCATGAAATGTTGATATCCGAAAATTGTATGAATGAAAATTGAGGGTGGGTTGCTATACAAATGAGTGAGTGTTAGTGAGCTAAGGGTGGATTTTTATTTTATTGTATTGGTAAATTTTCACCAAATTAATAAAAATTGTTAATTTTACACGTTTTTTATGCAATTTTTTGAAAAATTCTGAGTTAAAATAATGGCATTGCATGTATAATTAATAAATGATTAGCAATTATTTTTAAAATTAAGTCCAGAAGACCTACAGACCTTCAATAAAATTTATCACCTCCATTGTGCAAAAAAAAGTTGCAAGAGATGTATTAAATTAATCCACTTAATCCTTGATGGTTAAATTATTAAAGCTAGTTGAAATTATTTCATTTTACGATTCACTTTATAAATTAATGACTTTGATCATTTTTCACTAGATTTATATTCACTTTTTGTTTCTTTCATTTTTGCATATTTTTTTTGCTTATCGCAAATTCTTTTATTTATATTTTTTTTACTATTTCAACTTTATATTAAGTTTTTTGCATTATTAACATGCAATTTTGTGAGGCAAATAAGCGAATATTTCAGAATTTTTTTATAAAAATCAATGTAAATCAATATTATGTTAATTTTTTACAGTCTTAAATGTATTCACAAATTTTAATAACGGTCTTTACCACACGATGTCTCGTCCCGATCTGAAGGAGAGCTGCAAACTCTCAAAAGTGTAAGTGTTTCTTATTGTTTGCTAATGCTACACGCTGGGAGAAGAGAGAAAATTAAAACACTAACAAAGCATTAGCCAGACAAAAAACATATGGTACAGTCACATGGTTCCGATGTTTGTCGTTTTAAAAATAATGCTGAGTTTATGCAAAATATATGTTTTATGCTGTTGATTCTGTTTAATGTTACAATCTAATGTTGACATGTTTATACTAGTTTATTAATTCCCTATTATTATTTACCAAAAAAGTCACATTTTATGCTGACTTTTAAGAAATTTGCGAGTCTTAAATTAAGCATATTAAATTGCTAAACGAAAAGAATAAAAACTTGTTGATTGAACTCGAAAAAATAATAAATAAAAATATTTTATGATATAAGAGAGTAAGCCCAAAAGTCTGCAAAGTTAAAAGTATTTTTTTTTTCATAACGTATTTAAAATTTTCAAAAAAATAACAGTCCAATCACGTGTGACATAAATGTCTTAATTTTTTATCATTGCAAAAAATCATAATTCTTAAAATAAACTCTTCAACATAAATCAGACTACACTTTATAGAAGATTTTATTTATATTACAAAAAAGATATATTATTCCCAATTAGTAATTAATAGAAACACTTGTTTCTGTATCATCATCGTAGATGTTTAGGTATCATAAAATAGAAAATGTCGTTTATTATATATTTATGCCTTTAAAAATGTTGCCAACAACTTTTGTCCCACGATTAACATCAGCAATAAATAAATTCATATAATTTTCATATCCATTTTCTATATGTAAAATACGAATAAATAAAGCAAAAAAGTTAATCAAATTGTTTATGTCATCATAAGTGACTATTTTACTGGCTATACTTTATGTTTAAGCTTCTCAAAAATTCGATTTCTAAAAATAAAATCAGACAGTTCAATTATCTATAGAGAAAATATTACTACATCCAAATCCAGAAACGCACACAGAAAATAAGTTTACGATCATTATCATCGTATATAACTAACCTGGCGCAACTTTACGAAATTGCTGCCTTTTTTTGCGGCTGTAAAAATATGAAGCAAATATTGAATCTCGTCATATTTGCTTAAAGAAAAAATATCAACAAAAAAGATAGCGTTCATTGACTGATCAGTTGTGCATAGCTGTTTTTTTTTGCTTGACGACTGTTTATTGAGCATGCCCATAAAAAAAATCTTAAGATCTATCTTTTGACATCCTTGTTTTTCAATAATTACTGTTGAATTGAGAGGTTTGAGAAAATCTGGAACAACTATAGAAATGACGAAAAATTTAAGATAAGATATGATTGTTAAAAGAAAAACGTGATATTAATGAACAGAATAGGTTGTTCTACAATTCCGAAATATTTTTATTGAAAAAAATATACATAAATTTCGCCGATTGATTATTTACATAAGAGAATTCTTAAAAGTAATACGAATCGAATTTTGGTAAACGAGATTTTCTTCTATCTACTAAAAATTTAACCCATTTGAACTATTCGCCCGATTGAAACGATGATCTACTTTTTGCTTTGACGAGAAATTTTTATAGCGAAAAAATTTCATTCTTTAAACTGGTTGGAATTGCTACTGCTTATTCATTATATTTTGGTGCAGGTGATTCGGTTTTTGAGTAGTCACGAATTGGACTGTAGAACTATAAATAAAGACAAAGAAAGCAAAAATTAGATTATTGAAATGACCTTGATGTCTGTATTTTTTTCATTTGATGATCATGAAAGAGAAAACTCTTCATAGCCTTTTTTTTTATCTCGCATAAAAAAACATTTGCGTTGCGGAAAAAAGCTAGTGAGCTTGTGCATTACTTGAAGGTTGCACTTTATTGATTTTCTTTCTTCCTTGAAAATGTGCAATGTAATAATATATGACAAAACTTACTTTATATTGCTTGTTACGATAGTGTTCCCATGGTTCTGAAAATGGGACATAGGAAATTAGCGTGCTGTTCATAATAAAATATTAAAAAATATATCAAACCTGGATTATTCTTGTGGCTCCATGTAACTTCGGGTGATCTAGTTGCCAAACGGAGGAGATAATAACCAGCTCCAGCCATGCCAGCAACAATACAAACGTATAAAGGCAAGAGCTTAAAACAAGAAGGAATAGAAGTGAAAAAAAAATGCTAGAATTGCCTCGATTTTAGACATGGACGACATAGTTTTTTTTAAATGACGTAATAATGAAAAAACTATAGGATTTAATGTTTTCTTCTTCTTCTATTTTACTTACTGCTGGATTCTTTTTGATACTAGCCATTGACAGTCCTTGCATAGTCATCTTGAAGAAAATTTAATTAACCTTTTTTAATCGCTTGAATAATTTTGATGTGCTCGAAATGAAACTTCCAATATGACTAAAATTAAATCCCTTACGTTTAAGCTGTTCAATATAACTATACGTAAAAAAACTATTTACGTGAAACTGGGTACGCAGCTACAAACAGGCGAATAACCGAATTTATTTGGATTTCCGAAAGATAAGATTTATTTTTTCAAAACATTAAGATTCATTTTTTTAAACATATAGTTAATTTCATCGCAAAATGTCAATTGAAATCGAGTCAGCTGATGTTATTCGTCTTATTCAACAGTTCCTAAAGGAGAGTAACTTAACAAAGACGTTGTTATGCTTACAGCAAGAGAGTGGCATCAAAGTAAAGAAAAAGAAATTTTATTTTATGTTTACAACAAATTTACAATTTGTTAATTTTCATTAATGATCATTTCAGCAAAATACTGTTGATTCTGTGGAAGGCTTTGTGTCGGATATAATCAATGGTCATTGGGATAGCGTATTAAAGGCTATACAATCACTAAAACTCCCAGACAAGAAGCTAATTGATCTTTACGAACAAGTACGATATATGGATAATATAACATAACTAAGCCTTATTTCTTTTAAAAAATATATATAATTACGTTTTAGATCGTCATTGAATTGATTGAGCTGAGAGAAATGGGAGCAGCAAGATCCCTTTTGAGACAAACAGATCCAATGATAATGCTCAAGCAACGCGAACCTGAAAGATATATCCATTTAGAGAATCTTTTACAACGAGGGTATTTCGATCAACGTGAAGCATATCCTGAAGGAAGTAATAAAGAAAAAAGACGTCAAGCAATTGCTCATGCATTATCTGCCGATGTTTCTGTTGTTCCTTCATCACGTTTGCTTTCTCTTCTCGGTCAAGCCCTTAAATGGCAAGCTACACAAGGATTATTGCCTCCTGGAACAACAATTGATTTATTTAGGGGAAAGGCTGCTGTAAGAGATCAAGAAGATGAGCAATGTCCATCACAACTTGCTAGACAAATCAAATTTGGTGCAAAATCACATGTTGAGGTTGCTACCTTTTCGCCCGATGGACAGTTTCTCGTTACAGGTAGTGTTGGTAAGTATAATAATTGTTTTATTTTTATTGCAAGAATTCAGGTTTTAATTTATTGCAATTCTTAGATGGTTTCATTGAAATTTACAACTTTTTGACGGGAAAAATTCGAAAAGATCTAAAGTATCAGGCACAGGATAACTTTATGATGATGGATCAAGCGGTACTTGCTTTAAGTTTTTCAAGAGACTCTGAAATGATTGTGTCCGGGAGTCAAGATGGTCAAATTAAAGTGTGGAAAGTACTGACAGGACAGTGCTTAAGACGATTTGAAAAAGCCCATTCAAAAGGAATCACATGCTTAGCTTTCTCTCGTGACAACTCTCAAATTTTATCCTCCTCATTTGATCATTTAATAAAACTGCATGGATTAAAGTCTGGAAAGATGCTAAAAGAATTCCGGGGACATACGTCATTCGTCAATGAATGTGTATTTACAACAGACGGAAATCATATTTTGAGTGCATCATCGGATGGACAAGTAAAAGTTTGGTCAATAAAAACGACAGAAACTATATCGACATTTAAATCTCTTGGTGAAGACTTGGCAGTAAATTCAATCATGCTTTTGCCAAAGAATCCTGATAATTTCATCGTCTGCAATCGAAGTAATACAGTGGTTGTAATGAATATGCAGGGGCAAATAGTAAAATCATTTTCAAGTGGAAAGCGAGAAGGTGGTAATTTTATAACAGCTATTATATCTTCGCTGGGTGAATTCATTTATTGCGTTGGTGAGGATAAGGTTCTCTATTGCTTCAGCTACACATCAGGAAAGCTTGAAAGAACACTTACCGTACATGAAAAAGACGTAATTGGCATTTGTCATCATCCGCATCAAAATATAATTGCAACATACTGTTCAGAAGGCATACTTAAATTATGGAAACCTTAAATTTTGTAGTTCTTATTCTGTGTGACATTTTTCTCAAATAAACTTTTATTCAAATCTAATAATCGGCAGTAAAATTTGATATAAAATATTGTGAATTTATTGATTGATCATAGCAGAAATTGGCTCGTGTTGGAAGGTTGCGAGCCAGGCGTCAGTGGTAAATCAACAGGCACAATGACAACATTATCAAAATATTTGTGTGCTAAGGAATCTTTAGCTGATATTCTTTCATCTGGATCGTATTTTATCATTGATTCAAATAACTCTATTGCGTCATTATCATTATAAATTCGAGATGGTAAGCCTTGTCGCTCCCATTTTGGAAATGATTCTTTATAGTCAGGCAATTGATGTATATTCTTCCATACTGTTGTATCCGGTGTCCCAAACTGTCTAAAAATTCTGTATAATTGATCAATTTCACTATCACCTTGAAACATTGGTCTCAACATCATCATTTCAGCAAAAATGCAACCAAGACTCCAAATATCTACAGCCGTTGAATATAATTTGCATCCAAGAAGTATTTCAGGCGCTCTATACCATAAAGTGATTACCTCGTGTGTATATGCTATATATTTAAGTAGGAGTTAAGTATTTATGATAAATTCACATGTCAATACAATAAATGCACAGTTTAGGATTATTTTTATATCTCGTGTGTAACATAATAAAATAGCTGGATCTTACAAGCTTTCAACGATAACAAACATATATTTACAACTTAATGCACGAGATATGTAACGTAATCTAAACTGTTGATTTGAATTCATTGATATTGTTTAAAATATTTTAGAGAAACCACTTAAACTTGCTGCTTCAGGTTTAAGGTACATCCTACAAGTTTTAACTACTATTTAATAAATGTAGAATTAATAGGCTAGATTTTAATTCAGGTAGTTTACGGCAATCATGAACTTGTATAGAGTGATAATCACCCTATTTTCTCAGGCTGATTTTCTATTTGGTTGAGTAGTTTTTGTTCAATTTCAAAAAACTGAAAATTCACCTATACCCATTTTTGAGGACCTGACATCCGGCACTGGATGAATAAAAAAACTTGAAAATTGGGGAATCTTTTTGTTACAATGTCAGAATCAAATATTGTATCCCAGGAATATGGTGAAACATTACCAAAATGTGCTTGATTACCGCAATTTTTGAAATGTGGCTTTCAAGGCTCAGAAATCGGAATAAAAACTATTTATATCCTTACTTCCTATTCCTATTGTAACTTCTTTGTAACGTATAGTGTGAATATTCTCGTGAAGCGCGATCTGCTTCATTACAAGTTTTCTAATAAAAATTCCTAAATTTCATTTCTTACCTCTTAAAGGAATATTGAATGTACGCGCAAGTCCGAAATCTGTTGAATTTTTTTAATTAATATGAAAACTGTTTATATGTTTATAATATTAAGCTATAGATACCTGCAAGCTTGATATGTCCGGCACAGTCGAGTAATAAATTTTGAGGTTTGAGATCTCTATGAAGTATCCTGTTCATATGACAATAATCAATAGCTTCTAAAAGCTGATGCATATAACTTTTGACAAGTTTTGGAGTAAGCAATTGTTTCTTGCGATCTAACAACTTTTTAAGATCCATATCGAGGTATTCAAAAACCATATATATACAACCTCCAGCAACAATCACATCAAATAATTGGACAATCGAGTGATGCTTCATGTTTTTAAGTAATGAAATCTCTCGCATGGCTGTTGATGGAATTCCCTCCGTTTCCCTGACAAAAAAAAAAAAACATTGTTTCTATTGAAATATTCAGTAACTGATGCTAAAGAACCGAACAGCTTTGCCTAAATGTTTAAAACTTGAAATATCTCAGAATTGGGCTTTTATTTAAGTCGATATACTACATATCAGCAAAGCTGAATCCTGTGGTGCTACGAATATTATTAAACAACGTAAATCGCACACACATAATTCAGTCTTTTCTAAATATGCATCAAAATTATTTCTTCTTCTTGATTTTCCAAAATGGATAATTCCTCTATCGTCTTTTTTTTTGTTGTTTTAATACTACTTACGACTCAAGACGGATTTTTTTGAGAGCTACATCGATGCCATTTCGCTTATGTTTAGCACGATAAACGATTCCGTAGGTTCCTTCACCGATCTGTTGATATAAAATTGGAAAAAATTCAAGTTCAAGTAAACAACTAGCTCGACTCAATTAAAAAGTAAACAAATTAGCTTTTAATCGTTTACATTGATTTTCTAAGCACTTTAATCTACCTTTTCTATCTTCTGAAACGATGGCAGATGATTTAAATCGTTCATTTTCTATTTATTTATTTTAATACACTAATTCATACAACTCTTCATGCAATTCAATGCGTTCGTAAAAAAATGCAACATCTGCTCACAAAAAATAACGATAAAATGGATAATCGAAAAAATTAATTAATCCTTTATCTACAAGTTCTACTTCCTTTTCTTCTAAACCTTATGACAATTTTGTAAGTGCCTAATTTCCTGCATTATTTTTTATAACAACTGTTCCCATTATAATCATTTTAATTTTTTTTGTACTATTTTCTATATCCACTTTTCGCGCCAAATGTTTGCGTATAATGCGACATCTGTTGGCAAATGATCTTGTTGCCTGTATAATAATTTGGAGTAATAGAAGAGTCTCAACGTCATATGAAAATTGGAAATATTAAAGGAATAGAAGCTAGGATATACCGATTTACTGTATTCTGATTCCTCAGTTGAAAAGGTTCTTCTGTACTGTATAGACTTGTTTTTTGTAACTCCGTATTATATTAAATTATTTTAGTATTTATTTAGTTCCTTTTATCATTATTAAGTGATTATAAAATCTAAACACATAAAGAAAAGCTTGTAACAGCATAAGTTAATGATAATTATTTATGTAAGCAAGGATGGATTATGTACCCATTTAAATAGTCTTTTATCGCATGACGACTGTTTGTGAATTTAATTAATACCGTGTGATATAGTGAATCATGCTTTTTGAAATATATCATGAAAGATGTAATGTCAAACGATGTATGACTGCAAAAAGTTATGAATAGTTTCTTGTGATGTTTGAGTTTGAAACAAAAAATGTAGTAATGCAGCAAAAAGTAGTACTGTGTGCATAAAAGTTTCGCAAATCAATTTCTATCACTCTTTCTTAAAACAACTGCAAAACTCCCTCACTATTATTATTTATAAACTTAGATGATCGTGTGACTTTCGCTTTTCTGATTCCTCTGTAATTGTGCAATAATTAGATATGCCTCAAATGTTGATCTACAACTTGGAAATGTATATTAAATCATAGCTTTGTTCTTAAAATTATCTTCTTATTTGTTTGATCAGCAAGATGTGAGTAATAAGCAGTTTACATGTATATCAAGACCATATAAATTTGCTCAAAAACATTGTCTCACATACAAACAAGTTAAAAAGATCGCTCATTCCCAAACTTCATACTTACTTCACATTTATAAAAGCCTTTTTTTTTTCTTCTGAAGAAATGTCTTAACTAATTCACAAGTTCTTTCGTTGTTTATTTTAATAATCTTCAGATTTTTAAAAACTTATTATTCTCGTATTAAGAGGAACCGATCAGCCATGAAATAAATTGACATCACTTTTCTGTACCTTTTCTTTTTAGAATAATGTGCCTGTGAATCATAAATTTAACAAAGTTAAGATAACAAAGTGATTTGTCAAAAATGAGATGATATGAGTTGAGTTCGCAAAGTGAAGCTGGAAAAGTTTTGAAAATTCTAAAAGCAAGTGTTAAAAAAAAGGCAACTTTCGTTGGATGCAAGTTAAATTCTTAGGATTGATAATTTAAAAAGAAAACAATAAGATGACAGTAAGCTACACAGGTCAAGTAGCAACTTGTCGTGGATTTGGATGCTTCCTAAAGCTGTTGATGAGGTAAGAACAACGTCAAAACTTGGAAATTCCGTATGAGTTGATGCAATTCAATATGAGTTATAATTACACTGTTCGTGTAGGTTGATTGAATATAGGCTAAAGAAATTTTCTTAATTGCCATTATGTACATAGAATTGGTTTATTATCAAATATATCGATGTAACAAAATATCCACAATAATTGCCTAATCATGACATGGAAAATTATTTGTGTAAAACCAAAAGTCTGACATTCATTATCAGTCAGTAATATCTATTATGAAAGTATTAACTAGTAATAATAAAATAAACACATGTAACGAAGTTCATTAAACTTCCGCTTTTTTTTATCGGTAATCGCAAGCAAGAATGTTCGCTGGCGTTAAAAATCATTTGCATAATTATTATTTCTATATAAAAACTTTTATTGATCACAAAATGGTAATTTCTTCCTATTTGTTTCTGTGTCATTTCACTACAATACAATATTTATGATGTTCTTGGCATATTCCTTACTTCGTATTTCTCTTTTAATTCTTTTTACTTCTTAAAAATCATCTTCATCAAAATTCTCAAAAAATCTCATAAGCTGGTCTTGAAATTCTCTTTTTAATGGCAAATTCACTTCAACAGGTTTTCATTATACACAAGTAGTTAAACATGTACTAAGACTTTATGCTGATCGTTGTTGAAAAGATCATTTTTTTCATGACGAATAATTGACGTAATTTGAAGGTGAAACTTCTTTAAGTCCAATCTTTGTTACATTGGAGGCTATAATGGAGACTGAATCATTTTGGGATTTTTTTTTGTAAATTTATATTTCCAAGATTTTTTTTTCTCGGCGGAACAAGTTTAGAAATGGAGATCATTTAGAAATGGAGTTTATATACTGTTAATTATCAAATGATCAAAAATACTTCGAACTTATACAGTCCTTTTATAAGAAAAATCTTCATTTCCAATGGCGACAATATAAAATCTCAAGCGACATGCGACCGTAAAGTATACACTAATTGTAATTATCAGTTTTTTTTTTATTCAATCCATAATATTTCTTTCATTCATAGTTTCGAGCCACCGAGGCGTCATTCATCAACGTATTTATAATCAAACTCTGAAATTTAGTACTACACACAGATTTCTTTCAAGTATACTTTATTATTATCTAATATAAAAATATTATGCAGTCATTCATGATGGTCGAAAAAGTACTACTTATCAAAAAGATCGATAAAAAAAATCTTATATTTTGTTCAATTCTGTTAAGAACTGATTGCTCAGAATCACGTGACAGTGTTCGTCTTTTCCGATATTTAAATGATTAATTTTTGTCTTGCTTTTGTTCCGTTTATTAATCATGACCTGAAATTTGTTTTACACATGAAAGAAACTCACAAATTAATTTGTGAATGAAAACTATTTTATGTGTTTTTTGAACTTATTTCTTCATTAATTTGCGTAATACGTCATTCTTATAAATAGATTTTTGTTTCTTGCTACTTCCTGCTTTTTTAAATCACATTATATTTTTTATAAGATTCTTTTTTAATATTTCTAAATTATTCTTGTCGCATATTTTTAACAAAAATCAGCGAATAGCAATAAATATGAAATAAAAATCATCTGCTGCGGGTTCCCCAATGTTATGAATTGTGTTCAGATGTCTCTCAATTTACGTCAAAAAGAATTAAGTTCAAGGTCATATGCCGAAAATGTTTATTTTGATTGCCTGAACAGTTTTTGTTTTAAATGAGTAATACATACTAATACATTAACAACTAGACATAACCAACCATTATTAACGACAACGTGGACAAAATTTTCATATTATTTAATATCGAAACTTGTATTTTTCTTATTTGATGATAAGCATGTTTATGGTCATTTTAAAAGGAAATTTGATGAACATTAAAATTCATGAATGAAATATATACCACAATGTGTACTAATAGCTCTTTAGCTCTGAACCAATTATATTATGATATATTTTTTTTAAAAAAATTATCATTTAAAATAATATGAACTTAATTGTACATTAAACTTAATTGAGTTAGCAATAACATGTTAATGAAGTATCATAAAATTTCCTTGGAGCTAAAATACTATGAAACGTCTCAAAGAATAAACCATTTTATGTCATCAACATATATTTTAAAATGATAATTAGAATCGGGCCCGTCACATTTATACAAAGTTCAAATAATTCATACTTGAATTAAAGATCGTGACAAGATAAATGAATGTTCTTATCATTCATCAATAGTGTGCACTTGAAATTTCATTTAACAACTAAAGTATGTGCATTTTAAATGTGATAGAAACGTATATCAATGACCATAAAATAGTTGAAATAGTTGAATGCTTTAAAGGAAACATTTAGAGTATATTTTAAAAGTAACTTGATATCAACTCTTAATTAAAGTTTTTAAATTCAATTAAACTTAGTGTTGTCACTTTGTTATTTGTCATGATCTCATACTGATCATGAAATGATTTACTGACTTAATGATTTTGAAGTTTCATCAATGTAATATTACCTTTCAAAAATTTTTTTACACTTTCAGATGGCGAGGATCAATCTACAAATTAGTCTGGCTTGATCTTACTTCGTTTCTTTTAGTCTATTACACATTAAATCTTACGTATCGTTTCGGTCTGAACGATGAACAAAAAAAGACTTTTGAAGCAATGGTTAAATATTGCGATGAACATTCCAATTTAATTCCTCTATCCTTCGTGCTGGGTTTCTATGTTTCTATTGTCATGACTCGTTGGTGGAATCAATATACGGTAATGGAAATTTATTTCTCCTTATTATTCTGCGGATTGAAAAAATGAATCACTTTAATTTGAAAACATACCGTGGCTCAATTATGCTTTTTGCACATTTGCTTTGAATGCTATTTTTTTACTAAACCAACCTTTATACGTTATATATGAATGGAAACGTCTCTGAACGAGTTTGGATAAAATTCAAAAGATTACCTTATAACCTTTGAAAATGATGAAACTCTAGTGTACTGAAAAGAACACAGCGTCCTCCCAAAATGTTTTAAAAATTTAGCATATGCGATAGTATGCTCAACTAAAGGGCTGTTTTTCTTTAGGATGCTTATTGAGGATGCTCTTGAGTGTGACCTCATTGTGACCTCTCCTGAATAAACTCTTGAGCATATTCAGAGTATATTTTTGTGATAAATCACTTCTAATTATATCATACTCATTTAAGTTTACTCTTAAGTATGTTCTAAGCAAGTAATTTCATACTTAATTTTTTAAGATTTAAGACCATTCTTTGTTTATTTATACAAAAGTACAATCTGAGCATAATGAGATTAAAAAACTTAAAGTGCAGGAGTCAAATAAGATCATTACTGTTCAATTTTTCTTAATTAAATATTATGTGCAGTAAATAATGTTTTTGTCACTGAATATTTTCAATTGCTTGACTTTTTTTGGCATTTACGATATGCTTGGAGTCAAATTTGATAGAAAAAAAAATTAATTTTTGGACCTTTTTAATCTAATATGAAATCCAATAAAATTGTATAGAATTCATAAATATCTATGGTCGGCAAAAAGCTTATAAAATCAGTTGAACATGTAAAATGTGTGGCAGAATTTCATGTAATATTTCTTCTATTTCGTAGTTTCATAATATTATATAGAAAAGAAAAAATCTCTTCACGTGTGTTATGCTTATTAGATTTTTAAATCTACAAAAACTATATATCAAGTTAATATTTAAACAATTCGGAATTGTGTCTCCTAAGAAGTATAAATCTGACAACTTTGAGATTTTATAAGCAGCTTCAGAAACTTTTCCATTCATATACAACGTGTAAAGGTCCGTAAAGACTAATCTAGTAATATAAAGTATTCGAATTAAATGTGCAAAATCGAATTACGGAAAAAGATGAAATAATAATTTATATTAATAAATTTATTTCAGAGTATACCATGGCCTGATCCAATTGCTGTTTTTGTTAGCGCTACTGTACATGGCCAGGATGAGAGAGTAAGCTAATTTCTGAACTACTTTAGAAGTCGCCGTTACAGATGTGAACTAAAGAGTTGAGTCCAGTTTTCTTGCATAGATCAGGAAAGTCGTATTCAATTCATGTTCGAAACTAAAGGCCAAAATCCAATAGATTTTAAGTCATGTCTGAAATTGAAAAAAGATCATATCACATACATGCTCCAATCAAATTTAGAATTATTAACAAATTCGTATATAGGTTGTTCAAAAATGACGTTCCTGAAAAATTACTTCAATTTTCAATGGAAGTCTCTTATCTTGTTTTAATTTTCGCTATATTTTCATTCTATTTCATGTCTGGTTTTATGAATTTAATTATTTCTTTTTAATAGGGTCGCGTCATGAGACGAACAATTATGCGCTATGTATGTTTATGCATTTCAATGGTGAGTAAATACAAATGGCATGTTTATCAAAGCATTCCCTTATGTGTCGCACTTCACTTGTCTTTTCATTTACTTAAAAAGGTATTAGGAAACTTGTCGCCGAAAGTAAAAAAGAGATTTCCAACACTTAATCATTATGTCGAAGCTGGTCTTTTAAATGATAATGAACGAGAAATTATTGAGGATTTGAATATGAAATTTCCAAAGCATTCGAAACACTGGCTACCAATTGTTTGGGCAGCAAGTATTATAACAAGAGCTAGGAAAGAAGGAAGAATTCGTGACGATTTTGCAGTCAAAACAATTATTGACGAATTAAATAAGTTTCGTGGACAATGTGGAGTTTTAATTGCTTATGACACTATCAGTAAGTAGATTTTTAAAGTAAAATATGTATGTGCATCTTAATAACGGCAATAATGAATATTTGATTAATTTAGGTATTCCGCTCGTTTATACTCAAGTCGTTACGATTGCCGTATATTCTTATTTCCTTGTTGCACTTTTTGGACAACAATGGACAGAAGGAAAAGGAGAAGAAAATGGATATAAAAATAGAATTGATCTCTACTTCCCAATATTTAGTCTTTTGCAATTCTTTTTTTATATGGGATGGCTGAAAGTCGCAGAGCAATTGATAAATCCATTCGGCGATGATGATGATGATTTTGAAGTCAATTGGATGATTGATAGAAATCTTCAAGTCAGCTATTTAATTGTTGATGAAATGCATCATGACCATCCAGAACTTTTAAAAGATCAATATTGGGATTCCGTCCTTACATCAGATCTGGTACTTCAAACTAAATCAAAATTATATATTTGAATAGTTTCTAATTTATCTATTTCAATAGCCTTATACTGTTGCTTCTATGGGTAATCGAGAAGAACCACCGGTTGCGTCAACGGTAATTAAATTGCTTTAAATTTTTCAGCAGCAGAATTAATCTTAATTATTATTTGTTTTTCTTTTTCATCATTTAGGCCAACATTGAAATTAAGAAAGGAGGTGGAGATATTGTCACTGCTCCATCAATGGCTAAATTGGATGATATGGTCGGTAAAAATACAACAGCAATGAATTATGAATTTCCAGATAATGATAATGACAGTGATAAGGTTAGGCGGATATGCATTATTCCAAGAGCTTCTCTTATTATAAATTAAATGAATGATAATTTTCCTGTCATTTTTTAACCAATTTTTTCTTTCTTTTGGTGAAGGATTTGATTCAAAAGTTTGTCTATCTATTATGCACAGGCTCTACACAAAAAGTAAAAAAAAATTTCAAGGCAACACAATAGCAATCATTAATTCAAAGTTATAGAACTGTAGCTATAAATGATAAATTTATAGAGACCAAAATTTATTTTAATTCATAGATAGTGCCCCAAAAAAGACTCATTAACCTTTTCTTTCTTGAATACTTGGCATGTGTATCAAACATTGGCTTCTTTGCTAGCTTTTAATTATTAATTGTGGGATTGGAATGTATTCGGCTTTATATCTTTTATTATAGCAGAAGATTTTTTAAATTCAATATGTTTTTGTTTAAAACCATTTAAAACTAATGATATTGGTAAAAAGAATTTAAAATTTTTTTTGCGTAAATCACCATTTATTTAACAAAGAGTTAATATAAAAGCGTTCATATCTTCATTTTTGGTTTTTTTTTTCTTTATAATTTTAGGATAATGAGGACAATGCTAGTGGTATTCATTTTACGGCAAGCGGTCGTAGACGTAATGTAAGTGGATCGGCGTCAAACACTTCTATGCATTCGTTGGCTGGAACAATGAGTCGAGTAAATACAGTTACATCCTTATTAAAACGTTTCTTGAGTAAAGATGATGGAAGTCGTCCTGGAAGTGCCACCAATACTGAAAAAGGTCTCGGAACTTCTGCTAGTTCTGCAAGTATTAATGAAAGAAGACATCCAACAGCAATTGGTAGTATGAAGATAACAGATCAAGTAATTGAAGAAGTTGACGAACAAATGACTATAACATCAATGAGAAATAACAATATAGATTCCAGACCAACAGCACAAAGTATATTTTCGAAAGCAAGTGATCCAATTGATGTACCTGGATCGATTCCGCCTCAATATGGACGATTTTTTTCTGCTACTGTTCATGAAAATAATCAAAACCTGTTTCCAATAGGTGGAGTAGATGATTTGCTAAGTTCTTCAGCACCTACAAAATTAGTGCCTACAAGTTCTCATCAACCAAACACATTATCTGAATTTGATCCTAAAAATTTTGAATCACAATTGAGTAGAAAGAGCGAAAGCATGGAAGAACATGACAGTACAGCAGTTGATGACGATTTTGAGAAACTTCGACAAGAGCGCGAGGCAGCAAGAATGGCAAAACAAAAGGAAAAGCTAGCACGAAGTATTTCAGCACAACAAGGAATTGTAAATCAAATGGAGTTACATGAATTAATTACTGATGCTTTAAATAACGTTCAAAAATCAGAGAGTGGAGCTAGCAGTCCTACTCATGAGGCAGCATGATCTTAATTATATAGTAAAGGCTGAAACGGAAAGCCTTAGGTTGATAACATTAAATAACTGATAATAATTTCTCAAACACACAATATTAATAATTAGTCAATTAAGTTATTATTAAGAATATACCCGAAAGACCCAAACAATTAAAGTGTTCATCTGGGTAAAATCTTCTAGATTATGTCAGGTTTTGAGCACAAATAATGACATATTTGATATTGTAAAAAATGCGGGAAAACTTCTTTAGAACAGAACTCGTCAAGTCAAAAAGCTTTTGACAATACTCGGAACGATTTCAAATAAAGTTTGATTGAATAAACATTTGATTTATTATGTCATTAAAAAAGACATTTGAATGATCCTAGAAAAAGACATTAAATCATTATCAGTATATAATATACCTATTTATGTTAAAATTTAAAGTCGCAACTTTAATTTATTACAAGAAAGCATAAGATATGAGCCTTAACGTGATAAAGAGAAACCGTAAAAATTTAGTGTGATAATTGAACAATAAAATTGAAGATAATTAAGGCAACACTCGTGTAGAATTTACATTTTAATAATTAAATTAATACTGAAATCTCTTGGAGATGTAACACTTATCAATTTTAATTAATAAGTTTTAAAATAAATATGGCAACAAAAATTTGATGTAATTTAAGTGTTTAGAATTTTCAACCGATTTCAGTCACACAAAAAAGATAAATTGCTAAATTGGCAAACAAAAAAAACCATTTAAATTCCAAACTAGTTTTAATTTTATTTTAAACCGTGTCTTGTTCTGTTTAAGAGAGTATTTTGATATGATCTGATTGCAAAAACACAAAAGGGAAAATCAGAGTTGCTTATTAATTAAATGATAAATACATCACTTTTTATGAATCTTAAAATTTCTTAAATAAAGAAAAATAAATTTAAAAAATAAAAAAAAATATTTTTTTAAAAAAACATACATTTTCCAGTAACTCCAAACATTCCATAAGAAGGACCTTTACAAAAAAGAGATTCTAGAAATTCTCACTTTCATTCCAAGTTATGTCTGTTGAAAGTGATCAAAAGCATAACTTTGACATTCAATTTGCAACGACAGAAACGTCAAAGAAGAAGTTTTGGGTGGTTTCGAAGTCAATTTAAATGAAAACTAGTGTAAACCCAATGCGGATATATTAACACCGTACCATCAAAAGTCTTATGGATAGACCAAGATTTGTTCAGCATAGGTTTGAAGGGTGAGCGTGAAGTACGGCCGAGACCCATATGGACACAGTTCAAAAGTTATACCTAATTTATGTCAAAATTATGTCAGCAACAAAAACACTTAGTTTGAATTTTGTCACCCTCGGGAACACTATGAACCAGTATAGCTGATTTTGGTCCAAATCTCGGCCATACTTCACACTTATTTGAACCACATTTTCTCGTAAATGTTAAAATATTATTAAAAAGTAATTAATCCTGAATTATGTCGCTATTTTGTCAAGTGTTTTAAGATAAAAAAATTGTTTTTTGGTTTCCACAGTGAAGAGTATGAAAAAAATTCAGATGGGGTAGTCGAAATTTTAGATTTCGATTTTTTTAAGCTATGCATAACAAAAAGTAATATTGGTATGTAATTTATGTCAGAACTATGTCAATTCAAATAAAACATCCTAAAATGTTTTTGACCAAAGTAAACCATAGAAAATCAATTTTCAATTTTGGACTAGGGGCGACCCTAGTCAAAATCAATTTTGTCACTTTTTTCTTCGAGGGTTTATGATAAATGGATTGAAACTATGCATAAATATTCAAGTGCTTAAAACAAATACAAATAAAATATCCTAAAATTTTTTTGAGCAAAGAACCAAGTAGGAAATACATTTTTAATTATGAACTTGGGACAGGTCTAGTAAAAATCAATTTTGTCACTTTTTTCTTCGAGGATTTATACAAATGGATTGAAACTTTGCATAAATATTCTAGTGCTTAAAACAAATACAAATAAGACATCCTTAAAATTTTTTTGTGCAAAGAACCAAGTAAGAAATACATTTTTAATTATGAACTTGGGACAGGTCTAGTCAAAATCAATTTTCTCACTTTTTTTCTTCGAGGGTTTATACAAATGCATTGAAACTATGTACAAATATTCTAGTGCTTAAAACAAATAAAAATAAAACATCCTAAAATTTTTTTGAGCAAAGAACCAAGTAGGAAATACATTTTCAATTTTGGACTAGGGGCGACCCTAGTCAAAATCAATTTTGTCACTTTTTTCTTCGAGGGTTTATACAAATGGATTGAAACTTTGCATAAATATTCTAGTGCTTAAAGCAAATACAAATAAAACATCTTTAAAATTTTTTTGAGCAAAGAACCAAGTAAGAAATACATTTTTAATTATGAACTTGGGACAGGTCTAGTCAAAATCAATTTTGTCACTTTTTTCTTCGAGGGTTTATGACAAATGGATTGAAACTATGCATAAATATTCAAGTGCTTAAAACAAATACAAATAAAATATCCTAAAATTTTTTTGAGCAAAGAACCAAGTAGGAAATACATTTTTAATTATGAACTTGGGACAGGTCTAGTCAAAATCAATTTTGTCACTTTTTTCTTCGAGGGTTTATGACAAATGGATTGAAACTATGCATAAATATTCAAGTGCTTAAAACAAATACAAATAAAATATCCTAAAATTTTTTTGAGCAAAGAACCAAGTAGGAAATACATTTTTAATTATGAACTTGGGACAGGTCTAGTCAAAATCAATTTTGTCACTTTTTTCTTCGAGGGTTTATGACAAATGGATTGAAACTATGCATAAATATTCAAGTGCTTAAAACAAATACAAATAAAATATCCTAAAATTTTTTTGAGCAAAGAACCAAGTAGGAAATACATTTTTAATTATGAACTTGGGACAGGTCTAGTCAAAATCAATTTTGTCACTTTTTTCCCTTCGAGGATAAATCCAAATACAGTAAAACCTTGTACGAGCATTCTAATCCTTAGGTCACACATTTCTGAATTAATAAAAATCATTTTTTTGGACAAAATTTTAAGTCACGTTGTTTTTAAATGTACAGCCAAATTTATAAAATTTGGGTCTGACGACATATAGAATACATTTCTTTCTTTAGATATTTAAAACTGTTTTGTATAAATATTTGTATACTCACTCAAAGTTTCACTGTAATTGGATAAACCTTCGAAGAAAAAAGTGACAAAATTGATTTTGACTAGGGTCGCACCTAGTCCAAAATTGAAAATGTATTTCCTACTTGGTTCTTTGCTCAAAAAAATTTTAAGGATGTTTTATTTTTATTTGTTTTAAGCACTAGAATATTAATGCAAAGTTTCAATCCATTTGTATAAACCCTCGAAGAAAAAAGTGACAAAATTGATTTTGACTAGGGTCGCCCCTAGTCCAAAATTGAAAATGTATTTCTTACTTGGTTCTTTGCTCAAAAAAATTTTAAGGATGTTTTATTTGTATTTGTTTTAAGCACTAGAATATTTATGCAAAGTTTCAATCCATTTGTATAAACCCTCGAAGAAAAAAGTGACAAAATTGATTTTGACTAGGGTCGCCCCTAGTCCAAAATTAAAAATGTATTTCTTACTTGGTTCTTTGCTCAAAAAAATTTTAAGGATGTTTTATTTGTATTTGCTTTAAGCACTAGAATATTTATGCAAAGTTTCAATCCATTTGTATAAACCCTCGAAGAAAAAAGTGACAAAATTGATTTTGACTAGGGTCGCCCCTAGTCCAAAATTGAAAATGTATTTCTTACTTGGTTCTTTGCTCAAAAAAATTTTAAGGATGTTTTATTTGTATTTGATTTAAGCACTAGAATATTAATGCAAAGTTTTAATCCATTTGTATAAACCCTCGAAGAAAAAAGTGACAAAATTGATTTTGACTAGGGTCGCCCCTAGTCCAAAATTGAAAATGTATTTCCTACTTGGTTCTTTGCTCAAAAAAATTTTAGGATGTTTTATTTGTATTTGTTTTAAGCACTAGAATATTTATGCAAAGTTTCAATCCATTTGTATAAACCTTCGAAGAAAAAAGTGACAAAATTAATTTTGACCTGTCCCAAGTTCATATTTAAAAATGTTTTTCTTACTTGGTTCTTTGCTCAAAAAAATTTTAAGGATGTTTTATTTGTATTTGATTTAAGCACTAGAATATTTATGCAAAGTTTTAATCCATTTGTATAAACCCTCGAAGAAAAAAGTGACAAAATTGATTTTAACAAGGGTCGCACCTAGTCCAAAATTGAAAATGTATTTCCTACTTGGTTCTTTGCTCAAAAAAATTTTAGGATGTCTAATTTGTATTTGTTTTAAGCACTTGAATATTAATGCAAAGTTTCAATCCATTTGTATAAACCTTCGAAGAAAAAAGTGACAAAATTAATTTTGACCTGTCCCAAGTTCATATTTAAAAATGTTTTTCTTACTTGGTTCTTTGCTCAAAAAAATTTTAAGGATGTTTTATTTGTATTTGATTTAAGCACTAGAATATTTATGCAAAGTTTTAATCCATTTGTATAAACCCTCGAAGAAAAAAGTGACAAAATTGATTTTAACAAGGGTCGCACCTAGTCCAAAATTGAAAATGTATTTCCTACTTGGTTCTTTGCTCAAAAAAAATTTTGGATGTTTTATTTGTATTTTTTTAAGCACTAGAATATTAATTCAAAGTTTCAATCCATTTGTATAAACCCTCGAAGAAAAAAGTGACAAAATTGATTTTGACTAGGGTCGCCCCTAGTCCAAAATTGAAAATGTATTTCCTACTTGGTTCTTTGCTCAAAAAAATTTTAAGGATGTTTTATTTGTATTTGTTTTAAGCACTAGAATATTAATGCAAAGTTTCAATCCATTTGTATAAACCTTCGAAGAAAAAAGTGACAAAATTAATTTTGACCTGTCCCAAGTTCATATTTAAAAATGTTTTTCTTACTTGGTTCTTTGCTCAAAAAAATTTTAAGGATGTTTTATTTGTATTTGATTTAAGCACTAGAATATTTATGCAAAGTTTTAATCCATTTGTATAAACCCTCGAAGAAAAAAGTGACAAAATTGATTTTAACAAGGGTCGCACCTAGTCCAAAATTGAAAATGTATTTCCTACTTGGTTCTTTGCTCAAAAAAATTTTAGGATGTCTAATTTGTATTTGTTTTAAGCACTTGAATATTTATGCAAAGTTTCAATTCATTTGGAAAAACCCTCGAAGAAAAAAGTGACAAAATTGATTTTGACTAGGGTCGCCCCTAGTCCAAAATTAAAAATGTATTTCCTACTTGGTTCTTTGCTCAAAAAAATTTTAGGATGTTTTATTTGTATTTGTTTTAAGCACTAAAATATTATTGCAAAGTTTCAATCCATTTGTATAAACCTTCGAAGAAAAAAGTGACAAAATTGATTTTGACTAGGGTCGCCCCTAGTCCAAAATTAAAAATGTATTTCTTACTTGGTTCTTTGCTCAAAAAAATTTTAAGGATGTTTTATTTGTATTTGATTTAAGCACTAGAATATTTATGCAAAGTTTCAATCCATTTGTATAAACCTTCGAAAAAAGAGAGACAAAATTAATTTTGACCTGTCCCAAGTTCATATTTAAAAATGTTTTTCTTACTTGGTTCTTTGCTCAAAAAAATTTTAAGGATGTTTTATTTGTATTTGATTTAAGCACTAGAATATTAATGCAAAGTTTCAATCCATTTGTATAAACCCTCGAAGAAAAAAGTGACAAAATTGATTTTAACAAGGGTCGCACCTAGTCCAAAATTGAAAATGTATTTCCTACTTGGTTCTTTGCTCAAAAAAATTTTAAGGATGTTTTATTTGTATTTGTTTTAAGCACTAAAATATTATTGCAAAGTTTCAATCCATTTGTATAAACCTTCGAAAAAAGAGAGACAAAATTAATTTTGACCTGTCCCAAGTTCATATTTAAAAATGTATTTCTTACTTGGTTCTTTGCTCAAAAAAATTTTAAGGATGTTTTATTTGTATTTGCTTTAAGCACTAGAATATTTATGCAAAGTTTCAATCCATTTGTATAAACCTTCGAAGAAAAAAGTGACAAAATTAATTTTGACTAGGGTCGCCCCTAGTTCAAAATTGAAAATGTATTTCCTCCTTGATTCTTTGCTCAAAAAAATTTTAAGATGTTTTATTTGTATTTGTTTTAAGCACTAGAATATTTATGCAAAGTTTTAATCCATTTGTATAAACCCTCGAAGAAAAAAGTGACAAAATTGATTTTAACAAGGGTCGCACCTAGTCCAAAATTGAAAATGTATTTCCTACTTGGTTCTTTGCTCAAAAAAATTTTAGGATGTTTTATTTGTATTTGTTTTAAGCACTAGAATATTAATGCAAAGTTTCAATCCATTTGTATAAACCTTCGAAGAAAAAAGTGACAAAATTAATTTTGACCTGTCCCAAGTTCATATTTAAAAATGTATTTCTTACTTGGTTCTTTGCTCAAAAAAATTTTAAGGATGTTTTATTTGTATTTGTTTTAAGCACTAGAATATTAATGCAAAGTTTTAATCCATTTGTATAAACCTTCGAAGAAAAAAGTGACAAAATTAATTTTGACCTGTCCCAAGTTCATATTTAAAAATGTATTTCTTACTTGGTTCTTTGCTCAAAAAAATTTTAGGATGTTATATTTGTATTTTTTTTAAGCACTAGAATATTTATGCAAAGTTTTAATTTATTTGGAAAAACCCTCGAAGAAAAAAGTGACAAAATTGATTTTGACTAGGGTCGCCCCTAGTCCAAAATTGAAAATGTATTTCCTACTTGGTTCTTTGCTCAAAAAAAATTTTAGGATGTTTTATTTGTATTTGTTTTAAGCACTAGAATATTTATGCAAAGTATCAATCTATTTGTATAAACCCTCGAAGAAAAAAGTGACAAAATTGATTTTAACAAGGGTCGCATCTAGTCCAAAATTGAAAATGTATTTCCTACTTGGTTCTTTGCTCAAAAAAATTTTAGGATGTTTTATTTTTATTTGTTTTAAGCACTTGAATATTTATGCAAAGTTTCAATCCATTTGTATAAACCCTCGAAGAAAAAAGTGACAATATTGATTTTGACTAGGGTCGCCCCTAGTCCAAAATTGAAAATGTATTTCCTACTTGGTTCTTTGCTCAAAAAAATTTTAGGATGTTTTATTTGTATTTGTTTTAATCATTAGAATATGTATGCAAAGTTTCAATCCATTTGTATAAACCCTCGAAGAAAAAAGTGACAATATTGATTTTGACTAGGGTCGCTCCTAGTCCAAAATTGAAAATGTATTTCCTACTTGATTCTTTGCTCAAAAAAATTTTAAGATGTTTTATTTGTATTTGTTTTAAGCACTAGAATATTTATGCAAAGTTTCAATCCATTTGTATAAACCCTCGAAGAAAAAAGTGACAATATCGATTTCGACTAGGGTCGCCCCTAGTCCAAAATTGAAAATGTATTTCCTTCTTGGTTCTTTGCTCAAAAAAATTTTAGGATGTTTTATTTGTATTTGTTTTAAGCACTAGAATATTTCCTTCTTGGTTCTTTGCTCAAAAAAATTTTAGGATGTTTTATTTGTATTTGTTTTAAGCACTAGAATATTTATGCAAAGTTTCAATCCATTTGTACAAACCCTCGAAGAAAAAAGTGACAAAATTGATTTTGACTAGGGTCTCTCCTAGTCCAAAATTGAAAATGTATTTCCTACTTGGTTCTTTGCTCAAAAAAATTTTAGGGATGTTTTATTTGTATTTGTTTTAAGCACTAGAATATTTATGCAAAGTTTCAATCCATTTGTATAAACCTTCGAAGAAAAAAGTGACAAAATAAATTTTGACCTGTCCCAAGTTCATATTTAAAAATGTATTTCTTACTTGGTTCTTTGCTCAAAAAAATTTTAAGGATGTTTTATTTGTATTTGTTTTAAGCACTAGAATATTAATGCAAAGTTTTAATCCATTTGTATAAACCCTCGAAGAAAAAAGTGACAAAATTGATTTTGACTAGGGTCGCTCCTAGTCCAAAATTGAAAATGTATTTCTTACTTGGTTCTTTGCTCAAAAAAATTTCAGGATGTTTTATTTGTATTTGATTTAAGCACTAGAATATTTATGCAAAGTTTCAATCCATTTGTATAAACCCTCGAAGAAAAAAGTGACAAAATTGATTTTAACAAGGGTCGCACCTAGTCCAAAATTTAAAATGTATTTCCTACTTGGTTCTTTGCTCAAAAAAATTTTAGGATGTTATATTTGTATTTGTTTTAAGCACTTGAATATTTATGCAAAGTTTCAATCCATTTGTATAAACCTTCGAAGAAAAAAGTGACAAAATTAATTTTGACCTGTCCCAAGTTCATATTTAAAAATGTATTTCTTACTTGGTTCTTTGCTCAAAAAAATTTTAAGGATGTTTTATTTGTATTTGATTTAAGCACTAGAATATTTATGCAAAGTTTCAATCCATTTATATAAACCCTCGAAGAAAAAAGTGACAAAATTGATTTTAACAAGGGTCGCACCTAGTCCAAAATTTAAAATGTATTTCCTACTTGGTTCTTTGCTCAAAAAAATTTTAGGATGTCTAATTTGTATTTGTTTTGAGCACTTGAATATTTATGCAAAGTTATAATTCATTTGGAAAAACCCTCGAAGAAAAAAGTGACAAAATTGATTTTGACCAGGGTCGCCCCTAGTCCAAAATTGAAAATGTATTTCCTACTTGGTTCTTTGCTCAAAAAAATTTTAGGATGTTATATTTGTATTTTTTTTAAGCACTAGAATATTTATGCAAAGTTTTAATTTATTTGGAAAAACCCTCGAAGAAAAAAGTGACAAAATTGATTTTGACTAGGGTCGCCCCTAGTCCAAAATTGAAAATGTATTTCCTACTTGGTTCTTTGCTCAAAAAAAATTTTAGGATGTTTTATTTGTATTTGTTTTAAGCACTAGAATATTTATGCAAAGTATCAATCTATTTGTATAAACCCTCGAAGAAAAAAGTGACAAAATTGATTTTAACTAGGGTCGCATCTAGTCCAAAATTGAAAATGTATTTCCTACTTGGTTCTTTGCTCAAAAAAATTTTAGGATGTTTTATTTGTATTTGTTTTAAGCACTAGAATATTTATGCAAAGTTTCAATCCATTTGTATAAACCTTCGAAGAAAAAAGTGACAAAATTAATTTTGACCTGTCCCAAGTTCATATTTAAAAATGTTTTTCTTACTTGGTTCTTTGCTCAAAAAAATTTTAAGGATGTTTTATTTGTATTTGATTTAAGCACTAGAATATTTATGCAAAGTTTTAATCCATTTGTATAAACCCTCGAAGAAAAAAGTGACAAAATTGATTTTAACAAGGGTCGCACCTAGTCCAAAATTGAAAATGTATTTCCTACTTGGTTCTTTGCTCAAAAAAATTTTAGGATGTCTAATTTGTATTTGTTTTAAGCACTTGAATATTAATGCAAAGTTTCAATCCATTTGTATAAACCTTCGAAGAAAAAAGTGACAAAATTAATTTTGACCTGTCCCAAGTTCATATTTAAAAATGTTTTTCTTACTTGGTTCTTTGCTCAAAAAAATTTTAAGGATGTTTTATTTGTATTTGATTTAAGCACTAGAATATTTATGCAAAGTTTTAATCCATTTGTATAAACCCTCGAAGAAAAAAGTGACAAAATTGATTTTAACAAGGGTCGCACCTAGTCCAAAATTGAAAATGTATTTCCTACTTGGTTCTTTGCTCAAAAAAAATTTTGGATGTTTTATTTGTATTTTTTTAAGCACTAGAATATTAATTCAAAGTTTCAATCCATTTGTATAAACCCTCGAAGAAAAAAGTGACAAAATTGATTTTGACTAGGGTCGCCCCTAGTCCAAAATTGAAAATGTATTTCCTACTTGGTTCTTTGCTCAAAAAAATTTTAAGGATGTTTTATTTGTATTTGTTTTAAGCACTAGAATATTAATGCAAAGTTTCAATCCATTTGTATAAACCTTCGAAGAAAAAAGTGACAAAATTAATTTTGACCTGTCCCAAGTTCATATTTAAAAATGTTTTTCTTACTTGGTTCTTTGCTCAAAAAAATTTTAAGGATGTTTTATTTGTATTTGATTTAAGCACTAGAATATTTATGCAAAGTTTTAATCCATTTGTATAAACCCTCGAAGAAAAAAGTGACAAAATTGATTTTAACAAGGGTCGCACCTAGTCCAAAATTGAAAATGTATTTCCTACTTGGTTCTTTGCTCAAAAAAATTTTAGGATGTCTAATTTGTATTTGTTTTAAGCACTTGAATATTTATGCAAAGTTTCAATTCATTTGGAAAAACCCTCGAAGAAAAAAGTGACAAAATTGATTTTGACTAGGGTCGCCCCTAGTCCAAAATTAAAAATGTATTTCCTACTTGGTTCTTTGCTCAAAAAAATTTTAGGATGTTTTATTTGTATTTGTTTTAAGCAATAAAATATTATTGCAAAGTTTCAATCCATTTGTATAAACCTTCGAAGAAAAAAGTGACAAAATTGATTTTGACTAGGGTCGCCCCTAGTCCAAAATTAAAAATGTATTTCTTACTTGGTTCTTTGCTCAAAAAAATTTTAAGGATGTTTTATTTGTATTTGATTTAAGCACTAGAATATTTATGCAAAGTTTCAATCCATTTGTATAAACCTTCGAAAAAAGAGAGACAAAATTAATTTTGACCTGTCCCAAGTTCATATTTAAAAATGTTTTTCTTACTTGGTTCTTTGCTCAAAAAAATTTTAAGGATGTTTTATTTGTATTTGATTTAAGCACTAGAATATTAATGCAAAGTTTCAATCCATTTGTATAAACCCTCGAAGAAAAAAGTGACAAAATTGATTTTAACAAGGGTCGCACCTAGTCCAAAATTGAAAATGTATTTCCTACTTGGTTCTTTGCTCAAAAAAATTTTAAGGATGTTTTATTTGTATTTGCTTTAAGCACTAGAATATTTATGCAAAGTTTCAATCCATTTGTATAAACCTTCGAAGAAAAAAGTGACAAAATTAATTTTGACTAGGGTCGCCCCTAGTTCAAAATTGAAAATGTATTTCCTCCTTGATTCTTTGCTCAAAAAAATTTTAAGATGTTTTATTTGTATTTGTTTTAAGCACTAGAATATTTATGCAAAGTTTTAATCCATTTGTATAAACCCTCGAAGAAAAAAGTGACAAAATTGATTTTAACAAGGGTCGCACCTAGTCCAAAATTGAAAATGTATTTCCTACTTGGTTCTTTGCTCAAAAAAATTTTAGGATGTTTTATTTGTATTTGTTTTAAGCACTAGAATATTAATGCAAAGTTTCAATCCATTTGTATAAACCTTCGAAGAAAAAAGTGACAAAATTAATTTTGACCTGTCCCAAGTTCATATTTAAAAATGTATTTCTTACTTGGTTCTTTGCTCAAAAAAATTTTAAGGATGTTTTATTTGTATTTGTTTTAAGCACTAGAATATTAATGCAAAGTTTTAATCCATTTGTATAAACCTTCGAAGAAAAAAGTGACAAAATTAATTTTGACCTGTCCCAAGTTCATATTTAAAAATGTATTTCTTACTTGGTTCTTTGCTCAAAAAAATTTTAGGATGTTATATTTGTATTTTTTTTAAGCACTAGAATATTTATGCAAAGTTTTAATTTATTTGGAAAAACCCTCGAAGAAAAAAGTGACAAAATTGATTTTGACTAGGGTCGCCCCTAGTCCAAAATTGAAAATGTATTTCCTACTTGGTTCTTTGCTCAAAAAAAATTTTAGGATGTTTTATTTGTATTTGTTTTAAGCACTAGAATATTTATGCAAAGTATCAATCTATTTGTATAAACCCTCGAAGAAAAAAGTGACAAAATTGATTTTAACAAGGGTCGCATCTAGTCCAAAATTGAAAATGTATTTCCTACTTGGTTCTTTGCTCAAAAAAATTTTAGGATGTTTTATTTTTATTTGTTTTAAGCACTTGAATATTTATGCAAAGTTTCAATCCATTTGTATAAACCCTCGAAGAAAAAAGTGACAATATTGATTTTGACTAGGGTCGCCCCTAGTCCAAAATTGAAAATGTATTTCCTACTTGGTTCTTTGCTCAAAAAAATTTTAGGATGTTTTATTTGTATTTGTTTTAATCATTAGAATATGTATGCAAAGTTTCAATCCATTTGTATAAACCCTCGAAGAAAAAAGTGACAATATTGATTTTGACTAGGGTCGCTCCTAGTCCAAAATTGAAAATGTATTTCCTACTTGATTCTTTGCTCAAAAAAATTTTAAGATGTTTTATTTGTATTTGTTTTAAGCACTAGAATATTTATGCAAAGTTTCAATCCATTTGTATAAACCCTCGAAGAAAAAAGTGACAATATCGATTTCGACTAGGGTCGCCCCTAGTCCAAAATTGAAAATGTATTTCCTTCTTGGTTCTTTGCTCAAAAAAATTTTAGGATGTTTTATTTGTATTTGTTTTAAGCACTAGAATATTTCCTTCTTGGTTCTTTGCTCAAAAAAATTTTAGGATGTTTTATTTGTATTTGTTTTAAGCACTAGAATATTTATGCAAAGTTTCAATCCATTTGTACAAACCCTCGAAGAAAAAAGTGACAAAATTGATTTTGACTAGGGTCTCTCCTAGTCCAAAATTGAAAATGTATTTCCTACTTGGTTCTTTGCTCAAAAAAATTTTAGGGATGTTTTATTTGTATTTGTTTTAAGCACTAGAATATTTATGCAAAGTTTCAATCCATTTGTATAAACCTTCGAAGAAAAAAGTGACAAAATAAATTTTGACCTGTCCCAAGTTCATATTTAAAAATGTATTTCTTACTTGGTTCTTTGCTCAAAAAAATTTTAAGGATGTTTTATTTGTATTTGTTTTAAGCACTAGAATATTAATGCAAAGTTTTAATCCATTTGTATAAACCCTCGAAGAAAAAAGTGACAAAATTGATTTTGACTAGGGTCGCTCCTAGTCCAAAATTGAAAATGTATTTCTTACTTGGTTCTTTGCTCAAAAAAATTTCAGGATGTTTTATTTGTATTTGATTTAAGCACTAGAATATTTATGCAAAGTTTCAATCCATTTGTATAAACCCTCGAAGAAAAAAGTGACAAAATTGATTTTAACAAGGGTCGCACCTAGTCCAAAATTTAAAATGTATTTCCTACTTGGTTCTTTGCTCAAAAAAATTTTAGGATGTTATATTTGTATTTGTTTTAAGCACTTGAATATTTATGCAAAGTTTCAATCCATTTGTATAAACCTTCGAAGAAAAAAGTGACAAAATTAATTTTGACCTGTCCCAAGTTCATATTTAAAAATGTATTTCTTACTTGGTTCTTTGCTCAAAAAAATTTTAAGGATGTTTTATTTGTATTTGATTTAAGCACTAGAATATTTATGCAAAGTTTCAATCCATTTATATAAACCCTCGAAGAAAAAAGTGACAAAATTGATTTTAACAAGGGTCGCACCTAGTCCAAAATTTAAAATGTATTTCCTACTTGGTTCTTTGCTCAAAAAAATTTTAGGATGTCTAATTTGTATTTGTTTTGAGCACTTGAATATTTATGCAAAGTTATAATTCATTTGGAAAAACCCTCGAAGAAAAAAGTGACAAAATTGATTTTGACCAGGGTCGCCCCTAGTCCAAAATTGAAAATGTATTTCCTACTTGGTTCTTTGCTCAAAAAAATTTTAGGATGTTATATTTGTATTTTTTTTAAGCACTAGAATATTTATGCAAAGTTTTAATTTATTTGGAAAAACCCTCGAAGAAAAAAGTGACAAAATTGATTTTGACTAGGGTCGCCCCTAGTCCAAAATTGAAAATGTATTTCCTACTTGGTTCTTTGCTCAAAAAAAATTTTAGGATGTTTTATTTGTATTTGTTTTAAGCACTAGAATATTTATGCAAAGTATCAATCTATTTGTATAAACCCTCGAAGAAAAAAGTGACAAAATTGATTTTAACTAGGGTCGCATCTAGTCCAAAATTGAAAATGTATTTCCTACTTGGTTCTTTGCTCAAAAAAATTTTAGGATGTTTTATTTTTATTTGTTTTAAGCACTTGAATATTTATGCAAAGTTTCAATCCATTTGTATAAACCCTCGAAGAAAAAAGTGACAATATTGATTTTGACTAGGGTCGCCCCTAGTCCAAAATTGAAAATGTATTTCCTACTTGGTTCTTTGCTCAAAAAAATTTTAGGATGTTTTATTTGTATTTGTTTTAATCATTAGAATATGTATGCAAAGTTTCAATCCATTTGTATAAACCCTCGAAGAAAAAAGTGACAATATTGATTTTGACTAGGGTCGCTCCTAGTCCAAAATTGAAAATGTATTTCCTACTTGATTCTTTGCTCAAAAAAATTTTAAGATGTTTTATTTGTATTTGTTTTAAGCACTAGAATATTTATGCAAAGTTTCAATCCATTTGTATAAACCCTCGAAGAAAAAAGTGACAATATTGATTTTGACTAGGGTCGCTCCTAGTCCAAAATTGAAAATGTATTTCCTACTTGGTTCTTTGCTCAAAAAAATTTTAGGATGTTTTATTTTTATTTGTTTTAAGCACTAGAATATTTATGCAAAGTTTTAATTTATTTGGAAAAACTCTCGAAGAAAAAAGTGACAATATTGATTTCGACTAGGGTCGCCCCCAGTCCAAAATTGAAAATGTATTTCCTTCTTGGTTCTTTGCTCAAAAAAATTTTAGGATATTTTATTTGTATTTGTTTTAAGCACTAGAATATTTATGCAAAGTATCAATCCATTTGTATCAACCCTCGAAGAAAAAAGTGACAAAATTGATTTTAACAAGGGTCGCATCTAGTCCAAAATTGAAAATGTATTTCCTACTTGGTTCTTTGCTCAAAAAAAATTTTAGGATGTTTTATTTGTATTTGTTTTAAGCACTAGAATATTTATGCAAAGTATCAATCCATTTGTATAAACCCTCGAAGAAAAAAGTGACAAAATTGATTTTAACAAGGGTCGCATCTAGTCCAAAATTGAAAATGTATTTCCTACTTGGTTCTTTGCTCAAAAAAATTTTAGGATGTTTTATTTTTATTTGTTTTAAGCACTAGAATATTTATGCAAAGTTTCAGTCCATTTGTATAAACCCTCGAAGAAAAAAGTGACAATATTGATTTTGACTAGGGTCGCCCCTAGTCCAAAATTGAAAATGTATTTCCTACTTGGTTCTTTGCTCAAAAAAATTTTAGGATGTTTTATTTGTATTTGTTTTAATCATTAGAATATTTATGCAAAGTTTCAATCCATTTGTATAAACCCTCGAAGAAAAAAGTGACAATATTGATTTTGACTAGGGTCGCTCCTAGTCCAAAATTGAAAATGTATTTCCTACTTGATTCTTTGCTCAAAAAAATTTTAAGATGTTATATTTGTATTTGTTTTAATCACTGAAATATGTATGCAAAGTTTCAATCCATTTGTATAAACCCTCGAAGAAAAAAGTGACAATATTGATTTCGACTGGGGTCGCCCCCAGTCCAAAATTGAAAATGTATTTCCTTCTTGGTTCTTTGCTCAAAAAAATTTTAGGATGTTTTATTTGTATTTGTTTTAAGCACTAGAATATTTATGCAAAGTTTCAATCCATTTGTATAAACCCTCGAAGAAAAAAGTGACAAAATTGATTTTGACTAGGGTCGCTCCTAGTCCAAAATTGAAAATGTATTTCTTACTTGGTTCTTTGCTCAAAAAATTTTTAGGATATTTTATTTGTATTTGCTTTAAGCACAAGAGTATTTATGCAAAGTTTCAATCCATTTATATAAACCCTCGAAGAAAAAAGTGACAAAATTGATTTTAACAAGGGTCGCACCTAGTCCAAAATTGAAAATGTATTTCCTACTTGGTTCTTTGCTCAAAAAAAATTTTAAGATGTTATATCTGTATATGTTTTAAGCACTAGAATATTTATGCAAAGTTTTAATTTATTTGGAAAAACTCTCGAAGAAAAAAGTGACAAAATTGATTTTGACTAGGGTCGCCCCTAGTCCAAAATTGAAAATGTATTTCTTACTTGGTTCTTTGCTCAAAAAAATTATAAGGATGTTTTATTTGTATTTATTTTAAGCACTAGAATATTTATGCAAAGTTTCAATCAATTTGTATAAACCCTCGAATAAAAAAGTGACAATATTGATTTCGACTAGGGTCGCCCCCAGTCCAAAATTGAAAATGTATTTCCTACTTGGTTCTTTGCTCAAAAAAATTTTAGGATGTTTTATTTGTATTTGTTTTAAGCACTAGAATATTTATGCAAAGTTTCAATCCATTTGTATAAATCTTCGAAGAAAAAAGTGACAAAATTAATTTTGACTAGGGTCGCCCCTAGTCCAAAATTGAAAATGTATTTCTTCCTTGGTTCTTTGCTCAAAAAAATTTTAGGATGTTTTATTTGTATTTGATTTTAGCACTAGAGTATTTATGCAAAGTTTCAATCCATTTATATAAACCCTCGAAGAAAAAAGTGACAAAATTGATTTTAACAAGGGTCGCACCTAGTCCAAAATTGAAAATGTATTTCCTACTTGGTTCTTTGCTCAAAAAAAATTTAGGATGTCTAATTTGTATTTGTTTTAAGCACTTGAATATTTATGCAAAGTTTTAATTTATTTGGAAAAACTCTCGAAGAAAAAAGTGACAAAATTGATTTTGACTAGGGTCGCCCCTAGTCCAAAATTGAAAATGTATTTCTTACTTGGTTCTTTGCTCAAAAAAATTATAAGGATGTTTTATTTGTATTTGTTTTAAGCACTAGAATATTTATGCAAAGTTTCAATCCATTTGTATAAACCCTCGAATAAAAAAGTGACAATATTGATTTCGACTAGGGTCGCCCCCAGTCCAAAATTGAAAATGTATTTCCTACTTGGTTCTTTGCTCAAAAAAATTTTAAGATGTTTTATTTGTATTTGTTTTAAGCACTAGAATATTTATGCAAAGTTTCAATCCATTTGTATAAATCTTCGAAGAAAAAAGTGACAAAATTAATTTTGACTAGGGTCGCCCCTAGTTCAAAATTGAAAATGTATTTCCTCCTTGATTCTTTGCTCAAAAAAATTTTAAGATGTTTTATTTGTATTTGTTTTAAGCACTAAAATATTTATGCAAAGTTTCAATCCATTTGTATAAACCCTCGAAGAAAAAAGTGACAAAATTGATTTTGACTAGGGTCGCCCCTAGTCCAAAATTGAAAATGTATTTCTTACTTGGTTCTTTGCTCAAAAAAATTTTAAGGATGTTTTATTTGTATTTGTTTTAAGCACTTGAATATTTATGCAAAGTTTCAATCCATTTGTATAAACCCTCGAATAAAAAAGTGACAATATTGATTTCGACTAGGGTCGCCCCCAGTCCAAAATTGAAAATGTATTTCCTACTTGGTTCTTTGCTCAAAAAAATTTTAGGATGTTATATTTGTATTTGTTTTAAGCACTTGAATATTTATGCAAAGTTTCAATCCATTTGTATAAACCTTCGAAGAAAAAAGTGACAAAATTAATTTTGACCTGTCCCAAGTTCATATTTAAAAATGTATTTCTTACTTGGTTCTTTGCTCAAAAAAATTTTAAGGATGTTTTATTTGTATTTGATTTAAGCACTAGAATATTTATGCAAAGTTTCAATCCATTTATATAAACCCTCGAAGAAAAAAGTGACAAAATTGATTTTAACAAGGGTCGCACCTAGTCCAAAATTTAAAATGTATTTCCTACTTGGTTCTTTGCTCAAAAAAATTTTAGGATGTCTAATTTGTATTTGTTTTGAGCACTTGAATATTTATGCAAAGTTATAATTCATTTGGAAAAACCCTCGAAGAAAAAAGTGACAAAATTGATTTTGACCAGGGTCGCCCCTAGTCCAAAATTGAAAATGTATTTCCTACTTGGTTCTTTGCTCAAAAAAATTTTAGGATGTTATATTTGTATTTTTTTTAAGCACTAGAATATTTATGCAAAGTTTTAATTTATTTGGAAAAACCCTCGAAGAAAAAAGTGACAAAATTGATTTTGACTAGGGTCGCCCCTAGTCCAAAATTGAAAATGTATTTCCTACTTGGTTCTTTGCTCAAAAAAAATTTTAGGATGTTTTATTTGTATTTGTTTTAAGCACTAGAATATTTATGCAAAGTATCAATCTATTTGTATAAACCCTCGAAGAAAAAAGTGACAAAATTGATTTTAACAAGGGTCGCATCTAGTCCAAAATTGAAAATGTATTTCCTACTTGGTTCTTTGCTCAAAAAAATTTTAGGATGTTTTATTTTTATTTGTTTTAAGCACTTGAATATTTATGCAAAGTTTCAATCCATTTGTATAAACCCTCGAAGAAAAAAGTGACAATATTGATTTTGACTAGGGTCGCCCCTAGTCCAAAATTGAAAATGTATTTCCTACTTGGTTCTTTGCTCAAAAAAATTTTAGGATGTTTTATTTGTATTTGTTTTAATCATTAGAATATGTATGCAAAGTTTCAATCCATTTGTATAAACCCTCGAAGAAAAAAGTGACAATATTGATTTTGACTAGGGTCGCTCCTAGTCCAAAATTGAAAATGTATTTCCTACTTTATTCTTTGCTCAAAAAAATTTTAAGATGTTTTATTTGTATTTGTTTTAAGCACTAGAATATTTATGCAAAGTTTCAATCCATTTGTATAAACCCTCGAAGAAAAAAGTGACAATATTGATTTTGACTAGGGTCGCTCCTAGTCCAAAATTGAAAATGTATTTCCTACTTGGTTCTTTGCTCAAAAAAATTTTAGGATGTTTTATTTTTATTTGTTTTAAGCACTAGAATATTTATGCAAAGTTTTAATTTATTTGGAAAAACTCTCGAAGAAAAAAGTGACAATATTGATTTCGACTAGGGTCGCCCCCAGTCCAAAATTGAAAATGTATTTCCTTCTTGGTTCTTTGCTCAAAAAAATTTTAGGATATTTTATTTGTATTTGTTTTAAGCACTAGAATATTTATGCAAAGTATCAATCCATTTGTATAAACCCTCGAAGAAAAAAGTGACAAAATTGATTTTAACAAGGGTCGCATCTAGTCCAAAATTGAAAATGTATTTCCTACTTGGTTCTTTGCTCAAAAAAAATTTTAGGATGTTTTATTTGTATTTGTTTTAAGCACTAGAATATTTATGCAAAGTATCAATCCATTTGTATAAACCCTCGAAGAAAAAAGTGACAAAATTGATTTTAACAAGGGTCGCATCTAGTCCAAAATTGAAAATGTATTTCCTACTTGGTTCTTTGCTCAAAAAAATTTTAGGATGTTTTATTTTTATTTGTTTTAAGCACTAGAATATTTATGCAAAGTTTCAGTCCATTTGTATAAACCCTCGAAGAAAAAAGTGACAATATTGATTTTGACTAGGGTCGCCCCTAGTCCAAAATTGAAAATGTATTTCCTACTTGGTTCTTTGCTCAAAAAAATTTTAGGATGTTTTATTTGTATTTGTTTTAATCATTAGAATATTTATGCAAAGTTTCAATCCATTTGTATAAACCCTCGAAGAAAAAAGTGACAATATTGATTTTGACTAGGGTCGCTCCTAGTCCAAAATTGAAAATGTATTTCCTACTTGATTCTTTGCTCAAAAAAATTTTAAGATGTTATATTTGTATTTGTTTTAAGCACTAGAATATTTATGCAAAGTTTTAATTTATTTGGAAAAACTCTCGAAGAAAAAAGTGACAATATTGATTTTGACTAGGGTCGCCCCTAGTCCAAAATTAAAAATGTATTTCTTACTTGGTTCTTTGCTCAAAAAAATTTTAAGGATGTTTTATTTGTATTTGTTTTAAGCACTTGAATATTTATGCAAAGTTTCAATCCATTTGTATAAACCCTCGAATAAAAAAGTGACAATATTGATTTCGACTAGGGTCGCCCCCAGTCCAAAATTAAAAATGTATTTCCTTCTTGGTTCTTTGCTCAAAAAAATTTTAGGATGTTTTATTTGTATTTGTTTTAATCACTGAAATATGTATGCAAAGTTTCAATCCATTTGTATAAACCCTCGAAGAAAAAAGTGACAATATTGATTTCGACTAGGGTCGCCCCCAGTCCAAAATTGAAAATGTATTTCCTTCTTGGTTCTTTGCTCAAAAAAATTTTAGGATGTTTTATTTGTATTTGTTTTAAGCACTAGAATATTTATGCAAAGTTTCAATCCATTTGTATAAACCCTCGAAGAAAAAAGTGACAAAATTGATTTTGACTAGGGTCGCTCCTAGTCCAAAATTGAAAATGTATTTCTTACTTGGTTCTTTGCTCAAAAAATTTTTAGGATATTTTATTTGTATTTGCTTTAAGCACAAGAGTATTTATGCAAAGTTTCAATCCATTTATATAAACCCTCGAAGAAAAAAGTGACAAAATTGATTTTAACAAGGGTCGCACCTAGTCCAAAATTGAAAATGTATTTCCTACTTGGTTCTTTGCTCAAAAAAAATTTTAAGATGTTATATCTGTATATGTTTTAAGCACTAGAATATTTATGCAAAGTTTTAATTTATTTGGAAAAACTCTCGAAGAAAAAAGTGACAAAATTGATTTTGACTAGGGTCGCCCCTAGTCCAAAATTGAAAATGTATTTCTTACTTGGTTCTTTGCTCAAAAAAATTATAAGGATGTTTTATTTGTATTTATTTTAAGCACTAGAATATTTATGCAAAGTTTCAATCAATTTGTATAAACCCTCGAATAAAAAAGTGACAATATTGATTTCGACTAGGGTCGCCCCCAGTCCAAAATTGAAAATGTATTTCCTACTTGGTTCTTTGCTCAAAAAAATTTTAGGATGTTTTATTTGTATTTGTTTTAAGCACTAGAATATTTATGTAAAGTTTCAATCCATTTGTATAAATCTTCGAAGAAAAAAGTGACAAAATTAATTTTGACTAGGGTCGCCCCTAGTCCAAAATTGAAAATGTATTTCTTCCTTGGTTCTTTGCTCAAAAAAATTTTAGGATGTTTTATTTGTATTTGATTTTAGCACTAGAGTATTTATGCAAAGTTTCAATCCATTTATATAAACCCTCGAAGAAAAAAGTGACAAAATTGATTTTAACAAGGGTCGCACCTAGTCCAAAATTGAAAATGTATTTCCTACTTGGTTCTTTGCTCAAAAAAAATTTAGGATGTCTAATTTGTATTTGTTTTAAGCACTTGAATATTTATGCAAAGTTTTAATTTATTTGGAAAAACTCTCGAAGAAAAAAGTGACAAAATTGATTTTGACTAGGGTCGCCCCTAGTCCAAAATTGAAAATGTATTTCTTACTTGGTTCTTTGCTCAAAAAAATTATAAGGATGTTTTATTTGTATTTGTTTTAAGCACTAGAATATTTATGCAAAGTTTCAATCCATTTGTATAAACCCTCGAATAAAAAAGTGACAATATTGATTTCGACTAGGGTCGCCCCCAGTCCAAAATTGAAAATGTATTTCCTACTTGGTTCTTTGCTCAAAAAAATTTTAAGAAGTTTTATTTGTATTTGTTTTAAGCACTAGAATATTTATGCAAAGTTTCAATCCATTTGTATAAATCTTCGAAGAAAAAAGTGACAAAATTGATTTTGACTAGGGTCGCCCCTAGTTCAAAATTGAAAATGTATTTCCTCCTTGATTCTTTGCTCAAAAAAATTTTAAGATGTTTTATTTGTATTTGTTTTAAGCACTAAAATATTTATGCAAAGTTTCAATCCATTTGTATAAACCCTCGAAGAAAAAAGTGACAAAATTGATTTTGACTAGGGTCGCCCCTAGTCCAAAATTGAAAATGTATTTCTTACTTGGTTCTTTGCTCAAAAAAATTTTAAGGATGTTTTATTTGTATTTGTTTTAAGCACTTGAATATTTATGCAAAGTTTCAATCCATTTGTATAAACCCTCGAATAAAAAAGTGACAATATTGATTTCGACTAGGGTCGCCCCCAGTCCAAAATTAAAAATGTATTTCTTACTTGGTTCTTTGCTCAAAAAAATTTTAGGATGTTTTATTTGTATTTGTTTTAATCACTGAAATATGTATGCAAAGTTTCAATCCATTTGTATAAACCCTCGAAGAAAAAAGTGACAATATTGATTTCGACTAGGGTCGCCCCCAGTCCAAAATTGAAAATGTATTTCCTTCTTGGTTCTTTGCTCAAAAAAATTTTAGGATGTTTTATTTGTATTTGTTTTAAGCACTAGAATATTTATGCAAAGTTTCAATCCATTTGTATAAACCCTCGAAGAAAAAAGTGACAAAATTGATTTTGACTAGGGTCGCTCCTAGTCCAAAATTGAAAATGTATTTCTTACTTGGTTCTTTGCTCAAAAAAATTTTAGGATATTTTATTTGTATTTGCTTTAAGCACAAGAGTATTTATGCAAAGTTTCAATCCATTTATATAAACCCTCGAAGAAAAAAGTGACAAAATTGATTTTAACAAGGGTCGCACCTAGTCCAAAATTGAAAATGTATTTCCTACTTGGTTCTTTGCTCAAAAAAAATTTTAGGATGTTATATCTGTATATGTTTTAAGCACTAGAATATTTATGCAAAGTTTTAATTTATTTGGAAAAACTCTCGAAGAAAAAAGTGACAAAATTGATTTTGACTAGGGTCGCCCCTAGTCCAAAATTGAAAATGTATTTCTTACTTGGTTCTTTGCTCAAAAAAATTATAAGGATGTTTTATTTGTATTTATTTTAAGCACTAGAATATTTATGCAAAGTTTCAATCAATTTGTATAAACCCTCGAATAAAAAAGTGACAAAATTGATTTTGACTAGGGTCGCCCCTAGTCCAAAATTGAAAATGTATTTCTTACTTGGTTCTTTGCTCAAAAAAATTATAAGGATGTTTTATTTGTATTTATTTTAAGCACTAGAATATTTATGCAAAGTTTCAATCCATTTGTATAAACCTTCGAAGAAAAAAGTGACAAAATTAATTTTGACCTGTCCCAAGTTCATATTTAAAAATGTATTTCTTACTTGGTTCTTTGCTCAAAAAAATTTTAAGGATGTTTTATTTGTATTTGATTTAAGCACTAGAATATTTATGCAAAGTTTCAATCCATTTATATAAACCCTCGAAGAAAAAAGTGACAAAATTGATTTTGACTAGGGTCGCCCCTAGTTCATATTTAAAAATGTATTTCCTCCTTGATTCTTTGCTCAAAAAAATTTTAAGATGTTTTATTTGTATTTGTTTTAAGCACTAGAATATTTATGCAAAGTTTCAATCCATTTGTATAAACCCTCGAAGAAAAAAGTGACAATATTGATTTCGACTAGGGTCGCCCCCAGTCCAAAATTGAAAATGTATTTCCTTCTTGGTTCTTTGCTCAAAAAAATTTTAGGATGTTTTATTTGTATTTGTTTTAAGCACTAGAATATTTATGCAAAGTTTCAATCCATTTGTATAAACCCTCGAAGAAAAAAGTGACAAAATTGATTTTGACTAGACCTGTCCCAAGTTCATAATTAAAAATGTATTTCTTACCTGGTTCTTTGCTCAAAAAAATTTTAAGATGTTTTATTTGTATTTGCTTTAAGCACTTGAATATTTATGCATAGTTTCAATCCATTTGTCATAAACCCTCGAAGAAAAAAGTGGCAAAATTGATTTTGACTAGGGTCGCCCCTAGTCCAAAATTGAAAATGTATTTCTTACTTGGTTCTTTGCTCAAAAAAATTTTAGGATGTTTTATTTGTATTTGTTTTAATCATTAAAATATGTATGCAAAGTTTCAATCCATTTGTATAAACCCTCGAAGAAAAAAGTGACAATATTGATTTCGACTAGGGTCGCCCCCAGTCCAAAATTGAAAATGTATTTCCTTCTTGGTTCTTTGCTCAAAAAAATTTTAGGATGTTTTATTTGTATTTGTTTTAAGCACTAGAATATTTATGCAAAGTTTCAATCCATTTGTATAAACCCTCGAAGAAAAAAGTGACAAAATTGATTTTGACTAGGGTCGCTCCTAGTCCAAAATTGAAAATGTATTTCTTACTTGGTTCTTTGCTCAAAAAAATTTTAGGATGTTTTATTTGTATTTGCTTTAAGCACAAGAGTATTTATGCAAAGTTTCAATCCATTTATATAAACCCTCGAAGAAAAAAGTGACAAAATTGATTTTAACAAGGGTCGCACCTAGTCCAAAATTGAAAATGTATTTCCTACTTGGTTCTTTGCTCAAAAAAATTTTAAGGATGTTTTATTTTTATTTGTTTTAAGCACTAGAATATTAATGCAAAGTTTCAATCCATTTGTATAAACCCTCGAAGAAAAAAGTGACAAAATTGATTTTGACTAGGGTCGCCCCTAGTCCAAAATTAAAAATGTATTTCTTACTTGGTTCTTTGCTCAAAAAAATTTTAAGATGTTTTATTTTTTTTTGTTTTAAGCACTAGAATATTAATGCAAAGTTTCAATCCATTTGTATAAACCCTCGAAGAAAAAAGTGACAAAATTGATTTTGACTAGGGTCGCCCCTAGTCCAAAATTAAAAATGTATTTCTTACTTGGTTCTTTGCTCAAAAAAATTTTAAGGATGTTTTATTTGTATTTGCTTTAAGCACTAGAATATTTATGCAAAGTTTTAATCCATTTGTATAAACCCTCGAAGAAAAAAGTGACAAAATTGATTTTGACTAGGGTCGCCCCTAGTCCAAAATTAAAAATGTATTTCTTACTTGGTTCTTTGCTCAAAAAAATTTTAAGGATGTTTTATTTGTATTTGCTTTAAGCACTAGAATATTTATGCAAAGTTTTAATCCATTTGTATAAATCTTCGACGAAAAAAGTGACAAAATTGATTTTGACTAGGGTCGCCCCTAGTCCAAAATTGAAAATGTATTTCTTACTTGGTTCTTTGCTCAAAAAAATTTTAAGGATGTTTTATTTGTATTTGTTTTAAGCACTAGAATATTTATGCAAAGTTTCAATCCATTTGTATAAATCTTCGAAGAAAAAAGTGACAAAATTGATTTTGACTAGGGTCGCCCCTAGTTCAAAATTGAAAATGTATTTCCTACTTGATTCTTTGCTCAAAAAAATTTTAAGATGTTTTATTTGTATTTGTTTTAAACACTAGAATATTTATGCAAAGTTTCAATCCATTTGTATAAACCCTCGAAGAAAAAAGTGACAAAATTGATTTTGACTAGGGTTGCCCTAGTCCAAAATTGAAAATGTATTTCCTTCTTGGTTCTTTGCTCAAAAAAATTTTAAGGATGTTTTATTTGTATTTGTTTTAAGCACTAGAATATTTATGCAAAGTTTCAATCCATTGGTATAAACCCTCGAAGAAAAAAGTGACAAAATTGATTTTGACTAGGGTCGCTCCTAGTCCAAAATTGAAAATGTATTTCTTACTTGGTTCTTTGCTCAAAAAAATTTTAGGATGTTTTATTTGTATTTGATTTAAGCACTAGAATATTTATGCAAAGTTTCAATCCATTTATATAAACCCTCGAAGAAAAAAGTGACAAAATTGATTTTAACAAGGGTCGCACCTAGTCCAAAATTGAAAATGTATTTCCTACTTGGTTCTTTGCTCAAAAAATTTTTAGGATGTCTAATTTGTATTTGTTTTAAGCACTTGAATATTTGTGCAAAGTTTCAATTCATTTGGAAAAACCCTCGAAGAAAAAAGTGACAAAATTGATTTTGACTAGGGTCGCCCCTAGTCCAAAATTGAAAATGTATTTCCTACTTGGTTCTTTGCTCAAAAAAATTTTAGGATGTTATATTTGTATTTGTTTTAAGCACTAGAATATTTATGCAAAGTTTTAATTTATTTGGAAAAACCCTCGAAGAAAAAAGTGACAAAATTGATTTTGACTAGGGTCGCCCCTAGTCCAAAATTGAAAATGTATTTCCTACTTGGTTCTTTGCTCAAAAAAATTTTTGGATGTTTTATTTGTATTTGTTTTAAGCACTAGAATATTTATGCAAAGTTTCAATCCATTTGTATAAACCCTCGAAGAAAAAAGTGACAAAATTGATTTTGACTAGGGCCGCTCCTAGTCCAAAATTGAAAATGTATTTCCTACTTGGTTCTTTGCTCAAAAAAATTTTTGGATGTTTTATTTGTATTTGTTTTAAGCACTAGAATATTTATGCAAAGTTTCAATCCATTTGTATAAACCCTCGAAGAAAAAAGTGACAAAATTAATTTTGACTAGGGTCGCCCCTAGTCCAAAATTAAAAATGTATTTCTTACTTGGTTCTTTGCTCAAAAAAATTTTAAGGATGTTTTATTTGTATTTGTTTCAAGCACTAGAATATTTATGCAAAGTTTTAATCCATTTGTATAAACCCTCGAAGAAAAAAGTGACAAAATTGATTTTGACTAGGGTCGCCCCTAGTCCAAAATTAAAAATGTATTTCCTACTTGGTTCTTTGCTCAAAAAAATTTTAAGGATGTTTTATTTGTATTTGTTTTAAGCACTAGAATATTAATGCAAAGTTTCAATCCATTTGTATAAACCCTCGAAGAAAAAAGTGACAAAATTGATTTTGACTAGGGCCGCTCCTAGTCCAAAATTGAAAATGTATTTCCTACTTGGTTCTTTGCTCAAAAAAATTTTTGGATGTTTTATTTGTATTTGTTTTAAGCACTAGAATATTTATGCAAAGTTTCAATGCATTTGTATAAACCCTCGAAGAAAAAAAGTGAGAAAATTGATTTTGACTAGGGTCGCCCCTAGTCCAAAATTAAAAATGTATTTCTTACTTGGTTCTTTGCTCAAAAAAATTTTAAGGATGTTTTATTTGTATTTGTTTTAAGCACTAGAATATTAATGCAAAGTTTCAATCCATTTGTATAAACCCTCGAAGAAAAAAGTGACAAAATTGATTTTGACTAGGGTCGCCCCTAGTCCAAAATTAAAAATGTATTTCTTACTTGGTTCTTTGCTCAAAAAAATTTTAAGGATGTTTTATTTGTATTTGCTTTAAGCACTAGAATATTTATGCAAAGTTTTAATCCATTTGTATAAACCTTCGAAGAAAAAAGTGACAAAATTAATTTTGACCTGTCCCAAGTTCATATTTAAAAATGTATTTCTTACTTGGTTCTTTGTTAAAAAAAATTTTAAGGATGTTTTATTTTTATTTGTTTTAAGCACTAGAATATTAATGCAAAGTTTCAATCCATTTGTATAAACCCTCGAAGAAAAAAGTGACAAAATTGATTTTGACTAGGGTCGCATCTAGTTCAAAATTGAAAATGTATTTCCTACTTGGTTCTTTACTCAAAAAAATTTTAGGATATTTTATTTGTATTTGTTTTAAGCACTTGAATATTTATGCAAAGTTTTAATCCATTTGTATAAACCCTCGAAGAAAAAAGTGACAAAATTGATTTTGACTAGGGTCGCCCCTAGTCTAAAATTAAAAATGTATTTCCTACTTGGTTCTTTGCTCAAAAAAATTTTTGGATGTTTTATTTGTATTTGTTTTAAGCACTAGAATATTAATGCAAAGTTTCAATCCATTTGTATAAACCCTCGAAGAAAAAAGTGACAAAATTGATTTTGACTAGGGCCGCTCCTAGTCCAAAATTGAAAATGTATTTCCTACTTGGTTCTTTGCTCAAAAAAATTTTTGGATGTTTTATTTGTATTTGTTTTAAGCACTAGAATATTTATGCAAAGTTTCAATCCATTTGTATAAACCCTCGAAGAAAAAAGTGACAAAATTGATTTTGACTAGGGTCGCCCCTAGTCCAAAATTAAAAATGTATTTCTTACTTGGTTCTTTGCTCAAAAAAATTTTAAGGATGTTTTATTTGTATTTGTTTTAAGCACTAGAATATTTATGCAAAGTTTTAATCCATTTGTATAAACTCTCGAAGAAAAAAGTGACAAAATTGATTTTGACTAGGGTCGCCCCTAGTCCAAAATTGAAAATGTATTTCCTACTTGGTTCTTTGCTCAAAAAAAATTTTAGGATGTTATATTTGTATTTGTTTTAAGCACTAGAATATTTATGCAAAGTTTTAATTTATTTGGAAAAACTCTCGAAGAAAAAAGTGACAAAATTGATTTTGACTAGGGTCGCCCCTAGTTCATATTTAAAAATGTATTTCCTCCTTGATTCTTTGCTCAAAAAAATTTTAAGATGTTTTATTTGTATTTGTTTTAAGCACTTAAATATTTATGCAAAGTTTCAATCCATTTGTATAAACCCTCGAAGAAAAAAGTGACAATATTGATTTCGACTAGGGTCGCCCCCAGTCCAAAATTGAAAATGTATTTCCTTCTTGGTTCTTTGCTCAAAAAAATTTTAAGATGTTTTATTTGTATTTGTTTTAAGCACTAGAATATTTATGCAAAGTTTCAATCCATTTGTATAAACCCTCGAAGAAAAAAGTGACAAAATTGATTTTGACTAGACCTGTCCCAAGTTCATAATTAAAAATGTATTTCTTACCTGGTTCTTTGCTCAAAAAAATTTTAAGATGTTTTATTTGTATTTGCTTTAAGCACTTGAATATTTATGCATAGTTTCAATCCATTTGTCATAAACCCTCGAAGAAAAAAGTGGCAAAATTGATTTTGACTAGGGTCGCCCCTAGTCCAAAATTGAAAATGTATTTCTTACTTGGTTCTTTGCTCAAAAAAATTTTAGGATGTTTTATTTGTATTTGTTTTAATCATTAAAATATGTATGCAAAGTTTCAATCCATTTGTATAAACCCTCGAAGAAAAAAGTGACAATATTGATTTCGACTAGGGTCGCCCCCAGTCCAAAATTGAAAATGTATTTCCTTCTTGGTTCTTTGCTCAAAAAAATTTAGGATGTTTTATTTGTATTTGTTTTAAGCACTAGAATATTTATGCAAAGTTTCAATCCATTTGTATAAACCCTCGAAGAAAAAAGTGACAAAATTGATTTTGACTAGGGTCGCTCCTAGTCCAAAATTGAAAATGTATTTCTTACTTGGTTCTTTGCTCAAAAAAATTTTAGGATGTTTTATTTGTATTTGCTTTAAGCACAAGAGTATTTATGCAAAGTTTCAATCCATTTATATAAACCCTCGAAGAAAAAAGTGACAAAATTGATTTTGACTAGGGCCGCTCCTAGTCCAAAATTGAAAATGTATTTCCTACTTGGTTCTTTGCTCAAAAAAATTTTAGAATGTTTTATTTGTATTTGTTTTAAGCACTAGAATATTTATGCAAAGTTTCAATCCATTTGTATAAACCCTCGAAGAAAAAAGTGACAAAATTGATTTTAACAAGGGGCGCACCTAGTCCAAAATTGAAAATGTATTTCCTACTTGGTTCTTTGCTCAAAAAAATTTTAAGGATGTTTTATTTGTATTTGTTTTAAGCACTAGAATATTAATGCAAAGTTTCAATCCATTTGTATAAACCCTCGAAGAAAAAAGTGACAAAATTGATTTTGACTAGGGCCGCTCCTAGTCCAAAATTGAAAATGTATTTCCTACTTGGTTCTTTGCTCAAAAAAATTTTTGGATGTTTTATTTGTATTTGTTTTAAGCACTAGAATATTTATGCAAAGTTTCAATCCATTTGTATAAACCCTCGAAGAAAAAAGTGACAAAATTGATTTTGACTAGGGTCGCCCCTAGTCCAAAATTAAAAATGTATTTCTTACTTGGTTCTTTGCTCAAAAAAATTTTAAGGATGTTTTATTTGTATTTGTTTTAAGCACTAGAATATTTATGCAAAGTTTTAATCCATTTGTATAAACTCTCGAAGAAAAAAGTGACAAAATTGATTTTGACTAGGGTCGCCCCTAGTCCAAAATTGAAAATGTATTTCCTACTTGGTTCTTTGCTCAAAAAAAATTTTAGGATGTTATATTTGTATTTGTTTTAAGCACTAGAATATTTATGCAAAGTTTTAATTTATTTGGAAAAACTCTCGAAGAAAAAAGTGACAAAATTGATTTTGACTAGGGTCGCCCCTAGTTCATATTTAAAAATGTATTTCCTCCTTGATTCTTTGCTCAAAAAAATTTTAAGATGTTTTATTTGTATTTGTTTTAAGCACTTAAATATTTATGCAAAGTTTCAATCCATTTGTATAAACCCTCGAAGAAAAAAGTGACAATATTGATTTCGACTAGGGTCGCCCCCAGTCCAAAATTGAAAATGTATTTCCTTCTTGGTTCTTTGCTCAAAAAAATTTTAAGATGTTTTATTTGTATTTGTTTTAAGCACTAGAATATTTATGCAAAGTTTCAATCCATTTGTATAAACCCTCGAAGAAAAAAGTGACAAAATTGATTTTGACTAGACCTGTCCCAAGTTCATAATTAAAAATGTATTTCTTACCTGGTTCTTTGCTCAAAAAAATTTTAAGATGTTTTATTTGTATTTGCTTTAAGCACTTGAATATTTATGCATAGTTTCAATCCATTTGTCATAAACCCTCGAAGAAAAAAGTGGCAAAATTGATTTTGACTAGGGTCGCCCCTAGTCCAAAATTGAAAATGTATTTCTTACTTGGTTCTTTGCTCAAAAAAATTTTAGGATGTTTTATTTGTATTTGTTTTAATCATTAAAATATGTATGCAAAGTTTCAATCCATTTGTATAAACCCTCGAAGAAAAAAGTGACAATATTGATTTCGACTAGGGTCGCCCCCAGTCCAAAATTGAAAATGTATTTCCTTCTTGGTTCTTTGCTCAAAAAAATTTAGGATGTTTTATTTGTATTTGTTTTAAGCACTAGAATATTTATGCAAAGTTTCAATCCATTTGTATAAACCCTCGAAGAAAAAAGTGACAAAATTGATTTTGACTAGGGTCGCTCCTAGTCCAAAATTGAAAATGTATTTCTTACTTGGTTCTTTGCTCAAAAAAATTTTAGGATGTTTTATTTGTATTTGCTTTAAGCACAAGAGTATTTATGCAAAGTTTCAATCCATTTATATAAACCCTCGAAGAAAAAAGTGACAAAATTGATTTTGACTAGGGCCGCTCCTAGTCCAAAATTGAAAATGTATTTCCTACTTGGTTCTTTGCTCAAAAAAATTTTAGAATGTTTTATTTGTATTTGTTTTAAGCACTAGAATATTTATGCAAAGTTTCAATCCATTTGTATAAACCCTCGAAGAAAAAAGTGACAAAATTGATTTTAACAAGGGTCGCACCTAGTCCAAAATTGAAAATGTATTTCCTACTTGGTTCTTTGCTCAAAAAAATTTTAAGGATGTTTTATTTTTATTTGTTTTAAGCACTAGAATATTAATGCAAAGTTTCAATCCATTTGTATAAACCCTCGAAGAAAAAAGTGACAAAATTGATTTTGACTAGGGTCGCCCCTAGTCCAAAATTAAAAATGTATTTCTTACTTGGTTCTTTGCTCAAAAAAATTTTAAGATGTTTTATTTTTTTTTGTTTTAAGCACTAGAATATTAATGCAAAGTTTCAATCCATTTGTATAAACCCTCGAAGAAAAAAGTGACAAAATTGATTTTGACTAGGGTCGCCCCTAGTCCAAAATTAAAAATGTATTTCTTACTTGGTTCTTTGCTCAAAAAAATTTTAAGGATGTTTTATTTGTATTTGCTTTAAGCACTAGAATATTTATGCAAAGTTTTAATCCATTTGTATAAACCCTCGAAGAAAAAAGTGACAAAATTGATTTTGACTAGGGTCGCCCCTAGTCCAAAATTAAAAATGTATTTCTTACTTGGTTCTTTGCTCAAAAAAATTTTAAGGATGTTTTATTTGTATTTGCTTTAAGCACTAGAATATTTATGCAAAGTTTTAATCCATTTGTATAAATCTTCGACGAAAAAAGTGACAAAATTGATTTTGACTAGGGTCGCCCCTAGTCCAAAATTGAAAATGTATTTCTTACTTGGTTCTTTGCTCAAAAAAATTTTAAGGATGTTTTATTTGTATTTGTTTTAAGCACTAGAATATTTATGCAAAGTTTCAATCCATTTGTATAAATCTTCGAAGAAAAAAGTGACAAAATTGATTTTGACTAGGGTCGCCCCTAGTTCAAAATTGAAAATGTATTTCCTACTTGATTCTTTGCTCAAAAAAATTTTAAGATGTTTTATTTGTATTTGTTTTAAACACTAGAATATTTATGCAAAGTTTCAATCCATTTGTATAAACCCTCGAAGAAAAAAGTGACAAAATTGATTTTGACTAGGGTTGCCCTAGTCCAAAATTGAAAATGTATTTCCTTCTTGGTTCTTTGCTCAAAAAAATTTTAAGGATGTTTTATTTGTATTTGTTTTAAGCACTAGAATATTTATGCAAAGTTTCAATCCATTGGTATAAACCCTCGAAGAAAAAAGTGACAAAATTGATTTTGACTAGGGTCGCTCCTAGTCCAAAATTGAAAATGTATTTCTTACTTGGTTCTTTGCTCAAAAAAATTTTAGGATGTTTTATTTGTATTTGATTTAAGCACTAGAATATTTATGCAAAGTTTCAATCCATTTATATAAACCCTCGAAGAAAAAAGTGACAAAATTGATTTTAACAAGGGTCGCACCTAGTCCAAAATTGAAAATGTATTTCCTACTTGGTTCTTTGCTCAAAAAATTTTTAGGATGTCTAATTTGTATTTGTTTTAAGCACTTGAATATTTGTGCAAAGTTTCAATTCATTTGGAAAAACCCTCGAAGAAAAAAGTGACAAAATTGATTTTGACTAGGGTCGCCCCTAGTCCAAAATTGAAAATGTATTTCCTACTTGGTTCTTTGCTCAAAAAAATTTTAGGATGTTATATTTGTATTTGTTTTAAGCACTAGAATATTTATGCAAAGTTTTAATTTATTTGGAAAAACCCTCGAAGAAAAAAGTGACAAAATTGATTTTGACTAGGGTCGCCCCTAGTCCAAAATTGAAAATGTATTTCCTACTTGGTTCTTTGCTCAAAAAAATTTTTGGATGTTTTATTTGTATTTGTTTTAAGCACTAGAATATTTATGCAAAGTTTCAATCCATTTGTATAAACCCTCGAAGAAAAAAGTGACAAAATTGATTTTGACTAGGGCCGCTCCTAGTCCAAAATTGAAAATGTATTTCCTACTTGGTTCTTTGCTCAAAAAAATTTTTGGATGTTTTATTTGTATTTGTTTTAAGCACTAGAATATTTATGCAAAGTTTCAATCCATTTGTATAAACCCTCGAAGAAAAAAGTGACAAAATTAATTTTGACTAGGGTCGCCCCTAGTCCAAAATTAAAAATGTATTTCTTACTTGGTTCTTTGCTCAAAAAAATTTTAAGGATGTTTTATTTGTATTTGTTTCAAGCACTAGAATATTTATGCAAAGTTTTAATCCATTTGTATAAACCCTCGAAGAAAAAAGTGACAAAATTGATTTTGACTAGGGTCGCCCCTAGTCCAAAATTAAAAATGTATTTCCTACTTGGTTCTTTGCTCAAAAAAATTTTAAGGATGTTTTATTTGTATTTGTTTTAAGCACTAGAATATTAATGCAAAGTTTCAATCCATTTGTATAAACCCTCGAAGAAAAAAGTGACAAAATTGATTTTGACTAGGGCCGCTCCTAGTCCAAAATTGAAAATGTATTTCCTACTTGGTTCTTTGCTCAAAAAAATTTTTGGATGTTTTATTTGTATTTGTTTTAAGCACTAGAATATTTATGCAAAGTTTTAATGCATTTGTATAAACCCTCGAAGAAAAAAAGTGAGAAAATTGATTTTGACTAGGGTCGCCCCTAGTCCAAAATTAAAAATGTATTTCTTACTTGGTTCTTTGCTCAAAAAAATTTTAAGGATGTTTTATTTGTATTTGTTTTAAGCACTAGAATATTAATGCAAAGTTTCAATCCATTTGTATAAACCCTCGAAGAAAAAAGTGACAAAATTGATTTTAACAAGGGTCGCACCTAGTCCAAAATTGAAAATGTATTTCCTACTTGGTTCTTTGCTCAAAAAAATTTTAAGGATGTTTTATTTGTATTTGTTTTAAGCACTAGAATATTAATGCAAAGTTTCAATCCATTTGTATAAACCCTCGAAGAAAAAAGTGACAAAATTGATTTTGACTAGGGTCGCCCCTAGTCCAAAATTAAAAATGTATTTCTTACTTGGTTCTTTGCTCAAAAAAATTTTAAGGATGTTTTATTTGTATTTGCTTTAAGCACTAGAATATTTATGCAAAGTTTTAATCCATTTGTATAAACCTTCGAAGAAAAAAGTGACAAAATTAATTTTGACCTGTCCCAAGTTCATATTTAAAAATGTATTTCTTACTTGGTTCTTTGTTAAAAAAAATTTTAAGGATGTTTTATTTTTATTTGTTTTAAGCACTAGAATATTAATGCAAAGTTTCAATCCATTTGTATAAACCCTCGAAGAAAAAAGTGACAAAATTGATTTTGACTAGGGTCGCATCTAGTTCAAAATTGAAAATGTATTTCCTACTTGGTTCTTTACTCAAAAAAATTTTAGGATATTTTATTTGTATTTGTTTTAAGCACTTGAATATTTATGCAAAGTTTTAATCCATTTGTATAAACCCTCGAAGAAAAAAGTGACAAAATTGATTTTGACTAGGGTCGCCCCTAGTCTAAAATTAAAAATGTATTTCCTACTTGGTTCTTTGCTCAAAAAAATTTTTGGATGTTTTATTTGTATTTGTTTTAAGCACTAGAATATTAATGCAAAGTTTCAATCCATTTGTATAAACCCTCGAAGAAAAAAGTGACAAAATTGATTTTGACTAGGGCCGCTCCTAGTCCAAAATTGAAAATGTATTTCCTACTTGGTTCTTTGCTCAAAAAAATTTTTGGATGTTTTATTTGTATTTGTTTTAAGCACTAGAATATTTATGCAAAGTTTCAATCCATTTGTATAAACCCTCGAAGAAAAAAGTGACAAAATTGATTTTGACTAGGGTCGCCCCTAGTCCAAAATTAAAAATGTATTTCTTACTTGGTTCTTTGCTCAAAAAAATTTTAAGGATGTTTTATTTGTATTTGTTTTAAGCACTAGAATATTTATGCAAAGTTTTAATCCATTTGTATAAACCCTCGAAGAAAAAAGTGACAAAATTGATTTTGACTAGGGTCGCCCCTAGTCCAAAATTAAAAATGTATTTCTTACTTGGTTCTTTGCTCAAAAAAATTTTAAGGATGTTTTATTTGTATTTGTTTTAAGCACTAGAATATTAATGCAAAGTTTCAATCCATTTGTATAAACCCTCGAAGAAAAAAGTGACAAAATTGATTTTAACAAGGGTCGCACCTAGTCCAAAATTGAAAATGTATTTCCTACTTGGTTCTTTGCTCAAAAAAATTTTAAGGATGTTTTATTTTTATTTGTTTTAAGCACTAGAATATTAATGCAAAGTTTCAATCCATTTGTATAAACCCTCGAAGAAAAAAGTGACAAAATTGATTTTGACTAGGGTCGCCCCTAGTCCAAAATTAAAAATGTATTTCTTACTTGGTTCTTTGCTCAAAAAAATTTTAAGAATGTTTATTTGTATTTGCTTTAAGCACTAGAATATTTATGCAAAGTTTTAATCCATTTGTATAAACCTTCGAAGAAAAAAGTGACAAAATTAATTTTGACCTGTCCCAAGTTCATATTTAAAAATGTATTTCTTACTTGGTTCTTTGCTCAAAAAAATTTTAGGATGTCTAATTTGTATTTGTTTTAAGCACTTGAATATTTGTGCAAAGTTTCAATTCATTTGGAAAAACCCTCGAAGAAAAAAGTGACAAAATTGATTTTGACTAGGGTCGCCCCTAGTCCAAAATTGAAAATGTATTTCCTACTTGGTTCTTTGCTCAAAAAAATTTTAGGATGTTATATTTGTATTTGTTTTAAGCACTAGAATATTTTTGCAAAGTTTTAATTCATTTGGAAAAACCCTCGAAGAAAAAAGTGACAAAATTGATTTTGACTAGGGTCGCCCCTAGTCCAAAATTGAAAATGTATTTCCTCCTTGGTTCTTTGCTCAAAAAAAATTTTAGGATGTTTTATTTGTATTTGTTTTAAGCACTAGAATATTTATGCAAAGTTTCAATCCATTTGTATAAACCCTCGAAGAAAAAAGTGACAAAATTGATTTTGACTAGACCTGTCCCAAGTTCATAATTAAAAATGTATTTCTTACTTGGTTCTTTGCTCAAAAAAATTTTAGGATGTTTTATTTGTATTTGCTTTAAGCACTTGAATATTTATGCATAGTTTCAATCCATTTGTCATAAACCCTCGAAGAAAAAAGTGACAAAATTGATTTTAACAAGGGTCGCACCTAGTCCAAAATTGAAAATGTATTTCCTACTTGGTTCTTTGCTCAAAAAAATTTTAAGGATGTTTTATTTTTATTTGTTTTAAGCACTAGAATATTAATGCAAAGTTTCAATCCATTTGTATAAACCCTCGAAGAAAAAAGTGACAAAATTGATTTTGACTAGGGTCGCCCCTAGTCCAAAATTAAAAATGTATTTCTTACTTGGTTCTTTGCTCAAAAAAATTTTAAGGATGTTTTATTTGTATTTGCTTTAAGCACTAGAATATTTATGCAAAGTTTTAATCCATTTGTATAAACCTTCGAAGAAAAAACTGACAAAATTAATTTTGACCTGTCCCAAGTTCATATTTAAAAATGTATTTCTTACTTGGTTCTTTGTTAAAAAAAATTTTAAGGATGTTTTATTTTTATTTGTTTTAAGCACTAGAATATTAATGCAAAGTTTCAATCCATTTGTATAAACCCTCGAAGAAAAAAGTGACAAAATCGATTTTGACTAGGGTCGCATCTAGTCCAAAATTGAAAATGTATTTCCTACTTGGTTCTTTACTCAAAAAAATTTTAGGATATTTTATTTGTATTTGTTTTAAGCACTTGAATATTTATGCAAAGTTTTAATCCATTTGTATAAACCCTCGAAGAAAAAAGTGACAAAATTGATTTTGACTAGGGTCGCCCCTAGTCCAAAATTAAAAATGTATTTCCTACTTGGTTCTTTGCTCAAAAAAATTTTTGGATGTTTTATTTGTATTTGTTTTAAGCACTAGAATATTTATGCAAAGTTTCAATCCATTTGTATAAACCCTCGAAGAAAAAAATGACAAAATTGATTTTGACTAGGGTCGCACCTAGTCCAAAATTAAAAATGTATTTCTTACTTGGTTCTTTGCTCAAAAAAATTTTAAGGATGTTTTATTTGTATTTGTTTTAAGCACTAGAATATTTATGCAAAGTTTTAATCCATTTGTATAAACCCTCGAAGAAAAAAGTGACAAAATTGATTTTGACTAGGGTCGCCCCTAGTCCAAAATTAAAAATGTATTTCTTACTTGGTTCTTTGCTCAAAAAAATTTTAAGGATGTTTTATTTGTATTTGTTTTAAGCACTAGAATATTAATGCAAAGTTTCAATCCATTTGTATAAACCCTCGAAGAAAAAAGTGACAAAATTGATTTTAACAAGGGTCGCACCTAGTCCAAAATTGAAAATGTATTTCCTACTTGGTTCTTTGCTCAAAAAAATTTTAAGGATGTTTTATTTTTATTTGTTTTAAGCACTAGAATATTAATGCAAAGTTTCAATCCATTTGTATAAACCCTCGAAGAAAAAAGTGAATTCAATTTTCTAGCCAAATCTTGTAGATTAACTTCGATTTTTGCTTTAATTCTCAAACTAATGAAGATATAAAAATTCTAAGTATATGTTAATTTAAGTAGCAAAGTACTCTTACTAGATCACACATTAGATCTCTTAAAAACCTTAAGCATCTGGAGATATTTCCAAAAAACTGAAGTAGATATTCCGAAATCGAGGATAATCCACTTTAGTGAAACAGGCCGAATTTATTTTTCTAGCATTTCAAATTGAAATGTATTTACTATTTTAATATTTTTTGGATGTTTAATAGGTTTGAAATAATTATTAAATTAATGGTTAATCATTATTAATTTTACTATCGAAATTTTAAATTTGTTGAACCTTTTGTAGCATTTACTAACGTTTAAAAATATAATCAACAATTTTACAAGATATTTTTTTATTCAGAAATTTTTTTTGAATATTTCAAATAAAATATTAGAGTTTATGGAACTTTTCAATGCAACAATGCAATGTTACTTAAAGGTATAAATTTTTTTGGATTTAGTCTCTACGATGTCTCGTTATTGAAATTTCTTGCTGATTAACTTGCTTGTTTGCTTGTTTGCTTGCTTACATAAAGCATAAACAATTTGAAATCTGTTTTTTGCAAAAGATGTGAAATTCAAGGCACAAACTTTTCATCTCCGAACATTTTAAGCTATTTTGCTCCATATCCTCACAAAATTCTAAAAACTGATTTTTCAATCTGAACAAAACCAATAGATTCACACGTGAAAACGGTGTGAATATAAAAAGGTTAGGAGAACAGTTTCTTTGTCCAAACAAGATGCTGAAAGCTATTTTATTTTATGGAAAAAAAAACAAAAATTTCTTTGCAAAATTATAACTTTTATTTGACTTTTTATACATAATGTTTCATCCAAAAACCGAACGCATTACAACATTTTTGCATCCTTTGTTATAAAATTGATTCTTATTCCGTTTTATATCGCCTCGAAAATCAGAATTATTAATTTTATTAAATACTCCACACTTGGAATATATTTATATATATTTTTAAATGGACAGCAAAACTCAAAACTTTCTTCTTCTTTTCATCTGTTTTTTAAAGCTTAACTTTCTTTAATATACATTTCGTTGCCTTTATTATTCTGAAATTCGTATTTGAATTATTTCACGAAACTATAAAGTTTCAGCTTAAAACAAAATTCATTTCTTTCGAAACCCGAATTACTCAGAATAAAAAGGAAAGAAAAACTTCTTCAAAAAAGGTAATTAGTAAAGTATAAATTATCACTTTTTTGCGTAGCAAATGCCTTGTTAATGATTACTTCATATTGCTAATGTAATTCTTTGGATTTCCTGCCTTTTATAAATCATCTCATTTCAAAAGTATAAATTTTTAATTTTTTTTTCATCATGCAAAAGGTTTTACATCTTGATTTCTTAATTCGTGATTTTTTTTTTTCATTTCATCTAATGTTATAATTTTTATACCATTTAATATCATCATTGATTTCTCTAGTGAAAACAAAAACAATTAATGTGCTTATGTCCATTTCTTAATATAAAGAACTTTGTGATCTGCTGAAAAAATTAATGAATTTCATCAAATCTCAAAATTGCCAATAATAGTGTTTTTTTTTGCTGTATATTTTATTTTCATCACTCAAGCGTTTTTCATTAATAACTTACAAGCATTTTTTTGATCTTTTGCTTATTTATGCGCGGCCTTAAAATTTGTATCAATGGCTAAGAGAGATGGTGTGTGTTTATATAATTATATATGTAGTTATTGAATAAATTAAGGCTTCTTACATTTTTAGGGACACGAATTTTGGTGAAAAAAGAAACTATAGTTATTTTTTTTTTCATTGTGATATGAAATGAGCTGTTTGTTTCTTCAATTCCCAGTAACTAGACAAGTGTTCTCGATAATATTTTTCAATACTGTCAAATTATAATTCATTAATTGTATGAATTGAGCTGAATTTGGTTAATTTTATGATATAATGTAAGGCAATTGTTAAAAATCCATTTTTGCATAATTTTTTACTTGAATTTTCTTACTTAATTATGAAAATAGCTGTAATGGTTGTTTAGCCACTGGGATTATTTAAATTGTGAATGCATAAAAGGCATAATGAAAAATGTATTTTAAATGGGTTTTTTTTTTTGTTTAAATTTACCACATTTTGCAGAACAATTACGCATTTGATTCGACTGCAGCGAGAGATGGATAAAAAAAGATATAGATCCTTGGAATGTGAAAGAAGCTAGTATTTAATAACAATATAAGAATTTTTATCTACTCCCACTGCATTATTTAAAAGCTCGTAAATACATTTATTTAATTAATATGCAATTTTATTTTCAGGATCATGAAGTTGGTGGATCAAATTTATTTTTTATCTATATTTGTTTTTATTGTTTTGAGATCATAATGAGATGGCAAATAAACGTGAGAAATTTTCCATCATCAGTCTCCAACAATTATTAATAATCATTCAAAATGGAAATTAAAATTCTTTTAAATTTCAATATTTTTGTATAAACTAGGCTCGTGTTTTTGCAATTATTTTATGATTACGAAAAATTATGTGGTATATAAAAGGAGAAAACACTGTCCAATCTTGATTTTTTTTTTCGTCCTCTTTTTCACTTTTCTTAAAAAAATACAATTATTAGCTTCTTACGAATAAATACATACTTTTCTCATCTTTTAATATATTTATAATGTTTCCCATTATCATCAATTTTATCATCGAGGTTTTTTTTCTCCTCTTTCTTTTTAGCATTTTTAAAGCAACCTTTTTTCTAGGTCTGCATAATAATATCATCAATTTAATACGTAAATGGTTTTCATAATGATAGAATGAAGATCATTAGAGTTCAGATCATTATTGGAAAAAAAAGTCGATCGAAAATAAATTAGAGCACATACATATCTGAACTAAAGTTAATGAACGAATATATTTTACATGAAAAACTAGAATGAGTCTTGGAAATGTTTTTATTAAATATGTTGCTTAATAATGATGATAATTTTATTTCACTTATATAAAAGTAAAAGAGAGTATATGTAGAGTGTGATAATAACATAGATTTGAACTAAACAATCATATATAGAAATTAATTAAAGTAAATAATTTATTAATCTATAGTTCTAATGGATACTGATAAGTGTTGAGAATATATCAAACATTGAAAATTTTCGTATTCAAGTCTTTTTGAGTATATGAGAGTTGTTCAAAAATTGATGCTGATATACATATCTTCTTCCAATTATAAGATTTGTTGAATAAATGCACATTTGATATTCTAATAAACAAGCTGCTTTCACATAAAGTAATTCTTTTTTTTTTAATACTTTGATAGATTAAGTTTCTCTTAAAGACTTGATTACCAAATTTTCTTTTCTTTCAGATATTTGGTGGTTTTAATTCGTTTTTTTTTGTCTATAATGCATCAGGCTTAATATGGCAATGTTAATTGAACAGCTTTTTTTTCTTTTTATCTTATATGACATTAATTTTTTTTTTATGTTCTATCTCGTAATGATTTGATAATTTTTTCTGTATTATGTTTTATAGTCATAGACAGTTACACGGAATATAAAGCAATTAAACAAAATTTAAAGATCTAAAATTAATTTAATTAATAAATAATACTAAATTCATCTTACATAATCTTTGGTAAATGTTACGATTCCTTTGAATATTGCACTGACATTCTTAACGGTTTAATCTAAACATCATTTATTCAGATAAATAATTAAAAATTGAAAATAAAATAAGCAAGAATTATGAGACAGTCAATGTTGTGAAAAGAGGAGTTTATTAAAAGCTTCTATGAAACTTTCAAGAGCTTGAGCCATCTTTTTTAAACGATAATGTGTTCATGATGTTTTTTAATGTTTCGCCAATACCTTTAGAATTTGGCGATTGCGAGTCAGCTGAGGTTCTACTGTTTGCAGGATGTGCATCTAAACACTTTTGATATCGAAGCTAAAAAAGATGAACCAGAAATGGAGTAATATCAAATTAATTTATTAGATTGTTTGTGCGAGTTCAAAAAAAATTAACTTACTTTACAAGCAGCTTCTATTGTTTTACATAAAGCACCACTACTCGGTTCACATCGAAAAGCATGGCATATATATTTATCCTGTGCTGTATGAATAATGAAAGCGCAATTTTTAACATTTTTTCCAATTCCTAAGAAGCTCAAATATCGTACACGAGCTTCTACAATGGTCTGGTCATCGTCCTGAATAAAAGAAATAAAAGTTTTTATGAAAAAATCAATTAAACTTCCGTACGATTCATTTTCATTTTTTTTTAAATTACCCCAGTCGGTCGTATTGCAATTACACTTGGAGATATAGACACATTTGCACTGAGCCAATTCTCAGAAGGTACTTCTGAGATAATTTTCTCAATTGCATCATTAAGTACTGTCATTCCTACAGCATGCTGCACCTCTGTAAAACCTAAATACTGCGCCCTAAGTACTTTCTTTGGCTCTTCCATTGGCGTTGGAAAAGATTGTGCTTTAAATTTAAACAAATAAATTGAAATTTATTATTTTTACAATAAGGAATAAATAGTTTTTTACCATGTCTCATTCGACGTTGTCGATTTTCAGTTGGTAAATCTGTAGGTCGCACTGCTCTTTTTGATGCATTAGGACCACCGTTTGCCACATCCAATTGCACAGAACGTTCAATCATGATTTTTTTGCAAATGTCCCTTAAAAGACAAACGTAAAAAGGTCAGTGTAGTTGAGAATATTTGAATATCAATTCAAACCTTAACGTGTTGGCAATTGTTCGCGCCGCCGTTTCACATCGAAAAACATGACACATGTGTACTCGAGTTAAGCGATCACGAGCAACATATGCGAAATCACTGAAATATAATAAGAAAAAGTCAAAAAGAAAGTCTTGTGAATTCTCTAATCAAATCTTAATGATATCTCAAACTAGTCAAAACATGAGACTTACCGTTCTCTGTGAGCATGTTTGGGTGTAAAAAATATTTTAGGGGAAAAAATGTTAATGAAATGAACACTAGTTAAAAAATTGAATTCTACAGATAGAAAGCTTTTTCAGTTTTTGTTAACATCCTTTTAAAAAAATCAAGCACAACACATGAGAGTGAAATGTATTGCTTTAAAATATATTACCTTCCATTGTCTCGACCAACACCCCACACTCGTATTGTGTGAATTGGCTGAGTATTCAAAACAGTTAAGTTTTCGGGATCAATTAATTTTAATGCACCTTCATCTAGATCCAAAAATAAGTCTTTTCCCTATAAAAATGTAATAAAATTCATTTAAAAATACCTAAAATAAAATCTATTTAAAAAAATTATATTAAAACTTATTAAACTTACATCACCCCACCGTCCAACCACATCAAGCAAATCATTTTTGCCAAATGATAAATCAAGAATGCATTTATTTACAGCTTTTGATGAGCGCTCTGGTGTTAAATCTTCTTCTGCTATTTCGACCCAACCTAATGATCGCACAGCGAATCGAATAGGCTTGTTGTCTGATTCTGATTTAAGTGGATAACTGCGGCGCCTTAAATAATTAAAATAAGGTTTGCATAAATAGGTAATAGAATAAAATTTTTGGTATTTACTTATATTCCAAATCCTTTCTCTTTCTATTATCCTGATCTAAATCTAATGTATGACTGGACGTACTACGCGCAACTGATGTTTGTGAATTAACTGCATTATTACCAATATTAGAGCTTCCATTCAACACTGTGCCACCGTTATGATTTGAATCAGAGTTTCCATAATTATAAAGCGAGTTGAATGCCACAGAAAATGGATTATTACCATCTGAGCTTGGTATTGGACTAATGAATAAATACATTTTTTTAAATTGATGTTCTATTTATATAATAGAAATTTTTGTACCTTGTAGGTGGAATAAGTGGAGTTTTTAGCTCCTTGGGCCAAACTGGCATTTCACGTTGAATTGTGCCAGATTTAATGTGCCAAAAATAGCATCCACCGTTATCTATCAGATAAAAAAGTAGTGTGAGAGAAGAAATTAAAATTAATGTTTTCCTTCGAAAATGTCCAATATAATAAATGTTTCTTATACCTTCATGACGTTCCCAACCAGGAGGTAATTTTTCACTGCCATTTTTCTTATCAACACTTTTAACCTTTTCTCTATCGCCTCTTTTATCATCGCCCTCCTCTTCGTATTCATCTTTTACTCCTTCTGGCTTTTCTATCACATACTTTTCACACGTTTCATCGCTTTTTTCACCTCCGCAACCCTCACTTGTTGTTTTCTGTTCTGTAAGTTTATTATCTGGATATTGATTTGTGTCGGTGAGAATTTTACTTTTCCTGTGGAAGTTCATATTTGTCAAACGTTCAAATATTATTAAATTAAAAAAAAATCAACTTACTCAAAATTTTCTTTTAGATCAACTCCCATCGATCCAATATCTAAGCAAGCATAGCTTTTTCTATTATTCATTATGACTTTTGTTTCGCTTCCACTACGTTGCCTTGATTCAGACATTATTTCCTCAAATAAGTTTTGATTGTGTTTTATTGACTTCGGATCGAGATGATAATTTGGGTTTTCATAACTTAATAAACCATTTTCTTTTGGGAAAATAAATAAGGAACAAGGTCATTAAAAATCACTTCATTCTAGAACTTAAAAAAGCAATTTGAAAACTGTTCATTTCAACTAAATTTCTTCTACGAAGCAAAAGTTTTCTAAAGTGAAAATACTTAAAACAATAACAAAAAAATCGAAAGAAATAACACAACATATAATGTTTAGTCTTAAAGCGGTTAATAGTGACTAACTTCCGTTTCATTTGCGTTCTATATATTAAATCAATAGTTCCGTTTGACTGAAAGGCGCCAAAATAGGAATTTCTGATTTAAATACGGCGCCATGCATATTGTTTCATTTTTTTCAACCCCCTCCCCCCCCCCCCCATCATGGTTAATTTTCCTTTGTTATTATTGCTTTATTTTTTTTAAATTTGAATGACGGCTCTTGACAGTATCATTAGTTTCGATGAGCTCAAAATGCCTGATTTGGTGCTTTACTAACATCTCACTAATGATGGTTGGGAATGTAATTTAAAACATATCATCGCATAAAATGACACAAAATGTTCTTAAAAATATAACAATCGGGAATAAATGGCAGCAGATAGACTTTAACAGATTTACGCATAATGAAAAATTTTAATTTAATTTGATTCATTTACATGCTTAATTTATAATAGCAAACAAGACATACACATACACAAGACATGTGATAGATTAAAAATAATGCAAAAAGATTAATATAAAATCTAAATGTGTGATGGGTGATTCTGATCGAATGAAGAAGCATATAGAAAATAAATCAGTGTGAATATTAAAAACATATTTGGCAAATGCTTAGTGTCAAATCATATTTTATGCGAGGAATTAGCATATAAACGTACAATTTAACAATGTTTTGCTGGCTATTCATTAAATAGAGCATGGATATAATTCAAAAAATATTGACTAATGAATAGTAACATATAAATAAAGCAAAATTTAATGAAGTTTTATTACCTAGACATATTTCGGATACATCATTGTCTAAACCAGATTGATACACATCCATAATACGTTTATAAGTGCCTTTTGCACGGAGAATATTTTGGATTTTAATCCACTTTGATGCGCACAATCGTACCACTTTGAATTAGTTTTCTTTATTTCTTAAGCAATATACTTTCTTGGTATTTTTTAATTGTGATTCTTGGTAAGTTCACTCATTACAAAAAGAGTCCTTTGTTTTACAGAAAAGTCCTTTTTTAAAGTAATAAGAACAAAAATATATGTATAAAATTTGTTGATTATTTGTTTTTATAAACATGTCATCAATGCACAAATAAATAAATGCTCTTATTTCCATTTAATTCCAATCTCTTAATCCACTTCCACAAATTTATTTAAATTGCTTCATTTCATTTAATTTCAATTTATCAGCCCATTCGCAATCTCACTCAACATATTCAATGCACCAAAAAAGAGGGATTTTTAATTGAATTTATTATGCACATTTTCAACTCTGAACGCATTTTATGAGTAATTATGTGACTGAAAATCTCATTCATCAAGTTTTTGTTCTATGTTCTTATTTTCAACATTCGAATCATGTTTATTAAAAACTTTTTTGCAACACAAAACAAATAGAATCTTCTTTAGAGAGAATTTTTGACGAGTTGGAATACAATTTGCTATATGAAGCTATGATTGTTTAATTATTCCAATTTTTAAAATATTGAAACTAATTTTCAGAATTTGGATGTTTTTTCTTCAATTTTGATTTTGTAGCATTCGTAGCATTGAAGATACTTCATAAATGGGTAGCATAATAGAAATGCTATCATATAAGTTTTCATCTCTACGAAATGTAGTATATTACATGATATTGCAGCTTCTGTACAAAAAAACCTATTTTTCCTTTACAAAAAATGAGAAAGCTACACAAGTTGAGAAAGAAAAAGTTTGACAATTCAAAATCCAATAAAAATGAACACTGTAAACAGTAATCTGCTAAATACGAAACGAGCGCCTGTGGACACATCATGAATTAGAGCTTAAGCTATCATCATTTTTTGTATCGTTTGTGTTAAAACAGAAATATATTCATTGAGGATTTCGTATTTATTTTACCACTAGAAATAAAAAAAAAACACCGCAAAGAATAGAGTAAGAGGCAGAGGATATAAGGCGAAAAAGATAATATCGTAGACAGAAGGCAAAAGTCAGTTTCAAATTACATAACAAATGTCAGTACAATGAATTTTATTTTGTTGTCGGTTATTTATGGAAATTTTAGACCAGTAAGCCTGAAGAATTGTTTTAGTTTACTCGCGTCGTCATATATATTAAACAAGTAATTTGGACAGTCTTTGTAAATACTAATTTACATGCAACAAACGTGAACTAAGAAAATCCAGATTTCTCTCTTTAATACTCTCAATATTTATTTTAATGAAAAAATGTCATCAACAATATACTTGGAATATATCATGATTCAGCATGATGCTAGAAGTTAAAAAGCTTTTATATATTTTTTTGTTCTTTCTTCAATTAAACGAGAAAAAGCAGTTCAGCAAAATATATTTCTATTGATCTTTTTCTTTCTGCTGTTGTAATATTCACACTACTTAATGGAATCTTGAGCACTTTAGAAAAATACTTGAAGGAGCCGTTTCACTTGTTCTTCAATTAGAATAAAAGAAAAGTTATTAATATCATCAAGATCCTATCTTTAAGTTTTATAAAAAGAAACTGCACTCTTGGGAAGTAGTATGAGCATGTATATCACATCTTGCTCATTATTAATATTGGTTTTTTCAGTTTTTCATTAAAGAATGGAGCAACTTTTGCTAGCATCATTAAATAAAAGGTTGGTAATATTTGCTTTCTATGTATGCTTGAAAACTCCTTTGGTATATCATTTTATTAAATAAATGAAAAGTATCATAAAAATAGTTCTAAGTTAGTTCTTTTTTGTAAAAGGGTGTGTGAAAAGAAAGAGTGGAATTCATTTGACTTGATAAGACATAAAAATTTCGCGAGAATGTTTTCCTTGTGCAACGAATTTCACGTACGTAGCACACACAGCCAGTCAGCGAAAAAAATGTTTTCATTGATTTTTTTTTCTTCAACCCCCTAATACTCTCTCATGCTTGCTCGATACATAATATGCCGAGAAAAAAGAAAAGAAAAATACCCCATTCAATAAAAAAAAAAAAAAAAAATGGGGAGAAAATCATGAATAATCCAAAAATGTAATTTCATTTCTGCAGAAATTTTCTCGTTTCCAAATAATCAGTAACTAGTAAAAATTTCTTTTACGATCTTTAAATGCTTATTAATTATTAATTTCATTAAAAACACTAGAATGCATCGTTATTTAAACACAAAAATGGAAATACTCTCTTCATGCAATAATTTCAGGAAAAAAATAGCCACACAATTTCTATGAGGAAAAATCCTTTTTTTATAAATCGATTTTTCATTTTTCCATTTTTAAACTTGAATTTTTTTTAAATCATTTATTTCACACTATATAGCTTTTTAATAAAAAAAATTATTTCTTACACTTTTAAATGTTTTTAAATTTTATTTTTTATGCATTATTATTCTTAATTTAATAAATTTTCACTACTTTTACCAATTATTGAAATTTTCCTTTACTTCGTCTGATTTTTCCAAGCAACTTATTTTCATTCCCTTTCTATGGAAAACTGAGCTCTTTTAAGCAACAAATTGCTCAGAGTTCCATTTAAAATTTGTACAAACATTAGGGGGATAATATTTATAAATCAAATAGAGAACAAAAAAAAAATGATTTTAAACAGAATTGCAATAAATAGTCGGTCGATATGTAGAACTGCAAAATATTTAAGACCTATTGGAAACATCAGCCAATCAAGTGATGTCAATATTTTTGATTTATTTAATACAAAAAGATTGCAAAAAGAGCGAGCGGCTAAGAAGTAAGTTTTGAAGAAATAATGAATCAATTTTTAAAATATCTAAACTATACTATTTTAGGGAAGATGTTGAATTGTATGACTATATAAAAGAAGAAATTGGTTTCCGATTGTCAGATAGATTATTTGATATCAAGAAAGAGCTCAAAAATGGTGTTGATTTTGGTTTGTTGAAATTGTTTTTGCTTTTAAATTTAATAATTATAATTTAAATGATTTTTTGTAGGAGGAGGAAGGGGATATCTATCAAAAAATATTCTAGCTGAAACATTACAAAATCTTAAAATTTATGATATTAGTGAGACGATGCTGAATCAAACTCAATCAACTCCGGGAGTTAATATTGAAAAAAATGTTCTTAAAAGCGAATATCTGGATGTAAGGAATAGAATTTTGTTTATTTTCTCAGCTCCAAGTTACAAGTTTCTCTTTTAGTTGCCTGAGAATAGCCAGGATGTTGTAATATCTAATCTTACATTTCACTGGTTCAACGATCTTCCAGGAATTTTCAGATCAATTAATTACTGCCTTAAGTCTGATGGAGTTTTTCTTGCATCAATGTTTGGAGGAGAAACTTTATATGAACTAAGATCAGCACTTCATTTAGCAGAACAAGAGAGAAGAGGTGGTTTATCACCGCACATTTCGCCCTTTGCACAAATCAGAGACATAGGAGGGCTACTAAACAGTTCAGGATTTACTATGTTAACTATTGATACTGACGAGATGGTTATTGGATATCCTAGTATGTTTGAACTTCTACATGATCTTAAGGGAATGGCTGAAAATAATGCAGCATTTAATCGTCCATTGACATTAAGCAGAGATGTTCTTCTTTCATCAGCTGCAATTTATAATGAAATGTACAAAAAAACGAATCCCGAAACAAATGAGGTAGGTATTCAAGCCACATTTCAAGTCATTTACTTCGTTGGATGGAAGCCACATGAAAGTCAACAAAAACCTGCTCAGCGAGGATCAGCTACTGCATCGTTGAAAGATTTAGGTACAATTATGACTGGAGAAAAGAAAAGAAAGTAAGAGAATTAAGTTAATGAATAAATGATCGTAGTCAGTTCTACATTATGTGTTAAGAGTAACGGTCTATTTTAAATTTAGTTGTATGTCCCCTTCCCTCTATATTTCAGTTCCTGCATTAAAAATGAAGTTGACGAATAAAAACTTTTTCTCTTTGATGAATTTTATTTAATTTTTGTGGAAAAAAAATATCAATTGATATCAAAAATATCACAAAACAACATTTAAGTGTATGTTTATGTGACATGTTGTGGAGAATTTGATATTTAAAAATTATTGAATAAATTTTAAATTTGTGCAAAAGTGGTTGCAAGAAATACTTATAAAGAGAGTATAAAGAAAAAAATATTTCTAATTAGGTTTTCTGTTTTCACAATGAATGCAGTGCAAAATTATTTGGATAATTGGATAATTTAAAATATGAGCAAGCCATAATGTGGTGAGTAAATTTATACATAAATTCTAATTCGTCAAAATGTAAGGATGGGCAAAAAAACATTTTCTTTCCAAATGCTATCGATTATTTTAATAATTTTCCCTCACATTATGAAAAATTTCTCTAGAATGTGTACACCAAATTGTCAATTTTCCATTTAATTCAGACTTTTGTGACCTCATTTGTTCTTGAAAATGTCGTCAAATATTTAATATTGATCGATAACATGAACTGAATGAGATAAAATAAAAACGCAAAAATTAAAACCTGCCAAAATACGGAAAAACTTCTTTTTTTTCTTATCGATTTTTCCTTCATTGAGTCATGCCATCCGTAAAAGAAAAGAACAATTCTTGCTACAAGAAATAAAAAGAGGATGAGAAAAAAATTAAAATGAAATTTGTAAGCTGAAATGCATGCACTGATAGTGAACATTTATAATCTAAAGTCTTATCAACTTCACAGGTATCTATAATAAAAAACCTCATTTTAAACAATAAAAAAAAGTCAGCTTCAATTTAAGTCGTTTGTGTTATGTCAAGTAAATGCATCATCTTTTTAGTTTACTTATCATTTTTTATATCTACCTACATGTAATGCACAAAATTCATTCACCCGAACCCGGTTCAGTTTTAAGACGTTTCCAAAGGAAGTCGTATGCATTATAATCATTATTAAATGAAAGATAAGTTTAATGTTCAAAACATTGACATAAAAAGATTTTAAAAAACGAATTCTTCTCGTAATTTATATGCACAAAAAAATACTCGAGAGAAGCATAAATACACTTAAAATTCTAATAACAATCTCATGAGCCACCTTAATGATATGTTAAAATTCACATGCTATAAACATAAAAAAGTATGCTTAAAAATAGAATCTATATGAAAAAGTTATTGAGGTTGATGTGGAAATAAAAATGTTTGTAAAGCTGATGTGACGTATGCATAAAGTACTTAAGTCATTCAATCTAATCAATAATTGTTTGTAGATTTCGAAATAATTTTGTAATGAAGGGCATGACATCATCAAAGGGAAATTCCAATCCAACAACAATCAAGAAGAAAATGGCGAAAAATAAATATTCGCATTACTGAAATACAGAAAAGATATTTTCTTAATACAATAAGTTTTGGGTTCATATAATTTTTCTAATATAAACTAATGGCTGATAATTCGCTAATGTGACCATTTTTCTCTGTCTTTATTTATTTTTTGCTTAAAAATTCGCATAAAATCTAAATTTTGCAAAGGAAGTATGTTTAAAAGAAAAGCTCATTTTTAAATGAAAAGCGCATGATCAATTTTTTTTTTATTTTCTTCCTTATTAAGTATGGTAGAATCATTGTGGAAAAGAACAAAAACCATGCACGAACAAATGTTGTTAACTGAACAAATTGAAATGATTTTATTTTTTTTTATTAAAACAAAAAATAGTAAGGAAACGAAATTTTTTAAAAAGGAACTAAAGGCTTGGCCCATACATATTAAATAACATTTTCAGGAGATTTTCTATGGTCTTCAAGTTCACATCGAAATATAATATTGAGTTTGTGACGTCATAATAATCGTAATAGCTGAATAATTCTACAATATACTGTGCTTGAGTGAACGTCAATGTTGCTTAAGCTTTTGTTTTCTTTTTTTCAAGCTACTATTAAGAAAACCATTTTTGGTGAAAGGAAAAGTGATTTTTGATGTCGTAATTGCTCTTTTTTTTCTTTTCTTCGTGTTAAAAATTAAAACAAAAACTATTATTGAATCTTTTGGTAAATTTATTTTATTTTTATAACATTTTGTAGTATTCAATTCATAAATCATTTTAAAATTTTATTAGCCCTAGCTATAATTATGCGCAAAAAAGGTGCAAACTTTTTTAACTAAAGAAACCTTGAAAAATACAATGTACTTTTAATTTAAGCCACAAATATGCAAATTAAGCATGCAGTTAAAAAAATTTCTTTCCAGTCAGTGATGTTCTCACTTTATTGCATTCATGTGTCTACAGTCCATATGTACATGAAAAACATTTTTCATTCGCTAGAAGTAAATTGACAACAATTTAAATTATTAAATTGTTTGGACTGAAAAATTAAATCATAGGTAATTGAAATCATTACGACCTCAAAACGTTTTATGCTAGTCCATGACAAAATTAAGTTATGTATTGTAAATTGTTTACGAAAGAAAAATATAAAACAAAACTTTAATTGATCGATTCTATAACAATGCTTATTTACATCAAATAACACACATATTGATCTCTAGCTTATGTAGCTTATGCGTTATGTTTATAAAGTAATTTTTTGGGTGATCTACTCTCACATTTATTTAAACGAGAGAAAAATACGATGTGAAAAGAAAGTTCAGTAACAAATACACAATTTTCAAGGTCAACGCTTATCACTAAACCTTGAAATACATATGCATATTTTAAATTTTATAAATTTATTGGGATTGCGATAATTTAAGAGTTTAAGAGTTTGAAATTTAATTCGACAAAACAAAATAATGAACAAACTATGATAATGAAATTCTCTACCTTCTGCTTGGTAAGATTATTTGCTGTTATTTTTTTAAGTTTCGACATTGGTCAAAAGCAAATATGTCCAGTTATAAACAGTTGTCACTGACTTTTGAAATAAAAAATTGTAACACAAAAGAATAAGCGGAGCATTAAAAAAATACTCAATCTTGGCATTTAAACAAATATTTATCAATTCAAAGTTTTAAAAACGAAGCAAATCCGTGTTAATGCCTAATGAACTATAAAAGATTAGTGCTTAATATTTCTTAGGAACGCTCTTACAATTAATCACGTTTGATATTTTTACGCGCACAAGATTAGGTATCTAAAAAATCAAATAATCATGAAGGAACAAGAAGAAAAGGTTTGTTTATCAGATATGTATGTTAGGTATTTTGAATTCTCAACGAACGCTTTTCTTTCGAAAATTAGTTATTTTTAACTCAAATGAAAAGGAGAAATTCTGAGTAAATGTGTGACTAGTCATTCAAGAATGAAAATACTGCCTTACAGATGCTTAAATATTTCATAAAATTCATAAAAATCTTATAGAATTATTATTGCGCTAAAATTAATTTTTAATTATTGATGTATAATGAAGATTAAAGTAAATATGACCGAATGAAATCAGTTGATAAACATATCTCAAAGATATAACACATATGGTTAAAAAGTCTTCGTTTTGTCCTCGTTAATACTTTTCCACTATAAACTTAAATGAACGAATCTACAGAAGTAATGTTTTTAATCGGATCGTTTTTTGTTTAAATTCTTGGAAGTCATAACCTTTATACAATTATGTCAACTTTTTTTGAGTATTGCATCCAAAAACCTATAATTTTCTTTCTAAATCAACTTTGCAGCTTATTTTGTCAAAGAATTATTTAAGAATGAAATTCGACTAATTTCAAGTATGTGAAAATTTAAAATCAAAATTCCCTATGAATCAGCATCCTTACTGGAGTGACATTAAATGCGCATATAATAAAATAATAATACTTGGTCACAGAAACAGTTTTTATGTTGTGTTTTATGGTTTATTTTTTTATCAATTTGACTAATTGTAATATATTATGCTGTTTTAATCTTAAACTAATTGTTTGATTCATATTGATTCATATATATTCAAGATATTGTTAAGTGAAATGCTATGCATAACGCATATCAGAATTCACAGTTTATCATTTCCGACTGTGTTTTTGGAGAGTCATTAGATTCATCGGAAAATTTATTTTCTCATGCTTTCGTAACATACAGCGAGAGAGTAAAAGAGAACGTAAGAATTCGATTCATTTTTTTTTCATTAAAAAGTCTATATTTCTTGAGGTTCTTACGAAAAATATTATCTAAAATGACAAAACTCAAAAATATTCTTTTACTTAATTGAAAAAACATGTGTCATGAAGTCTAAAAGAGTGTAGATTTATATTCGATTTCATTTCAAGATAAATCCAGAGAGACGAAAAACAATTTGAAGCAGAATTCGTTAAGTCACGAAAAATATATGTGTAGGAAAGAAAATTAAGCCGAAAAACTTCAATAACGTTCGTTCGTGAAAAGAGCAACAGCCCCGACAGCTAGTCTCGATGCCCACAACCATACCGACAGTTCGATTTTGAATCGCGTTTGAGAATGTACACTAAGATGTTTTGTTCTTATGAAAAGTTAAAAATTTCCTCTTTTTGAATGACCTCATCGTGAAAAATGATTCTATTTATAAATGAGGAACATTTTATGCTTCGGGTGAAGCAAAGTGAACAAAAGAAATGAAATGAAATTAAATCTGAAGCATTACATGAAAAATAAGTAATTTGGTTATTGATCGTGAGATAGTGAAACTATAAAAAAAGAGGAAATGAAAATAAAAGTTTCACTGGATTTTACGTTAAGTTAAAACGCGTTAATTTATGCTAATTCTTCTAATTTTAAAGAAGAAAGTTTGGATAGGCAAAAAAGTAAATGGCTACATTCGCAAATATTATGTCTTTGTAAACAATTGTGTTAAAAATATAAGCTTAAAATCGAATGTTTTTGAATATATTTAAAGAAATTTAAGTTGGTTTTGCGTGATAAAATTTAACAGGAAATTTAAAATGTCTATAAACTGGCAAAGTTTTATCTCGAAACTCGTTGCTCACTGCAAATTATTTCCAACACGCAATAAAATGCATCATAGCGTTATACTTAAAAAAATAATTTAAATACGCACTATCCGAATATTTAAAATATTCTCTATTATTATTATTTTTTTTTATTGCAAAGTACTTTAATGATGTGCGAAACGAAGATTTACAGATCATGGACCTACTTTTTTCTCTCGCTTATTTTTTGTTATGTTTATTTTAAGCATCAGATCGAGAAAGAGTTTCTTCGTGTGAATAGTTTATTTTGTACAACAGTATGCTAATGTAAATATTTAAAAAGATTTCATGCGATTTAAGGTATGCACAATTCTTTTTAAATGTGTTGAATCGAATTGGGATTAGAAAACGAAATATTAATTTTCAAATCAAGCTATAATTTAAACTTAATTCTCTTCATTTAGCATAATTTTGATGCTATTACTAAATGATTTAAAATCTGAATTTTTTATTTTTTATGGATTTAAGTTAAAATTGGCATTTTTTTCTGAGAGAACAAGATTTAGATTTAACGATTTGAATTAAATATTTATTGAAATTGGCTTAGTTAAAAATAATAAATTTTTAAAGAAAAGATCGAAATTTTCTCTACTCTGAATGTTGCGTTTTCACAATCTTGAGTAGCTACTAAGTAACAAGAAGAAATTATAAATTATTACAAAATAAAAGTTCCAAAAATAAATTGAATTTGCATATGTCCTTAACATTTATGATATTCGTGTGGCACTTTTCACTTTGTTTCCTTCTCTGCTCGTCTGGCGTCGTTATTATTTATTGTTTTCATAAGTTAAGTGTCTTATTGTTCTGTCTATTTTTGCGATGAAAAAAAATTTCGATTTTTTTCATTATTCTCATCACTTACATCAAATAAATATTTCTCATAAAACAGAGTATGATTTCCTCAAGCTGAACATGCTTTTTGAATTGAAAATTTTTTTTTTATGATAATCAATAATAAAATGATGTGATGCAATTATGTATGTGTTGACATAAAATATGTTAGACTATCTTCATAATACTAATGCAAAGAGAATTAACGAAGGCACAGTTGATGTCAGTTAATTATGATGTCATTTTTACGATTTGAAACAAATAATTATTGTAAGCGTTTAAATGAAATGTAAATCGTCCTATTATAATCAAACATATTTCTGTTTTCAACGTTAAATGTAAGATCTAATTTCTATTAATGTTCTTCTTTAATTCTTATTTTATGTGATACTATCCTAGTAACCAAAATGTTCCATATAATCTTCCTTCGACGTCGATGGAAGATCAAATGTATCATTATTTATTATATGGAAAATATTTGTTTTACAAATATGTAACAAAAGTGTTCCATCGATGTATTACCCCAGCCTGCTTAGGTTCAAATCCTATGAAAAATCATCAAAAAAATATATTTTTGCAGGAAAATAATATTTGTTCTAAATTTGGCATTTGCCATATACTTCACAATTGCTCGAAGAAATCACTATTATAAGTTCTCTCTAAATTTGTATGGGTCTTTCAATTAATTATTTATCTTCCTCAGGTTTGTGTGCGAGTCTTGGGCGTTCATCAGTATGCGACTTAATTAAATTAAGTCCTTTTTGTTCTTTTTCGTAGTGTTAGTGTACTTTAATTAAGTACACACTAATACTTTTACAATATTTTACACAAATAAAAGAAAAATACAAAAGAACACGTGGAATTTAGCACGTGTTTTATCCAAAAAAAAGTAATCCATTTGTTTTCCATTTGTATTCCTTTGATGTATTACATTGATGTCTTATTGCATTGTCCATTTATCTTCCATTTTCATAGGACATCATCTTCCGATGGATAATACATGGATAATACATATGTATCATCCATGGAAGATTCTCATGGAATACATTGATCTACCTTTTGGTTACTAGGGTATGCAGGCTTAAAATGACGATGCCACAAGATCTAAAATTACATAATATAATTTATGATTACTCAGAACTTTAGGCATTTAATATATTCGAGAATTGTCCATTTTTGACTTTGATGTGCCAAGCGTTGATTCGAAATAGACCGAGAAAAAACACTTTCGAAAAGCAAAAAAGAATTGAAATATTTTGTTTTTTGCAATTTTTGACTTAATCTACTGATTTTTTTTTGGTTTTTATTTCATTTTATTTGTAAGTAACCTAAAAATAATAAAGTTATTGGGCGATTCTCCAGATAGGTTGAATGTTTAAAAACAGAACTGTAATTCCACTGCTACTTGAAATTTTTAAATTTTTGAAATACGTTGGGAAAAATGTAAACAAAGACTTGTTTACAAAAATAAAATTTTGTTTTAATTTATAAAAATCATTTTTTTTATATGTTTTAATTAAACAAAAGGTAATTAATAATATTAATATAAATATTCCATTTAAATTTATAACGTATTTGAAAAATTTGAATCTCACAAATTAGTTTCAAGCGCTTTAAAAATTACTCGAAGACAAAATTTTCATCAAAAGAATTGAATTTTCTTGTGAAATTTGTATTAAGCTTAATAAAATTGTTGTCATATATGATAAAGTAGTTCGTTTTCTATCGATTGGTATTTATATCATATGTCAAAGAATAGTTTTTAATAATTTTTGATTATAAAAATAAAAATTCCATATTTTGTCTTCGAGAAATCGTCCGAAGAATCGAAATATTTCCTTAATTAGAGTATATTGAAAGCATTTAATTATACATATTTGTAGAGTTTAAAAAGTTGTACAATATTAATTTGTCTTTCAAGGCTCTCTAATGGAAAAAAATTATAAAAAATTCATTTTAGTCGTGGTTTTTTGAAAATTTTTATCTGGAGAATCGCCCTATTATTATTATTATTATTATTATTATTAGCATCGCAATACATCGTATGGAAACATTCTTTGACCTTAGATTTAAATAAACTAATTGAAAATTTTTCAGGATGAAAAACAAATAATTTAACTAGCAACTTAAAAGATTTCACTTTGAACGACAAAAATTACGAAAATAAGGACTCGTTTTCACGTCAAAGACTTTTGATAATCGCAGAACAGAAAACTCAATTTTTATTTGATTTTAAATCATAAAAGTTTGATAAAAGTAATTTTTTATAATTTCTCGAATTTCAAAATATCAAAATGAATATCTTAATTGGTTTGGAATGTTTTAAACAGCAAATCATGAAGCATTGAAACTTACAAAATTACTTATTGATGATTTCATCACATTTAAAAATGAAAAAGAAAAATTGTGAAAAATGAAAATAAACTAATCGAGAAAATGCTTAAATTTTAACGTGCACAATTTATTTTTGCATGTATCACCTACAAGTACACATTTAAAATCTCTGTAAATTTACAATTGGTTGTGAAAATGTGATGTATGTGTGATAATGAGCTGTTTGTTACAGAAATAAAACGTGCTAAAATTACGGCAAATATTTTTTCACATCGTATTTCGTGGGCAATTTCCATTAAACGGCCTTCAGACTGCAAACAAATAGGGTAAATGCTCTGTTTTTTGCGGTATATATGTTCTTAAAAACTTTAATTGATCATAACTTTATATTGGTTTACACTATTTAAACAAAAGTTTTACTTAAATGTCCAGAAAACAGAGAATTTTTATTAAATTACGTGAGTGACGCTTAATTAAAATGATATTCTAAAGCAAGGGATAACTTTGAAGAAGTAAGTTATATATCAAGAAATACATAGCGTCACTCACACACAATCTCTTTGTGACGAGACCCAGAAGTAGAATTTTTTTACAGATTTCTTTTTTATTATTCACATTTCAAGGATTAGTAAGAAACAAATAAATATAAAACCAAAAGCAAATTTCAGAAGAATTTATGACGTCAATAAGTAAAAGGAAAGAGCCAAAAATTGAGCGATAATTGATCAACGTTAAAAATAAGATAATGAAGTTAATTTCTTTTCAAATTTACTACTAGTTTCTTGGTTTTTATTTGCATCATCTACTCCTTCATTTTAACTTCAAATAATTGAGTAGATTTTTTTCTTTTTTAACCTTCTTTGGATGTTGGTTTTTGAATTCATTGCGGAAATGAGATCTTAATAATTTGTATTATATATTTTACATAAGAGATGCCTTTTCATCGTACATTAATTAATCTTCTGATAATGCTTTTTATTTGCATAAATGCCATGATATTTTGTTTATATGCAAAGTTCATTGCGCAATGCATAAACTCTTTAAAACATATAAATTTTAATTTATTCGATAATTTCAATAAACTTGTATAAATCAATAACTTTTAAAGTCGATCAACTGATGAAATTATCAAAAATTGTCAAAGATGATCAAAATTGCACTATTGGGCAAAATTTAAAAAAAGGACTTTCACTTAGAAATAGATTGAAAGATTTGTCAAGAAAATTAAACATTTCTATTTTTGCATTAAAATTTAGGTTAACTTGTATGCTTTTGAAAGTAAAAGTAACGAGTAAATGAAGATTCCCTTTTATGTTGACGATGCATGCTTGCCTTTTAATTAAAATCATTCTTGTTTGCTTGCAACATTAAACATGTTTTCTCTAAATCATTACTCTTCTGTTTTATTGAACGTTAGACATGTTTTCTATTGAGTTCCATTAATAAATTATAGACTTTTTATTACCAACTTTGGTAAATTTATTGATTTATTCATCATTTTAAAATGACATTACTCAAAAACTGCTTATAACAATATTGGACCGCATGTAGCGCCAGACGATAAGATAACGATACCAGCAATATTAGTAATGTCATACATTGTTTTCAATTCTCAAAACAGAAATTTACGACCCATTAATACTTGAAAAAAAAAAGAAATGTGCCCCTTTCTATAGAATTTTTTGGGTCTAGTCAAATTTTGATCAATGTAACCCGTTTCACGATGATGAATCCCCCTTGAATTTTTTCGAATCTAGAACACTATTAGGTTTTATACTTTAAATTTTGAAAAACATCAAAAGTATTTTTATTAACATTAACATGCGTATAATAACTTTTGTTTAACTTTAAATAAAGAAAAATCAAAGATGGATGAATGAAAAGAAGTTAAAATAGCTACAAATAGTTTTTTTTTGCAAAATAAAGAAAAACGTTTACAAAGGGAAAGAGCGAATAAAAAATTTAAATTAATTTAAATTGGCTTTAATTCAACTTGAAGTCGTTAGAATGTGTTGATATGTGGGTACAGCTAGCTACACATACAATAAAGAGTTAAATAAAATGGAATATATTGCATATGGGAGTCTGCTTTAAATATATCACAAGGAAAGTTCTTTCTCGTTGTATTAATGAGAGCACAGAATGATCTCATGCTCACTTAAAAATGAAATAAAAAATATTGTTCTATAAATTTTAATTTGTGAGAGAAGCTTGATGTGTTCAGTTCTAAAGGTCCTAATGTTGTTTTTCTATTTATCACGTATAAACTGTGGGATACAAGTAAAGTGTAATTAGCAACACTTCTAATGATAGTGCAGTTTTTAATAAATCATAATGATAGACATTATTACAAGTGAATTTTTAAAAAATGAAAGTTATTTATGATTAATTTCAAAGACACAAAAAAAAATCTCAACAAGAAGATCGGAAAAAAAAGATTACGCACCTTATTTTAACGATTTGAACTAGCTACTTTATTACTAATTTGTAATTATATCGGTGAGGAAAATTCAAATATAGAAAATGATAAATTGCAAACAGGAAGCTTCATGTAGTTTTCACTATGTAATTGATACATAACTACGAGAAAAAAATATTATTGCTATACTTTTAATCTACTCTGTTTGGATTGTCATGTCGTCAATCTGTGTGAAAAAATAAAGTGACATTTTTCATTTTAAATCAAATGATTCAGTTTTAAACCCACATGATAAGGCGATGATGTACAGTATTTATTAATACGAAAGAACGAAATGCACAGGAGGATTAAACAGTCTTTTTTTTATTTTGAATCAAAAGTCCATGTTGCCAAATTTATTTAAAATTTTATTTTTTTTCTAATTTACTTTTCATATTTGAGTTTGAAAGCTCATAATTTATATTGATTTGGTAACCCATGCAAACTAATCTTTAAATTTTATTCGCGATTTTAAGCTTATATTGAACAGAAGTGAAATTGATATATCAATTTAATTAATGCTAAACAGGAATAGCTTTATATTTATTATGTTTTTATCCATTTTAACTACAGAATTTAAATCTGCAATTTATAAAAAGAAGAATAAAAGTTTAAAAAAATGAATAATTAAGAAATAAAAGTGAATGTAAGTGCGTTAAATTTCCTGCTGAATATATAAGAAATTTGTGTGAATAAACGTGTAAACTGGAAAAAATAAAGAAGAATTGAACTTGATTTTAATTTGAATTGAAAATTTCGATGTGAATTTTTATTAATCACCAATAAAAAAGCTAAAATAAAACAGGAATTAAAATTTAAACAACAAAAAAAGTAGTTTATGAACAGAAATATTAGTTTACCTCATGCTTTATAGGGTAAACATATAAATGCTGCTACTCTTTATAGTGTGTTTAATGAAATTAATTGAAATGTATTCAGCAAATAACAATAATCACAAAATGACGCGTAATAAATGTCTTCAAAATACTAAAGAGAATCACTTTAACAGTGGATTTAAAATTCACAACAATAATAATTATAAAAACAATGAAATGGCAAATGAAAATTGCTTCCCAATGAATTACTTTCAAGACATTGATCAGTCATGTGCAGACGAATTGAAAGAATATTTGAAGAATCGTAAAACAGGTAAATAAAACTTAGAATGTCTTCTTTTATGTTGATAACATTAACTACTTGTTGTTTTCTAACTTGCTACCGGTAAAATTAAGTACAAATTTGAATAACGAAAGTTTTATGACTCAGACAGACAGAGACAAATATGCTTAAAAAATTTTATTGAATGTACATTGTTTATCATTAAGAACAAGAACTATTGATCAATTCCATCTTGACATTTCCCCCAGTGCTATTTTTGCCCAGCATTTATTTCCCCACTATTATTTTTACTAACAGAATCATTTACCCACCAATAATTTGTGATTTTTTATGTGTCTCCTTTGCTGGGTATAAAAGGATATATTCTCTCGAATTTTCTTACAAATACAAAAGTGTGATTAGGTATTTTGTAGAGGACATCATCAAGATTATATACTAGCCATATATAGTGTAAGATACATCAATTTAAAAGATTGAAGAATTTCCTAAGCAATATGTGAGAAGCGATTTGACAATTTAGAATAACCTTTTTCATTCAAATATTAGTAAATGCATCAATATTAAACTTTAGTCAGATAATCTCGTTTTAAATTAAGCAAATAAAACCTTTACCTTTACAATAAATTTTTGAATTGATTATGTTGGAAATTTTGAAAAGTCAAAAATTTCAAAATTTGAAATTTGTTTTTCTGAAAAAAAAAGATATACAAGAATCATATGTTGAACATCAGTTTTCATAAAGATACAAGCATTTTTTTGAAAGTTTCTGATTAATAAACCAAATTTTTATCACATCAAAATGTTTATTATCGATAGCTCTACAAAATAATACATTATTGAACAAAATGTCTGGTTGAAAAGATTATACTTTTTGTAAGACGAATAAAAAAATGTCGATGCGAGCCGAGATTGACTTCGAGCATTGCAAATCATTCGAATAACAAAACTCAAAAATCAGACGCATAAAATTTATGAATTGATTTAAATTTTCTCAGAAACTCGCCTTAAATTTCAAAAGTGTGAAGAATTTTAATACAAATCAAGAGTATAATAAATTATTTTAGTTTGCATTATAAAATAAAAAGATATTGGATGCGATGTGAATTAAATTAAAGAAGTAGCCAGCTAGTAGTTTTCTATTTCATGCAGGGATTAAGAAAAATCAAATATTAAAAAACTTTAGTTTCATCATTGTTTCTCAATGTATTTTTGATTTTGAAAAGTATTATAAGAGTTAAAAGTAATATTCTTGCTTTACACATCAAAAATTGTGTAGGTGGCTAATTTCATTTTAACCTTAAGTATTTTTGAATGCTGTATACACTCTATTTCAATTTCAATGATTCATCGTGTTTTGTGCAGATCAGACTTTTAGACAGATGGAATATTTTCCATTTATTATTTTAAACTCCTTTGACTCAAATTACTTTTTGAAAATCGTGAAAAATTTCTTGTACACAATATATACGAAAAAGAAAGAGCACAAATTTTTTTACCTTCAATTGTAATATATTACTGGTGAATATCAATTAGCACTCTTGGGTTAAGAATCATATGATATTTTGTACGTAAATCATTTTTATTTTTTTCTGTTTTAAACATTTGTCATTGTATTGAATACATTCTTTAAAATTTGCGTACGAATAGGCAAATTTTGTTTTTTTATTTTATTTTATTAATAAAGTCTTAAAAATCGTGAATTAAAATTGATCAAATATTTTATAAAATTTATTTTTAAGAGGCGACGAAATTTTAAAAAGGTTTTAATAATTTAGTCTCGTCAACAAGAATGATTCAATTAAAAACACACGTTTACAATCATTGTTTTCTTGATGCAACAAAATCGCAATCCCTGAGTAATTCATTGCAACCCCAATACGACAGTATCTTTATATTTATATAAACTATAAAAGTAAATAGTTTTGTTGAATCTTACTGTACAAAAGACCCAAAAACAAATACATGATGAACGGAATACGAAAGAAAAAAAGAAAAAAAATATTGAATTAGTTTTCAGTCACTGTCTGAGCTTCATTTGTTGCGGTTGAAAAGGTATAAAATATTGCTTGAAATATTATTTTTTTCATAATATTACGTTACGTTGATTTGTTAAAATGTGTGTAGAATTTTGGCCTTAAATAAATCGCATGAGTCAACGAATGAATTCAAATTTTCGATGAATTATTAACTACAGGATGTAATTGACAATAAATATCATACATGTGATAAGAAATTAAAAATGTGCAAAGGTTGAAATATCCCATAATGATGACTAATCGTTACAAATAAGATCTTTATCGTCTTTAAATGAAAATATTTGTTTTCATTCTCGTTCTAAAGTTAAGAGATCGTTTAAAAAAATTTAAATTAAAAAGAATTTAAAATAATATTATAAAATGTTATTTAACATTTTTATAAGATTAGTGTTGCCACAAATTGTCACACAACGCTTTCGATAAATGTTATATAAAAAGTTTGTCATTTGTAGATCTCAGTTTTTGAATTGTTAATGATATGTCGCTGTACATAATGCATAAGCTACCACACACATCAAATAAAACATGAGAGAAAAAAACTATTAATTTTTTCTTTTAAAAACAGATTTTAAACCAACTCGATGCTCTATGATTTTTTTTATAAATAAGTTATTGATATTCATGTTGTGAAATGATGTTTTTTCCTCAACTTAACTGTTTTTGTTTATGTTCCAAATGTATTTTTAGTGAGTTTATAAATTACTTTCTTTAAGTTGGTACAAAATCTTTAATAATTTAAATTAAGAATTTAATTTAATCTTTTTGATATTATTAAAATAACTTTTTATGTGGCGTCACACAATTGATTTTAAAAGCCTTTGCTTACAGTTGCGTCTGATTTTAAATATGAGCTGATAACTTGAAACCTTAAAATATTTTTAAAGAAAACTATCTTAAATTAACAACTATACTAATATTTATAATAAATAAAAATGAAAATACTGCAAAAATGTATAGTTTAAAAATATTTAATAGTTTTTGTTCAAAAAAATAGAATAGCACAATGAACTTTTCAAGTTTATCGTAATTTTGCTTACAATAACATACATTTTGACGGATCTTGATCTAATTGTTGAATGTATCTGTGTACTTGAATCATTCACAAATAATTCTCAATATCTTCATCAATGAACTTACTTAATTTTCTTTTCTTTATTCATTTTCGTTGTTAAAGTAGGAATTAATTCATATCGTGGCATGACAGACAATTCCACGCAACGACCAGCAACAGTCAAGAATACAAAATTGATTAAAACTGGATTATTGTCACAACAGCAGCAGCAATCAGGTTTTTTACAAAAACCACCATTGCTGAAACAGCCGTTATCATCATTAAATACAAATTTTATTCTGAATAATCAGAATAATAATAACACTAACTTCTATTATGATCAGAAACATGTTCATCAAAAGAGACAACCCTCTTGTGACAAATTAAAAGATTTAACTGAAAATGCACTTAAAAATAATGTGCAAATTGTGTTAAATAATATTCAAAATGATCTTTTGAATCAACAACAGCAACAACAAAATCAACAAGATTATTATCAGGATCAATTTCAATATTTAAATATATTTGGGAATCATAGTCCACCAACTAGATCATTTAATAAACCACAAGTCACCAAAAATCAAATTAAAAGTAAAACCAAAAAAATGTCGACTAGCCCAGCTGATTGTGATAATACCAATAATAATAACATGGGGCCGACATCAATATTAGGATGCTCTTTTGCTTCAGACTTTACTCATGATAATTCAGACTATCAATGGTTTGTTGATTATGGGTAAGAGATTTCATTATGCCTATGTATCAAAAAGTATTTAAAATATATATTTTTTTTAAATCAGCTATAGAGATAGTGTACAACATCAGAGCATCTTGTCGTCATTATCAGCAAGTTATGGCATGAATGAGCTATCTTATTATGATGATTTAGCAAGAAATATTGACGCAAATTTAGCTGAAGTAGATATGGAAAATTTTCGGAGCGAGGACATTCATTCACTTCTAAAATTGCGCCATGAAGGAGCTGAGAGTAGAAATTCAACAAAAATATTATCGAAGGATCAAAATGAATTGGATAATTCAATTTGTAAATCTGAAATTCTTTTTTCACCTGTAAGGGAATCACATATCAGCGTTGATTCGTTAGATATGGATGGATATCCGGACGATATAATTTTAACATGTCAGGCCAATAAGAACAATTATACAATTGCTTTTGAAGGGAGCTGTATGTACTCGGATGAAAGTTATTACGGTAATTGTTAATTAAATTCCTGATTTTTTGCTTGTTCACTTATGATGTTCATAAAATTTAGGATTATTTTTTTGAAGAGTCAGAAAATTACTAATCGATGAACATCATAAGTGAATATATTGTATTTCAAAATGTTAATTTTCAAAATATTGATGCACATGTTATGTTTTTTACTGTTTGTTTTTCGTAGATATTCCCGACAATGGAAAGCTGAAGCGAAATTCAGTAAATCTGGATAATATGTTGAACAACAAAAAGATGAATGTCGAAAGTGATATGACACAGTCAGATACCGGTTTTACAACGTGGAGTCAGCTGAAAAAGAGTAATGATCATATTCATATACAAAGGTAAAGCAATTTAAGCCTTTTAAACCTTCTTTATTATCTAATGCAATTCGTTACTTTCTTTTCAGATATCCATCTGGCAATAATAATAACTGTAATAATAACGAAACAACTCAAAATAACTTTATAAACAATAATAATGTCAATAACAACAACATAACTGCGTGTACACATTATTTTGATTATAATGTGCGTAAAAGCTCAAGTATGCCAAATTTGAAGGCAATTTTGCAGCAAAAACAGCAACATCAAGAACAGCTTCAGCATACTCAGCATCAACAATATCAGTTAAATGTATCGGAAGTTGCATCAAGTCAATCCTCAATGGACACAGAGAGTAAAGTTAAAACAATGCTTCAAATGTATCCGGCACCAATAGTATCGTCAGAATCTGATAGCCCAGCGCCAAATGATCATTCAAATAGCAATAACGAAAAAGTTGCTAATCCACCGTCTTTCAATCTTGTAAAATTGTTTATTAAACAAAAAAGTAGCAGTTCTGATACATGCATGGATGTCTCATCGGGATGTTGGCCAAGTGATTCCACCAACAGTTCAACAGAGCACCCCGGAAATTGCTCTAATTCTAGTCTAAATAGGTTACGTAAAAAGAGTATGAATGATTCTGGGAAATTTTCAGCATTAAGTCGTCATGAAGAAGATGCCGAGTATCAATTAGACAGTCTTGATGCTCATATAAATCATCGAGGTGAGAAAAAGACAAATGATTTTAACCGTGAAATCTTTGATTCACCTACACACAGACGAAATTATAGAGACTGTGCATTAAATATTAAAAATCAAACAAAAAATCCGTTACTTTTTAATGTGCTTAACAATAATGGAAGTAATAATGGCCGGGTAATTAGTCAAAGTCAATCAGAAGGAAGTCGAACATCTGAAAACCTTACACAAATTCATAAAACTGAAGCGATTGAAAGTAAAATGACTGTACCAATCGATATGATAACAAAATCTATACAAACATCTTCAATACTTATGCCAAAACCTGAAACAACAACAAAGAAATTACCTCAAAACTGTGTTACAATGGTTCCACCTTCATTCTTATCTCATTTGAGTAAACTTGGTGATCAACAGCATGCTCCCGTATATGTTATTTATCCTAATTATGCACTTCCTGATTTGGAATTTATCAATAGTCAAACAATTAATTTAAAGAAAGATATAATTATGTCACCACTGGTTTATCAAGGTCAACCAAAAATGGCAAGAACTCTCGACTTAAAACAAAATAAACACATTTCATTTAGAAAGCGCCCACAATCTTTAGACATTGATAAATTGCAACAAAATCAATATAGTCATGTTCAGGATTGGAATTCACTATTAACGCTTTTACCCCGTGATTATAAAAAACTTCTTAAAAATGTTCCTGAAGTTAATAAAATAACTTCAATGGAAGCTTCAATATCATCACAAAAGCCTTTATTTTGTATGACACCACCAATTAGACGAACTACAACTGGATTAATATGTGATTGCCAGACATTAATTCAAAACCAAACATTAAATAGTTCAAGCTCTGGTGGAAGTTCGCAACCACCAAGTAGTGGATATCGTGGTTCATCGACGATGCTAACAGATTCTGAAATGGAAGAGTTGATTAATGGTGGTTCAGCAAATGAGGCAATGAAAAATATGTTTATTTATCAATATGACAATGTACCCGACATAGATCAAAGACCACCGAGTGGAAGAAGAGGCATTTTAAGGAGAATAAATACGACTGCAAATACGCCTACACCACGTGTATTAGCAAATCAAAATGGACAGAAACAAAAACGTTATAGTATGATGGATCAACAGTTGACCAAAATTCAAATTACGAATCCAACGCCACAAGAGAAGAGGCGTTCATTGCAAGATGTTAATTTTTATCATCACAATGAACTAGAAGAATACTTTAATAATATTGGAATTAATGGGATTGGTGGCACAAAGAATTTTGCTAATCGGTTACCAAATTATATGAAAACGCGTGATGATCAGCGTGAAAATGGTAAAGATCTCAATCAATTGCTTACAGAATTAGAACTAAATAAAGCATTATCTAATAAATTAAATTATGGAAGCAATCCAACTGCAACAGATGTTGACATTCAAGAAATCGAGGCAAGATTGAAAGCTGAAAGTTTTTTGAATGCCATTCCAAAATCAGAATTGAGAAATTATGAAGATATTGCACAAATACTTGAATGGAATCAAGCTGAGAGTGAGAATAATAATCCATTTGAAAAAACAAAATTGAGGAATGAAGTAAGCAAAACATTATCGTCTAGGAAGGTATCATTTAACCGTCCATCTCCCACGCCTTCGCCAGTAAGACATGTCAAGAATCATCTACAAGCACCTGATTTCGATAAAAAATTCACAACGCCACCTAATTCACCACAAATGTCTCAGTTGGTTGATAAAAAATCTCCTGTCGAGAAAAAACAACAAAGATTAGAAAAAGAAAAACAAGACAAAATCCAAAGTAATAGATTCAAGAGGCTTCAAATTCAGTGGGAATTATTAAGTAAAGAACAACAAGAACCGGAGATATTAGAAACTAAAAGTAATGTTACAACACCGACTGGAGGATCAAAATGCCAATCAAAAATCCCACGTCCTGTGAGCTATCCAAATCCAAAGTAATTATTAGGAATAATCAGTTTTAAAATAACTTTTCATTTAATTGAACTAATTTTATTTCAGGCAAAACCATGAGCTTCTTATTGGAGGAAAAAACCTTCGATCGCCGAGTAAGATGGCACAACCAAAGAAATATACAACAACACCAACAAATGTTACTTCACCTACAGCTATGATTCAACAAACTCCTCGGACCCCAAATAAGCAACTTCATACAACACCAAAGAAAACTCTTCCAGTAAGGTAAATCTCTACTATAGTTCTCTTAAATGCTGATTACGTGAATACCTGATTGCGTAATAGATTTTAAAAATTTTCATCCATTTTTTTTCATGTCAAAGTTGTATGAATAACTTCAGAAATTTTTTTAAAGAAGGAAAAAAATAACTGTACTAAATGTCAAAATCCTTTTCTAAGTCTAAGATAGTATATATATATATAGTTCGATAGTTGTTGCCATCTTGGTTGGATGTATGCATCATGAAATATATGGGAATTTATGGGTTTTAAAACTTTGCAAATATTTTTTATACAATTTATTTCGGGCACAAAATAGAATGACTAATTTATGTTTGATAAGTTTCTTTAAATTTTAATATTCTCATCTATGACACTATTTAAAAATTTAAAAAAGTTTTTGTTTAATGTACGATAAATTTCGTGAATCAGACTTAAAAATTTGCTATGTGGTTAATGCAAATCATTATCGCGTTCAAGAGTTTCATGCCGAATCGCACGTTTTCCGTATGCTGAAATAGCTATCGGATTATTTAATTTTTCCTTTTCATTAAACTTTCGTTTTGCATTTTCTTCAATTTCTCGCTTGCAGTCTTCATTTTCAAATGGAGTAAGAGATCTCATTAATTCAGAACTCTCTGCACGATTATCTTTGTCGATATCTTCTCGTTTTATATTCAAGGGTTTTTCAAGCGTCTTTCTCTTGTTAGGATCTGGAAGTGACCATCGTGAATTTCCCATTTGTGGAGCACTCAAATCATTTGCTTGCTGTCGGGTTATGATATTCGGAAGTTCCCATGTGCTCTAAGAAAGATATTATTGAATATTTTTATGAGAAACTTTGATTAATAAAAATCTCACCTTAAAATGTCCCCAAGAACCTGATTTCGATCGTTCGAAATTGGGCAATAAATGTCCACGATCATTCGAAATAAATTGTGTAATATTCGTCCGCCGTCGTGGATGTTGTGGATAGCAATGTGGCACTTGCCAGTTGCACAAATTTTTTGTACTGAATGCTCTGTCATATTGGTTTGCGGAAAAGTTTGATGCCATTTATATATGAGGAATCTTAATTTTGTGCAACGTTTGAAAAATAATTTTCTAATAACAAAATACTTGAAATTGTTATTTGCAACTATGGTGACAGTCAATGCTGCTTTACTATTTTATCGATTTTAAATTTATTTTTTACTCTCAAAATCTCAAGCAATATGTGACATTTTTTTTATAACCATTTACTTTTTTCATCAGTCATAACTTATCTTTTTTTCTAGAACGGCAACACGCACACGATAGGATGATTGGTGATGACCCAAATATGTTTATAAAGACAAGCAGCTGTAAAAAGCGAAACTCATAAAAATAGGTTTTAGTTTTTATTTTCTATTCCTTTATTGATATAAACAATTTAATACTCATAGATCAACTATCTAATCCTGTAGCAACTCTACGTTAAATGATGATGAAAAAGTTAAATATTTATATACAAAAATTTCTCAAAAAATATTACTCTTGATATTATATCCTGTCTATCTATCATTCAAAAATATATATCCATATATATATTAATTAATTAAGAATTTTTTAGGAATTGAAGCTTTGTTGATAGGCAAAATATGTGAAAGATGTATTCGACTTATGCTTATTGCTTTTGCAGAGTATATAAATTTATTATTTTCATAATTTCTGCTTGAAAAGTGCTTTATTGAGTTCAATAGGAAAAGAAAAATTAAATTGTTTTAGTTGTAAGTAACAAATAACAATATAATATGATTAAATAACAGGAAATTATGTATTTGTTACCAGCAGATAAATACCGTTCACACAATTAACTACCAAAATACCCAATTTAAATATATCTAAAACCACTTTCCTGAATTTTTTAAAAATGTAAATAACAAGCATGAAATTCTAATTATTGGTTCTGAAAATTTATCTATTTTATGAAAGATAACTTAAGAAATTTTGATCCTTTTTAATTAAAATCAATGATCTTATCCTGACTATAACAATATATCTATAGTTTTTTATGTTGAATTATTGTGTTCCTGATTAACGAAACAAAACTTAAAAACGAACGAACATTCCTGAATTTTAAAGATTCTTTAGTAAACGAGAAAAATCACTTCCGATAATTAAGGAAGTAATCGACTGACCATTTTTTACGAAAGTTTTTTTTATCATAATTTTAGTACAGTTGATTTGTCTTTTTTATGACAATCAGTATCATTTAATTAAAAAAACTACACTCATTGATTTACTCCTTAGTTAAATTAAATTTATTTCGAGTGAAAAAATACAAGAAAAAATCAACCAATTAACAATTGACGAAAAAACATTGCAGTATCGAAAAATAATGCATTTTAAATAAATCGACTTCTTATTTGCATTGCTTTTGTGTTATATAAAAATATAATTTACCGGTGCCATATATTTAAAACAATTATTAAAATCCCAAAAATGGCAAATCATTATAGACCGAAAGAAAATCAGTATGTATGTGAATGAAAACAAAATTTTCTATTTCTGTTTTCTTGACGCTTAGATTAGTTGTAAATTTAAATCTCCTAATAAAATTTGCCAGAAAAAATAAATATAATTTTGTTTGATTCTTCATAACTTCATAAGTATGAATAAGTTTGTAGAAAATGGACGAAGTAAATAGTTTTAAGTAACCTGTAAATATTTTTTTTAAAACACAAAAAAGAGTTTTTTCTAATCGAATAAAAAAAAATCTTTTTTTCGTTCATTTCTCGCTCGTTGAATGTACAAAAGAGAAAAAGATTTTTTGCTGAAACATTTTCGTAGTCATTTTTTTCTATTCAGCCACGAAAGGATAAATAGAAATATTTTAGTCTTCTTTCAACTTAAGAATCAAATAGATATTAAGAAGCCATAAAATTATTTTAAATTACAAACCTTCATTGAAAAATCAAAAAATTAGAAAGAAGAAAATTATAAAAAAATAATTGTCTATGCATATTATCCATAAATTACTCTGATAATTTAATCAAAGACATCAGACACTGAAATAAAGAAATATTTCAAGAATTATATTTTTTTTTATTTTCACAACGCAATTTTCAGGTTCCAGTTTGAAATATTTTCAATCCAATAACTCATAATTTAATCTAAATTAAATCCGATTTAAAAAAAATATAAAAATATAAAACATGCAAAAGATGGCACTGCATCACTATTTTATAATGATAAATTTACAGGATTTATAGATGGCGCTGAAAAATAATTGTGTAGATGGCACTGTTCAGAAATAAAACTTCTGGGACTTAATATTACTCTATTCTTAAATTAAGTGAATTCAATTTTATATTCTTATGAATGTATTCAAAATTATTACTCAGTTTTGTTTTTGAAATGGATCAAAAGTAGAAATATTTAAACTTTAACAGAGCAAAATATCAAATCTTTTTTAAACTCAAAATATTGCTTACTTATTTCATCCTAAAATAGGCAAAAAGTTTAAATTATCTAAATTTGCATCAGTTTAGATTTTTACTAAGATTTGATTTTGATCAAATTGCTTTCTTTTTTTTAAAGATTTTCTTGAAATTAGAAGTACGAGAATATAAAAAAAATGGAGAATATGAAAAGAAAGTATTCACAAAAATATTGAAAATCAATAGATGTATAGCGGAATTCCCTCGCTAATATTTTAAGCCTAAATAATCCCAGAATCTTTCGGTAGTAAATTAAAAATTGGAATTTTTTCGAAACAAATTTTTATTAAACTCTTACCAAATTAATGAAAACTTACATACATGTACATTTATTCATATCTTATATAATTAAATGAATCGTTAAAAATCAATTTAAAAGAAACAATAAAGTCATAATAATTTTAAATGAAAAGAAATTTAAAACGAAACATAATTATAAAATTATTAATTATAATATCTCAAGTAAACAAAAAGAAACTGAACTAATAAAAACTTTAATGAATTTCAGTTTGAAATTGTTTCTAATCTAAATAATCTTCATGTATATTACAGTTATCAATTCTATCATTACAAAAGATATAGCTGCTATGTATATATGTATATAATTTCCTTTTTTTGGATTTATCCAATATGTTCAACAAAACATATTTATTTCACCCATCATTTTTAAAAATATCCAGTTTGATGCTGAACTGTTTTCTCATAAAATATTCACGAATTACTTCATAATTCTATTCTTTAATTCAGTGAATATTTGATTTTTTTCTTCGCAATCATTTTACAAGAATAAGTTCTTATTTCTGGGTGCAATTTTTAATTAAACTTATTCAACATTAATATTTTAGTATAGTAATAAAGTGAGATTAGAAAATTTTTAATCCTTTTAATTTTCAAATATTAGAAAAAAATTGTTTTTAATAAAAATTGGATATGAATAACCGTTTCATATAAGATATTTTTGTGAAAAATAATAAACATTTAAATTTGTTCACTATTAAAATGTTTGTCGGATTTTTAAGGACAAGTTTTTTGTTTTGAAAGTTTATCATTCCTATTATTAATCAGGAGTTTTCTTTAAAAGTTTAAAGTTAAAGTTTTTTTTCAAATTCGATGATTTTTTTCTTAATCTACAGATCACTATTTTTTCAAAATATTTAAAGAATTTTCGCATACATATATGTAAGTTTTCTTTAGGGTGACGATATCTTGATCATTGAGAGTCAAATTTTTTTTAAGATCTCAGATTTATTTTTTGAGATCAGAGTTTTTGTATTCTGCTTTAGTTGCTGGATCTCTTTGTACATTATAAGGTTTCTTCTTTGGGATGCTGGGTCATTGAATATCTCGAATTCAGAATAATTCTTACATTTTTTTACAATTATTTATTTAATTTCAAAAATGCTTAAACACACTCGGATACATACTTAAATAAATATGTTGTTAATGACCCTAAAACATAATAATTTATTGTAATTTTGAAACCAATGAAAGATACGTCTCCCTGTGAAAATCTTTTTACTTGTTTCATCTATAAATCTAGTGGTTTTAAAAAGAATATATGTAAATTCATTTAAAATTAGTTTATTCTTATATGAAAGATAAGTTCATATCCATAGTAAAAGGCAATTAAAAAAAAATACAAATCAAAGCAAGAAAGAAAATTTTAAAAGAAATAAAAAACCAACACCCTTTTTCTTGATGACTCAATTCGATTAATTAAATATATTTAAAATAACTTTATTGATCCTTACAATGCATTGTTTGCATTAACATATGCTTGTGTATGTTAAATAAAAAAAAAGATTTAAACTAAATTTATTTTGAAAAAAAAGTGAAAATTTATTGTATAAAAATTACTATGTAAAAAAAAGTTTGAGTAAGAATTGTGAAATATCCTGCAGCACAATTTTTTTCTTATTTTCTTCCATGGAATTCTGATGTAATCGTTGTTAAAAATGAAATATTACTCTCATATTCTAGTTTATATTTTCGGCAGTTAATTAAGATTTTTACAATAAAAAGAAGAACTACTTGTCACATTTATCCATATTATCCTTAGATTCATACAGCTTTTTAGTTGTTTGTGTATCAAAATAAAGATTTATGATTAAATTTTGTGCACTTTTTTTCTTCTTGAAGTTCAAACAGATAACAGAATTTTAAATTATTCATCATCATATTAATTTATTTTAACAATTCATATGATTTTTTTTATTCTTTTGTACCTTATATCTCGTTTACCTATTCATTTTTTTTCACTTTTTAAAAAATAGATTAGAAAAGGTAAAGTCCTTACTCATTATATAATTACAAATGATACAGTTCATGTTTATACAAAATAAAATATGATTTTTATTATAAAGAGATAAAGCAAAAATTATTTCTGAATTGTTTTAAACTATTTTATGGTTTGTAAACGTAAATATTGATTAAAATTTACATCAATAAAAAAAGATTGTTTAAAAATATTTCGTGAAAGTGATCTTAAAATTTTTTCTGAAAATGTATAGTCTAATACAGAGCTCGAAGTCGACTCAAGATTTTCATAGGTTTTGTATGATTCAAATATTCAAATTTGAGAAAAACCATGCAGTATATCGCATAAACATGTATGCAAAAATCGTAAATTATATACTTTAATTTTTTCATTCCTCTATCTTAAACATTAAGCTTAATTCGAGCTTTTCTTCAGATTGAATAAAGCTTTACGGCATCAACTTTAAAATATCATTAACTGGTATGTTACATTCATAATCCTGTTCATTTAATTCCATTAAGAAATTGATTGCATCAGAATCCATGAAGTTGTTATAAGCAGCATGATTGTTATGACTATTACCATTTCTAATATCTCGGCATGCGTTATTGTTGTTTGAAGATGTTCGATAAGTTTCTATTCCACCTGGTGATGCCAAATGTAGAGAATTCTGATTGGTACTCGGTGCAAGAGTAACAGCTGCCGAATGACTCAACATTTTATCATTTATGACAATAGGTGAAGACATGCTTTCTTGGGTCTCCTCTAGTAAATCTTCTGGTGGATCAATTGATAGTGGTACCTGATTGTGTAAAAATAAAAAATAAAATTACTTTAATTCATGACATTTATAGAAATCTTTCATTTTCTAGTTGATGATATAAAGGATGAATAGATGACGTAACTGTTATGCAATACATCTTATGAAAATTTTTATGGAGCTTTTTTGCAATTTTCTTCAAATTATTGTTAAATGTTCACACATACCAAATTGAATGCACAGATTGAGTTGGTGAAAAAAAAAATTTTAAAGGGATTTGAAAATGACATTGTAAGCGCACACAAACAAAGGTAATGAAATATCGTACAATAAAAGATAAATTTTATCTCAAACTAAAATTCAGATTTTAATGGCTATACATACTCATGTAAAACGCTGAATTTTCTCATTTTGTTATAGTTTTTCGCAATTAAATACTTCAATTATTAAGACATCGAAACAACTTTTTTTGGTTTGTTATGTCCTTTTCAATCTTTTTTTATTTCTTTGGGTCAAAGACAGTCATTAGACAAATAAATGAAAAATTATATTTCAATTAATGTAATGTCACAACGCGTAAGCAAAATTAATTTTTGAAATTCAACCCATCCGTGGAATTGCCTATTGAATTAACTATTTGCGAATTTCATATTTTAGCAACTCCTGACTTCCTAGGAAAGTCTATCGAAATTGAACTTTCACCATCGGCTAAATTGAAAACATGTTTTTCATCAAATGTAATATATAGTATAGTTTAATATAATACAATTCTTGCAGAGGCTGTTCAAACTGCTCACAAAAGTTTTAAGAAAAAATGTTTTTGTTCAAAGTGTCACAAAATCTCCACAAAAATAATTTGAACATGACCACTCATACAAAAATGATAGTGTTCAAAGTGAGCTATTTTTTGAGAAGTATAAGCTTAAAAATTTGTTATTAGTATAAAAAGATAGAATGAGAGAAATTGTAGGAATAAAAAGAAGTGAATTGTTTGTGTGTTCATGAATTTTTATTCCTTCATTTACTTGTGTCTCTCACTTCTCTTGACAAGTAAACTTTAAGTTGAATTGAACTGCAGGCACACATAAGTGAGGAAAAAAATTTGTCAATATGTATTTCAGATTTAACAAAGTTTTCTATCTTCTTGCTACGTAATATGAAAAATTAAAAGGAAGATTATGTAAGAGTTACATGATGCAGATATGTGGCGCATTTATTGAGAAATTCAAATTGCTTTTGACAGATTTTGGAAACATTATTCTTGTCTTTTAAAGTATTTTGAAAACATATGAAAATTTGTTCCTTCTGATAAATGGATTTTGCGAGCGTGAAACAATTTTCTTCTTGGATAATATTTAACAAAATTTTAAAAATAATGTGAACTGTAATAAATGTTTTCAGTTTAATTACTATTCAATTAAGTTAAAAACTCTTAGATTTGAAAATATTTCAATATAAAATTACCCTACAAATATTGAAAACCGTTTAATCATAAATTAGGTCGATTTAATCATCTCAGGATTAACTTCAACAGCAAGTAAATCCTATATTAAATTATCAAGTCAAATTGTTTTTACAACACTATTAGAACACGATTGAAATAGCAATACCACAAAAATTGTATGGAAGAAGGAAAAAGAATTATTTCAACTGTTTATGATCTCAAAAAAATTTTAAAAAATTAAATGCTGTATACAAAATATTATTTAAAAAGATATTCTACATGCAAACGTTCTATTAAAATTGAGAATGGAAATTTCATAGGGAAACAAACTTTTGCTATGACTAGCTATGGTCCACATTTACTTTTCTTCCATTTCAAAAATTGTTCATCTTTCTAATTCTGTAATTTCAAAATATGCAGTCAACGTTATTGCTTTACTTTCATACGGAAGAATGTTTTTTAACATGAAAACTGGTGAAAACGCCGTACAAAGAAATAAATATACAGTGTACTTTCACATTTGTTAAAGAGCTTCCAAGGGCGTAGAAATGAAGAGTTTTCCTTGGAATTTTTACTCTCGCTTGAAAAAGAAAAGGCGAGAATACAGATTAAAGAAAAGGATAGGAAATATTTTCCCATAAAATTTTTTGTATTTTTTCAAGAGAGAAAAGAAAATGAGAGGTAAAGAGAATTAGAGAGAAATTTCATTTTCATTTTCTTTCTCATACACAATTGAATAAAACGATTATTTTGCGAGGGTGAGAAGCATGCGTTTTAAAAACAAAAATGTTACACACAATCACATTAACAGACGACGCGGAGACATGAAACATCTGATTACCATTTTTTCTCTCTTTTCGCTTTCATTGACTTTTCCCAGACGATGATTTTTTTTTCTATCCAATTCATTTCTTTTCCTCATAATATGCATGTTTATATTATTGATTGAATTATTTTTTTAAAAAGAATCTTCGATTGAAAACGAAAAGAATTAAACAATGGTAATCAACTTTTTTAATTGTGGCACATCTAAAAAATCCTAAAATATAAAAATTAGGGTTTGAAGAAAATTGCAAATTATTAAAACTTTTTAAATTTAATTTTTAAGCTCCATAAAAACACAGGGTTTAAAATTTTTCATCAAATTTTATTTCTTTTTCGAATTTTGCTTTAGACTTTTTTGTTTCTCATTTTAAATTATTTTACAATCTAATTTGTAATTATTGCGTCATAATAGTTATCATTCACCGTCGATTTCATCATCAAAAGTTCTGAAAGAGAAGATTTTTCCATCATTTTGTGAGATAATTTTTTAAAAATATTCCTTTTTTTCATCTATAAGTTCACCTAAAAATTTAATAATATTTTTTCTTCACAACAACATCAATAGATTCAATTTCCGCGTTTTTAATATATTTCATCAGCATTTCATTTGCATAATTTTTTAATCGATTAAATTCACTTATCCATTCTCATATATTTCAAGAATTTAGTTTTCAATAATATTTTAAAGCGTTGGTAACGTTTACATTTAGAAAACTTCAGAGAATTCACATAGAGTGGATTCAGCACTCGTTTTAAAGGAGGGAAAGTTGGGGATTTTTTTTGCATTTTTATGTAATTTTTTTCATTCTAATTTATAGAATATGTATAACTTTTAAAATACTTTTTTTGGTGCAACATTTCATTCTTGCAATATTATTCTCCTTATACCGCTATATTTTTTTAAATCCTGATTATTATATTATAATTTTTCATCAAAATAGTTTTTTTTTCTATTCTTATATTTATCATCCTATAGTCTTTTAAATTATTGTAATTTTTCATCTCTCTTATTTCAACAGTTCTTTCTTGAAGAGGAACTTTCGAAATCATCAAAATCGTTCGATTGACTCTGAATATATCTCTCAAGAGTTTCTCTTTCAATTTTTATGAAAATGCAATTCATATTTAAATAAAAAAAGAGAAACAAATTACTATTTTTTGTTTGTGTCTTTCAACCCGCGTTTCTCATAATTTTACAAATTTATAACTTTTTAATAAGTTTGCATTATTAGAGGCCGTTCACCAATTACGTTCGGAAATAATTTTCATTCTTAACCTTTTCCTCCCCTTAACGTATTGAGTTCTCTCAGAACGTTCTCTTTCAAGCGAAATTTAATTATTAGGTTTCTCAAAAATTTTTTGAATTTCAAGCTCTTACATAATTTAATATGCAAATTTAGTTCTGATTTTTCTTACACAAAACAATTTGATAAGTCAAAATACTTTTTTACACCACTCGAAGTGATAATATATAAGCAAAGTAAATGGATTATCGGTGTGAAAAACTGATGCTTATTTTCGTTTATTAATTTTTTATTGCACTTTTCCGAATGCTCATTAATTTTAATCTTTAAAAACTCAATAGTAGTGATGCTGTACTCTTTTCCTCACGTCATTTATTCTAAAATATATCAGTTTGAAGGATTTTGCTACTAATTTTTTCGGGGTTTGAATCTATGTAAACTTCCACTAATATTTTTCATTAATTTATTTCTTGAAATTATTTCTTTTTTTTGCATTTTTGCTCCAAAACGTACTTTCCCAGATTTTCAGGTTACCATTATCAACTTTGTTAAATTTTGTGTTTGCTAATTTCAGGATATTTACCTAAACCCTACTTTTATGCATGATAAAGATTAATTTATGCTTGGATAGTGTCAAAAAGTTAATTTTTGCTGGCTGTGACTCCCTTTTTTTTCGATGTTTTATCGTCAAGGAAAAAATGTAATGCGTAGAAGAATTTTTATATGGATGTTCCATTCCTTTTTGTTCATTTTTACAATGATGTTTTATGGTCTTTTAAAATATTTCTATTTTTAAGGTTCAGTTTAAACTTTTCATTATTTAGGATCTTATTGAAATAAAAAATAAGAGGTCAAAAAGAATTAAAAATTTAAAACCATATAAAAGTCCTTCTATTTTATTCTTCTATTTTAGAATTGTTATCTGAATATTTGTTGTCTCTTGTAATATATGGTTGAGAGAGGTATTTGTTTCATGTGATACATTTCCTGCATACCTGAGATTTTAGGAGATTTTATAAAGTACACAAAAAAGTGTATCTTCGTGTACACATAATATTTATTCTCAAGTAAATAAATATAAATATCAAATTTCAAAGCTTTTTTTCTTGTGGTATGTGTATAAGTATGTACGTACGAAATGTAATATTTAATCATTATCATGATCATCATTACTATAATTTATACTGTAATTTGAAATGAATATTGGCAAGACATTAAATTCCTTGATTAATGTTTTACTTTTACAATTTTTAGACAAAAATTGAGTCTGTGCTCTTCTGCTTTGAATTATTATTTTTTAAATGTAATTCCTATTATTATTCTATAAAAAGTATCGAATTGCTTTAGTTAATGTACGATGGCTAGTATGTATTTTGAATTGTTTGCATTTATTTCTTCCGATAATATGAAATTTTATTGTTCATTATTTAAAGACAATTTAACTGATTTTTATAGTAGCAGTGGGAGTTATTGAGACAATAGATGTTATTCTGGAGACTTTATTCAAACGTTTTAGCGACTAAACTCTTCCAAATTTTAATTTTTTCTCTTATGATAGTTTTTTCAATTGATCTATTTAACTTGAAATACTTAAATGAACAGGATTAATTCAATTAAAGTTGTCCAAGTTTTAATAAACTAATATATTTCGTTTCCAAATTTTTAACTTTCATGTGAACGCTTTTATTAATTTAATGAGCATAATAAGAACAAACAAAAATTTTTGGGAGGATTTAAACCTCCTCCATATTCTTCGACATTAAAAAATGATCATTTCTCATTGTGCTCTTAGTTATTTTTGTTAATATTATCTTTAAATTTATTTGTATTATTTCTTAAAACTTAACCATCAGTTCTAAATGAAATATCCGTTTCATTTCCATTTCTCAAAATAATTTCATTTTATTCCAATTTTTTCATTCTTCTTCTAATTAAAGCCCGATTTAGTTTAGTTATAAGGGTTAAAGTTGATTGAAGCGGTTAACACCTCAATAATTTATTTGAATTTCTTTAATATTATTTCATCATTTGTGCAAAATTTTGTGAATTATTCAAAAATTCTTTATTAAAGATAAGGGGCCATTTACTTATTACGTAACGCTTTTAGGGGGGGAGGGGGGTCTAAGATTTTGTTACGGTTCAAACAAGGAAATTTTTTTTTCATAGGGGGGGGGGGGGTCTAAAAAGTCATTTTTTCGCGTTACGTAATAAGTGAACAGCCCTAAGTCATGTATATTTTTATTCATTTGTATAAAAGTAAGATGAGAAGGAGTAAATATTCAAAATTAAAGTTTAAAAACTATTCTTAAATTTAAAATTGGTTTGAATATCCTTGGTGTTTTCTTAAACTTTGGTGTGATGGTTTTCAAAATTGTTTGAGCTAACCGTCTTCAAGCAGCCATTTAACCCTGTTTTTTCTTCATTTTTTTCCGAGATACAAGAACTTAAGAATTTTTTTCATGAGATGTTGGAAGAAAAGTAACGCTTTGTTGATTTTATTTAAAATTTTCTGACGATGATAATTTTTCTTACGATTTTGTACCATAAATGGGCTCATATTTCTCAAAAAAAATTTTTTAAGTTAATCGAGAAACGATAAAAAATTGGAAATAAAAATAAAACTTAATAATTCATTTTTTACTTCAATATTTTTTAAGTTTTTTTTTTCTTGAAAATATCTTTTTGCCTCGTGTTTTTTAAAGTAGTTTTATGTTTATATCATTAAACAACAGCTATCACAGTTAAAATCAAAAAATGACACTAATAATCGCATTTTTTATATTCTCTAGAATTTTCTTTTCGATTTTTTATTTATTTTTTGACGCACCCAATTAATGTTAATAATTTTTTTAACCCTAAAGTCTCATCCGATAATTAATATTTATTCTTTTTTTTGTCTCTCAAACTTTCTATGTTTATATTATTTCATCATTATTATTTATCTAAAGCTAAAACTTTTAATATTTTTTTTCGTCTACATATTAGATAACTATACAATTAATACAAAATAATTTAATTAAATTCAACTTGCAATAAAAATAATTATAAAAGATTTCGATTTAAAATTTCTCCCCATCTCATTTAAATGGCACAAAAACCGTAAAACATTATCAGTTCGAAGTTTTGACACCACAGAAACCATTTTTAGGATTTGGCAGGAAAACGCTAGTTCTGTACACATAAAATCTAGTTGCAAGTGTACTAAAAAGAGCATTTCATGATTTCTCCAGCTCTTACATTTTTTGTTTGCCTTTAATGTCTTAATTTTTTATTGAAATGTTTCCATTTCAAAATGTAAGTAATCTTGAAATAATTCTAAATCTTTTTGATATTAGTCTCTTATCCATATGAGCATTTAAAGCAGTGTTGCCAAAACTTTGTGAGCCACGGCACACCTTAAGAGTAAGCGATGATTGAAGTCATCCACAGCATGCGGCTCGTGTCATTTCCAAAAAATTTCTATGGCAAACAGTTTGGACAGCACTGATTTAATTGCTTTCGACCACTTTTTTATAATAAAAAATCTGGCATTGTTTCAGTAATTGCGAATAAATGAGAGGCTTGAAACATACTCTTTAAAAAAAACTTATACGATGTAATAACATATGTTGTTGAATAGCTACGATAAAAAACAACTAAGTAGTAATGACAGAACATTTTTGTTTGATTCATTTTTACCAACAAAATGATGGAAACATCATCGTCATCATAATCATCAGAAGGGGTTTAAAAAGGAGTAATCTGAGTTATTTTTAAGCTTTTGCAACTTTGGGTCGCGGTAAGCACGTATAACCGGCACTTACATCACATCCACTAACAAGAAGATTCATTAATACCGAGTTTGACGCCGGTTGATGAGGTTTTGATTGTGCATTTGATGTCCATCTTGAGCTCAAAGAAGCTCCATCGGAATTGTTTATATTCTGCTGGACTTTCTGTCTATTTTTTTGATTAATTCCTGTTGACGTCATTAATTGTTGTAATAATTGGGGTGTGGTTTTAATCGTTTCCTGTCCTTTAACACGTTTTGAATTGATTTCGTACGATATTGATGGACGTTTATGATGATTTGTCTTCTCCTTCAATTTAACTAAGTTATTCTCCAATCCTGATTGTATTTGATTTATGTTACTGACAGATGTATTTATATGCGACGACGTATTTTCGATACTATACTTTTCAATCGTAATTTTAGTTCCTGAATGATGATGTTGCTTTTTAAGTTGCAAAAGATCATTCATTGTCCATTCAACGTTTGATGCTAAAAATATTTAAAAAACGCATAATTAATTTTGTCACTTAATGAAGAAAAAAAAGTTTATTTTCATGAGAAATATTCTACTAACCAATTTTAGGATTTCGTTCTGCTTCCAAATGGTCATTAGTGTCGATTAAATTGTCCAATATTTTGATCTTAAATTCTGGACTTTTGTTAATTGTATTATGTTGTGTTTGTTCCTCTGACTGTTTTTGCTGTTGCTGATGATTTAATAACTGCTGTTGTAATAACTGGCTGCATAGCAACGAAGCTAAGCTCGAATCCATTGCATTCTTTCCAGTTACATTTTGATACGTTAAATTTGATGTTTTATTAGAACTTTCAATGATTTGCTGCTGCTGTTCTACAACTATTGGAATTTCTACCTTTTCATTTTTCTTGATATTTAGTGATTCCTTAATATCTGGTTGTGCACCCCACATTAGATCTTCTGCTATTAGTAAGGGAAGCTCAGAAGATTCACTCATCGAAATGTATGGGGCACGCATCGACATATCCAAATCATCATCCATATTTAGTGTCATAAATGCAAGCTCATCTTCAGGAAGAGAGCCAGGACTGCATAGTGACGGTATACTGTTAGCATCAGGACTCTAAAATTAAATATTAACTTGTTATAATGGGTAGATTTAGATTTTTGTAAGATCTGAGTAATGCACTTTCATTTTTGATTATATAATTTACTTTCCTATTTAATTTATTATAAGATTGAAGTCTTCAAAAAAATATTTTTGTATTCGGATGTCAGTGATGAAACAATAATATTATTTATAATTATCTTAGTGTGGATTGTATGTCAACGTAAATGAAAAATGTTAAATGTGTGTTTAAATCTCATTCTTAAAGCATGAAATTAATTTATTTCAACAGTATTTTTATCCCTACTCATTTTTTAATTTCACTTTTTTGTTGCTCCTACTTAATATTTGAATTAAAAATATTTTCCTTTTTGCTGTTAAAGACAAGAAAAGGAGCTCAACGGAAAATTTTTCTGCATTGTATCCTCCTACATAATATTTACGTTTAGTTTTACTTTACAATCGTCCACATGTCCATCAACTCTCAAATGACTTGACAGTTGGTAAGTAATCATCTCTACAAGACTTTATCATCACAAAAAGAATTTAACCTTTAGTCCGATTGAAAAAGGAGGAAAAAAATTTCTGTTTGAAAGCTAAAATCATATTTTTTTTTATTTTTAATCTATCATGTTCTTGGTATGTGGAAAACCAAATGTTTTTTGAAAATTAAATTTTATCATCTTGTTAACGAAATTACTTTTCTTAAAACATGTTTCTTTTAAAAGGAATTTTTATTTATCTTGAACTTTTATGCTTTACATAATTCACTATCACATCACGTTTCTATTTTGTTGTTATCTCTATTTTTTATTCTTTTTGTTTTGAACATGTGAAGCTAATCGCACGATGTTGACTCATTGATCACGGTTTCCAAACATGGTCTGATGATAACTTTTTATCATCAAAAATTGCTAATAAAAGTGTAATTTTTTACTTTATGTGCTAATAACCGGTCATTAGAGCGATGCGTGGTTTCTTGTTGACGGCGCATGTAAAAAGTAAGTAAATATTTAAGTGATTTATGATATTTTTAAACAAAAAATGGAATAGTTGTGCATTTGATATATTATTAATAAATTATTTCATATGTTTACATCCACATTTGTTGATAAGGAGTGTATGAACTTATAAATTCACACGTATGTGCTAATAAGTAAGACTTCACATGCATTTACTATCGCTTTTGCAATCGTAATAATTATGACAAACTGAAGACTCTAGTGTTAATAGTGTAAACTTTACATAGTCACGAAACTCTATATTAAAAGGTATTCGAAAATAGAAGGAAAATCTTATTGATTTGCTTAAAATTAAGGGGTTTAAACCTTTAAAACCTGAAACATATAAACATGTACATTCGTAGTATAGTAAAGATAAAAAAATGTTTGCATCTAATTCCATAATTTGGTTACGAAAATACCAGCCAACAAGTTAATACATTTTTTCGTTAAATAGTCTAAACGATAAACTTCACACGAGCTTGCAATAAATAAAATTATGCGTTGTTTTTGAAACGTGGCCATCTGTAATTAGGGAGCCGTTAATTGATTGTGAAAGTAGCATCAGAATCGAATTTTTAATGCACGTGCTCACCACGAAAACATTTTTATTATTTTTCTTTCTGTTTTATATTTTATTTTTAGTTTGTCGTATGAGCAAAAGTAATTTTATGTCATAGTGAAGACAAGAAGTGGAAAAAAGAAATTTTTATTTTTGGATGTATAAAGATATTCTTTGTTTTTTATTATAAAATTTATAAAATCTGTTTGATAGTACTGAAATTAAAGTAAACAGATCTGCATCTTTCTCATCATTTTTCTGAGGTCTTTATTGGTAAAAGTTTTACGCATTATTTAATTAATTTTTTTTTGACACTCCAAAGAGAATCAAATGCAACGAGCTAATATTTTTACCAATAAAAAACCTCTGGATGATATTAGCTATCTTTAGCTTCTAAACATTTTTATTTTTCTATTTAAACAGATCAATCTTTTTATTACCAACACAAAAATATCGGATATGAGATACACAAAAAAAATTTTCTTCTTCTGATACACTTCGAGATAATTTTCTTTTCAGAAAATAATAAAATGTCTCGAAGTTTCCACACATTTTTTTCGTCTATTTTTTTTTATTTTTAAGCGTGAAAAGTACTCGTTATGTAATCAAAAATGTAAAAAAAGGAAAAAAAATCCACAAAAAAAGACATTTTCTCACTTTGTGATGGTTTTGTTGACGGATCTTGTTTCTCATAAGATTTTTCCGACTTGACTGAGTTCTTTTTTTCATCTTTATTCATTAAAAATATGTCGAATAGAAAAACAACATGAAAGTGCATTAACATTTTGAAAAGAAGAAAATGTTTTCTCGGTCAATGACCAGAGTATCCTCATTCATTTCCCTCAAATAACTACCTTTGGATCATTTATAATTACCTTTGACAATCCTGGCGATAATAAGTGAGGTGAATTGCTCATATCGCTGGACTCATCCCGATAGTTTATAAATGGATCATTGCTACAACTACTACTCGACGTCGTTTTACTGCACTGACTGTCCAATGAGTTTAATTCATCTGTCAATAATGCATTATAATTGTCGGGTATAATAAAATCATCAAACATATCAAAAAATGGAGCTGATTCATCTAGTGAAATGCAAGAATCTCCAGCTGTTGGTGCCAAATGTGTTAAATCGTCAGGTTCATCTTTCAACACTGGAATGAAAGTAAAAAAGTTAAGCGATTAAATTTATTTTTCTATGTAAAGATAATTATTCATAATTGATGCAAGCAAACGTTTGAAGAAGGTTGCAAATAACATGCTAAATATATCTTCTAATTTCCTCAAATAAAAAACATTAAATAATGGCGAGCAGTAGAAAACAGCTGCTCCACTTGAAGTTCAAGATTTTTTTCCTCTTTTTTCTTGCTGTCTTGTTTTGACGCGATGAAAGTTTGCCAAAAATAAACTCATGAATATTAGTATTATCATCGTCAAATAAGTGATTTTAATTGCAGTTATATATTTTGACCCTGAAAAATAATTCGTCACCATTAATTTCACTTGTTGTGCGAAAATAAGGAAATGGTGACAAAGAATGTTCATTTAATTACATTTTATTCAACTGTTACAGTCTCTATTAAAATCACACATATCCGCTAATTTTTGCAACAAAAAAAAGGTCTTTGCTAGATTTTTTCATGTAGACAGTTTAAAAATTGGCATTCGTGTTTTCGGATTCTCTACACAATTATTCATATTCTTTCTTTATGGTTCAATGCACATAAAAGTGGTATTTTCGGTTATAAATATCCAAACAATACTATGGTAACTTGTTTCCAAAGCCCATGACTGTTTTTCTCTGTTATTTCTATATTTAAACAACATTTGTTTTCATATGAATTGGAGAAAAAATGAATTTAACAAGACAGAGACGAGGAAAACAAAACCATATTTTTCCCTTTGAGAAGAAAATTTTATTATTTCTGATATAATTTCTCGCAATTATTTTCATTTCACGAATAAAATGCAATTCAGTAAATCAAGTAAAAAAAATATTTACAGACATACAAAGTCATTTAAAATGCTTTTTATCTGCATATATGCCAAAGTAAACATATTGGACTGTCTGTTTGGTTAAACTTTTATCACTTAAAACATGATAATGCGATGAGTCTTTAACAGTTTAAAACTTTTCCACGAGCATTTTGCACTAAGATACGAAATATTAATTAATTAAAATTTATACCTTTTCTTTTGATAAAAATGAAATTCAGAATTCAATTGACAACAGAACGCTTCATTATTTCTTTCGCGACTACTTTCTTACTTGTTTTAAAGAAACAATTTTTTTTATGTAATCGACTGTGACAAATATATGAGAAAGAACGCAAGCAAAACACAATAAAAGTAATATAATCAGCGAATTTATTCATTTCACACGTTTTTGACACTCCTGTTATCATCGTGCACTTGGTTATCATAAATTATTAAATGGATTATGATCTGTCCTCGATTACTACAAACATTTATATTTTGGGAGACAAAACACAAGAGGAGGTTTAAAGTTGTTTACAATTTTTTTTTTTTGGCAATTTAAAACCAATTGAATTTTATTTAAATTAGACAAAACATATAGTTTACATCACGCGACATTATTGTTGTGAACGCTCTGAGATTATTTTGCATACTTCGTCAATTTTATTCTTTCAATATGAATGTAAATACTTCGTATGTACTTGTGGGCGCAATATTGTAGAGATATATAAATAAATTACATGAATAAATGAATATAAAACCGCAAGAGAAGAGAAAAATTTTTTTTTTTTATAAGAGCATGTGACTTAGTGTGGATTTAATATGTTTTTATATTTTTTTATATTTTTAAATTTTTAACTTTTCTATAAAAATATTTGACTTATTCTATTTATTTATTAATGTTTAAATTTCACTTGAGAATAATTGGAAGTACTAGATACAGCGACGATTGATGTGTGAAAATAATTTTCTTTTGTATTAAACACCTGCCGAGCAGTACCGACGTAACAAGAAGAAGAGAATGCAAAAAAGAACTCATCAACAGATAGTCAAATTCTCTCATTAATTTTAACTAAAATCGACGAGATTACAAGTTGATGAATAAGAAAACGTCTTTGACTTCAAAAGACAGCTAATGAAATCATCAATATTCGGTTTAAGTTTACACTTTTTTGGCAAAAGTTCACGATTTTTCTAGTTATTCACATACAGCCTTTTATTTATTTATGGGTTGCGAATATCTTTTTGTTGTCTTTTACAATGTTTTCGATGGAGGAAATTAGAAGTTTGAAAAAGTAACTTTTAAAGCAATCACATCACCAATTGCTCGATTGCATCTTCTTATTTTTAAAATAAAAATAAATGATTATTGGGAGTTTAAATACTTACTTGTTAATCCAGTATCGTCTTCTGAAAACATCAAGTATCCTTTATTCATGTCCTTAGTACGTGGTGCAAAGATTGTTGATGTAACGCTAGTTGCGTTTTGCAATGTAGAAGGACGAAATATTTTCAAAGGAGGACCTCCGATTGATCTCTTAGCCGAAGTTTTAATCGATACTTTCCTTTCTGAACTTTTTGTTATGGTAATTTTTGGTGTTAAAATTGTTGGATGGGAAAAAATTGAAGCTGTGACAGAACGTGGACGATTTATTATTTCACAATTATTTACTTTAATTGTATTAATTGGATTGATTGCAACCACAGATTGTTCACTGTTATGATTATTATTATTATTATTATCTTCCTTTTTGTCAGCAACTATTAATTTCGCAGCACTTTTATTATTTCCACCGAAATTTTTCGAATCAGCAGATGATTTCCTCTGCTTTTGTTGTTTCAAATCATTTATGCCAAGCACAATATTGTCTTTTTTAATCACTTTAATGTCATGTGTTTCAGATGATTTTGATGTTCCGCTTAGATTTTCAATAGCTTTCGACAACTCTTGCTGTGCCTCAAGTTGAGCACACGAATATATTTCAAACTCATTTTCTATTCCACTATAAGGACGAAGAAAAAATTTCCATTTCACAAAAATTTTAATTTATTGCATATTTTTTTAAAAATTTTCGAACATTTCTTCATTAATTTTTTTTTATTATTCCTTTTATGAACTATTAAAACAGTTGGTTCTAATAGCACAAATAAAAGGAAAACAAATCGAACTTATGAAGATTTTATTGTTGTTTTGTCACAAAAATTTTTCAAACACTTTATTATCAAAATGAAAGAAGGAGAAAAAAGTCACGCGAAAATTTCATTATTTTATTAATCCTTTTTAGATATTCACTATTTCACTCATTAAACATATAAAATTGCAATTTATTTTAGTTTGGGCCTTTATCTCTCTTATTTTTTTTTTTGCAAGACTACTGTTATACCATCACCAACATCATCAATTTTTTCTTCATTTCTCATTCTTAACTCTTCTTATTTTGCTTTTACGTCTTGTACAATTCGTCAATTATTTTAGGTTTTAAGCGTTATTTGATTTTTTTCTTCCCTTTTACTTTTTTTGTTACACGAAATAAGCATTTCTATAGACTGAAGTCGAAAAATAATTTGGTTCATGTTTTACTTTTTCCTTTTCTACTCACTCAACTCTCATAGAGTATTAAAGAATACAAATATGGAAGAAAAGAAAAAAAACGTGCCAGCAACAACAATTTCTTAACGAATTTCGCGAAATTCCTGAACTTTCCATCATATCTAAAATTATCATTATCGTTGATAATACTATTTTTTAAACAGAAATGAATAACATAACACTCTCTCATTCATTTCCATTTACGTTTTATTTGTACTTTGTTGGCATTTCCTTATCAAAACTAATTCAAAATAAATGAAATGAGGAATGAAGTTTAAGTTTATAGTAAGCAGAGCACTAATAGAATATTATCAGAATTTCATCATCATTTTAACCGGGATAATTTTTGGGCAATTAGCATGTGATACATGATTGTTTCCAACATCAAATGTATTATTCATATTTATACAAAATTTTATGTGCGATTGGCATGACCGCAGTATTTGAATGAATTTAAAATTTCAGAAAGGTTCTTTTTTAAATTGTCATTTGAGCACTTCAACATAAATGTCAAAGTTCTTGACCACTATTTTTTCTTATTTTGTGCTAGTAATAATCACTTGCAAAGCATTCAATTTTTTTTATTGTTTCTTCACTTCCCCTATTTGACATATACTGTATGTGCTATACTTGATTTATATTTGGTTATGTTCAGAAGATATAAATTGAAGTCAATTATCTTAATTTATTTCGTTTCTATACATCTTAGCTTCTTGTTTTTCTAGGCAAAAAAAAATCTTAAATCAGAATTGAATGATGATCCAAAGTAGCAAAGAGCAAGAATAATATTGAATGAACATTGTTGATAACACACAATAAAAAAATATTAATGACGTAAAGACAATTGGACAAACAGGCAATTTCAATAATTTGTTTTATACGTGCAACACTTAAACTCGTGTATAAACAAACGATATGTATATATTTTAGAATTTGTATATATGACGTCGTTCTATATGCACATCTGATTTAAATAGCGATTTGTCGACTATTCTAATTTACGAAACGTAATTAAAGTTTTTATTGTATTTTCGCTCATTCGTACACAGAGCTCAATTTAGATTCATTAAATGATAATTATGTAACCGGTAAGGTATTAAAATGTATTGAACACTGCCTTAAGAATCCCGAATTCACTTTTTCTTTTCTTTATAATCTTTCCAAACAAATACACTTTTATTCAACTTCTCATTCTCTCCTTCTTTCATTCGATAACATATTTTTTCTTCATCCTAATTAAATTATGCATTCACAAAAAAAAAATCACTAAAATAAAAATGGTTTTTTTTCTCTTATTTCTTATTACTTCTTTAGTGCAAAAAGTTTTTTTTTTGTAGCTCTCTTTTACGTATAAAAATGTGCAATTCTTGTATATCTTGTGAAAAAAATTCACTTCTCCAAAAAAAAAAATGTTTTATTAACGAAGGGAAAAAGAAATTTTTGTAAAGTCTTTTTACTCTTCTTGCTATATATATATTTTTTTTAATTTATATGATGTATATAATTTTCTCTTTTTTTTCTATCTTAATTGAAGGCTACAGTTTAGCTCAAAGTTTTGAAATGAACTGAGGGAATGAAAAATGGGAGGAAGAAAAAAAGTTGGAAGGAAAAAAAATATAAACGAATATTGTGTAAAGAACAAACTCTCTCACAGGAGCATACATACGTAAAATTTTATACGAAAGTATCCTCATATTTATGTACATTAAAAGAAAATGTAAATGTAAGATACATTGACTACAGTAAATGTGTTCGTGGAGCTATGTAAAATGTAATGCAACACAAATATCGACAGTAATTGACTTTCTCACAAATTCTCTATTTCTCTCTTTATAATTTTAATCTCTCTTTGAATCAACTTTATTCTCTTATTTTCGCTCTTCAACTTCTTTATTTTTATTTTTCGGAAAAATTTCCTTTTTCCTTCATAAAATTTTTTCATTTCTCTCTTATTCTTTTAACTATGACGTCATATACGATAAAAATTTTTCCGTTCATTTTGTTTCATTTTTTTTATGTTTTTTATGTTGTTTTTCTTCTTGTTTCAATATTTTGGCAAGAAGCACTTTCATTCACTTTCGAGTTTTCAGTTGAATGTGTTTTTTTTGTTCTATTTTTTTTCGAAAAACTTGTTCTTCTTTTTAACTTCTTATTGCTTTGTTTACATTTTTGTGATGGATAATGATGTTGATTTATATGTTTACCACACATTTAATCTACGATTTGTATTAATTTCATTAAAATTTTGTCAATTCAAATTCTGTTAAATACTATACTTAGGGAACATTACTAGAGAAAAAACATTTAATTTTCTATTATTATTCTAATAGAATCAAAAAAGACTATCGAGTAAAAATTGACGCTGTGAAAACCTATAATTTTTATTTATTCTCTCAGATTAAACACTACTAGCAAGCAAAACCATTTTTAACACGAAAACTAAATAGCTTGAAACAAAACAAAAAAATTCTTCGTCTTTGATGTCCAACATTACATCATTGTTGTGCAATTTAATACCAATCCCTCCCCATCTCCTTGTAGTGTTTCGATTTTTCGGCTTCATAGAATATCATAGAATCTTAAACGCAGCTATTAAATGACTTGATTCACTTTTTGCACACTGTTTATAATTTCACTAATACAAGTTTTACTGTTAATTCGTCGAAAAAACGGAAAAAACTATAAAATTATAGGATTTCCATTATTCTTTTGTCTGTTTATTGGTCTCAGTCCATTTCAGAAGAAGAATGATTCACGTCTTTTTCAGTGGTTCTTTCTGCTTTATGAATTAAACGATGAAAAAGAAGAAGAAAGTTCTGTGTTTTTGCCAATAGTAAAATCTGGATAAATGTACTTCCATTACTTTCAATTTTTGAGCTTCGATAGTTCTTTATTTCTTAGTTTGCCTGAAGTTTACTTTAAAAATACATGATGGCATATTTTGAGATTTATTTATCTTAAATACGTAGAAAGAAAATATTACGCAAGTCAGATCTGACTGTAATTGTCAGAATATTTTCATTGAATAAACAAATTTCATTAGTAATTGTAGCACGTGTGTGTATATTGTCATAAGTGCGACTCACTTTTATCATGCTATTTTTCTACATCGCTCCGTGCCTTTATTCTTATCAACATTCCAGGCATAAAAACAGAGGCCGAATTGAAAAAAGAAGAACGAACATATTACTATTAAGCGCAGGAAAATATTAAAAAAATATTTATATTTACGACTCAAAAGGTGCAATCGAAACATATCAAGTACATATGTATGTTGGAAGAGTTAGAAGAGAACAAACAAATATATTAAAAAGAATTTCATCTCGCTAAAGGTCTAAATATCTGAAATGGCACCCACGTTTTTGTTTTCTCATTCTATTTCTGTCTCTGTTTCTCTTTTTTCTTCCACTTCTCATCGTTTGATAAATTAAGATGCTGTCGCAATCAGAAAATTCTTTCTTTTTTTACTGAAATTTCAATTTTTACTCCGATATTTGTTTTCCTAAAAACACTTCATCTTAATTCATCGCGCCATCAGTTTTTCTTTATAAAAAGCATTTCAGTATTTGTTATTTGATTCGAATTCTTTTAAAAATTGATATTTGTCTAACGCAAATAGACACAAATTGAAATTGAAATTTATTACTGTCTTGTTAAGGATTTTCGGAAATATTTTTAGGTAAAAATCGTAGTTTTATGATATTATTCGAGAAATGGGTTACAAATACTAAAGAAATGTAGCGATACGTTTTATTACAAAGATAAATTTTATTTTCAAAAGACTGAACATGATTTTGTCAAAAACAAATAAAACTCCACGTGCTAAACTATTAAAAAATCAAAACAATTCTTGATAATAATTTACATCTGCTTGATTAGCTTCAAGGATGCTATAAGTTAATCATGTGATTTCATACGATTGTACAAATTGAATACGATGATATTGTACATTCATTAACTTAAGCAAGTTATTAAACGAGGTTAAAATATCACATTAAGTCGCGAAGATGCACAGATTTACTTCTCAGGTTTAACAAAATGCATTAACGTCAGACACTGAACACTTTACAAAATGCTTTAAACATATGACATTTGGATAAACATGTGCATAAGAGTAATGATTTCATAACTTTTTTAAAGGAATGTGAATGGTTTTGGCATATACCAGATGATTCATATTTCCTAATCTCCGAAATTCTTCGGAAGTATTCCTTTGAATATTGTCTGTATTATGTTTCTACACGTGACTCATTTTTTCAAGGAACTTTAGTTATTAAATCGCTTGAGTGTACGAGAAAATTTTCACACTAAAATTCTTTCAATTTTGTTAAAATACTATTGCATTTTACTAAGCATATTGCTGAATTCACAAACAATAAATTCTCTTGTTTAAATTTGCTCTTCTTTCTCATTTTTTTTTCAAGTATGTTTGCATAGCTCTTTATTAAAGCAAGCAAATAATAAATAAAAGTGATTCAGGTCTTGACATTTCATCAAATAAAAAATAGACAAATTTGAAGATTAGTTCTATAAACGTCATTGTTTTGTTTTTGTACACAAAAAGTATTTACTATAATCATGCCGTTGAAGCTACTTGGTGTTATTTTATTATAGATTTTTCATTTGTTTTCTTCTTAAAGCTTTTTTATATACATATAAAACACAAAAATATTTTTGTGGGCAGGTCAAGCTTTTATGTATTTTTATTTAGAAAGCGATAGGCGACATTGATATTCTTTGTAATCATTCCAAACGTATATTTATCAACAAAAGCATTTATTGTTTCATGTATTGACTACCAAAAAAATTTAAATAAAAGATGCAATTGCTTCACTGCCAACATCGGATTTCATTGATTGTTTTAAGTTTGTACTATTAATTTGTCTACAATCAGCAGTAAGTTTTGCGATGCTAAATTGTTAAGATTTTGCTAAGTTCTTGAACATTCAATTAAAAATAAATAAAAATGTGCAATATTTCACATTCATTACGAAACTTGCATTGAAGAACGAGAGCAATTAAATGTTTGATTGTGATTGGAATGCTGTTAATTGATATTACGACTAAATTTAAAATTTCAACAAACTTGTTAAACATATCTCTGCTTTTATTTATCTCATTTTGAAACGTAAATCATTGAAAATCATTTACAGTCAATCTCAAAATAATTTTTAATGACTTTACTATGTTACCTCATAGAAAATCTCATAAATCTTATTGAAAACATTTTCGACAATTTAGTAATTTGAAAAAGAATATTAGAAAAATTTATTGTCAAAAGATCTACACGTGAGAATTATTCAATTTTAAAAATCGCCGTTCTGTCCAAATTTCTCTAGAGATCTATAACATGTGACTTTTATACGTACAAAAAAAAAATCAGTTAAAATATCTAAATGAGACATAATCTCGTAGCTTTATTTATTTTTTTTTTCATTTAAAAATATGATTAGTCATTGACTGCTACTATGTTGAAGCAACAACTATGTTTTTTTGATGTTCAGTTTTTTGATGTTCAGTAGATGCCAAGGTTCATTAATTTTAATTCGTATATACAGACACTATAAAAAAATGGGAACTTCAGATTTTTTTGATATTGTTGTTTTCATGATTTTTATTCCAATCTTATGCAATCTATCCTTAAAGATATTTAGAAGAATAATTGTTTTTTATTTTATTTTAACGATGACAAAAAAAAAAGCAAAACTTGGAAATTGAATCAATTTTTTTAAGATAAAATTGTATTTCTTCTTCAATTTAAGCTTTGTGTTTAAATTAATGGTCAAGGTTATTATTATTGAAACCCGTACATTATTCATTGTTATACTATTTTTATTTAAATTTGGAGACATATTGACTAGATGGACAGCAGATGGGAAAAGTTTTATGTCTATGATTGTTTATTATGATTTTATTACAATTTCACCCTTGATTTGGCCACGCGTAAATAATAAATAATAGCATTAAGAAGCTTCTCTTTCATTTTGAAATAGTGGATAGTTTATTTATTATTAAAACAGTTTTAATTGCGTTGTTGATAGACAAATTTGTATCAAAATGACAATAAAGAGGCGCTTTAACTAGAATTTTATTTACAATTACATAAGTTCAACACGAATGAGGGCAATTTTCAATTGAATATTTATAATTTCACTTCAATAAATTATTCTTAATTAAAAAAGAAAAGGGAGTAACATCAATCCACTATTGGACAAAAATAGAACAAAATTGTTTTCTCTCATTCACTTTCTAATCTCATTAACGCACGCTATTAAAGTTTTATAGTTAAACAGACGAAGCTTTTTGAATATTTTATGGTGCTTGGTATTTCAAAACGAACAACTAAAGGGTGGTTTGTTATTTTTGTTTTTGAGCATATTCAGTTAGGAAACACATTTTTTAAACTATTAAACTTAACTGCTTACTTATTAAAAAACTTATATGACAGTTTTTTAAAGTAAGCTTATTTTATAATTAATCTGGTTTTTTTCAATTCAAAGTATAGCTTATAGTTTTAATACAAAAATATTTGTTCCCATAAGCTTACATCATAGCAAAACATCAATTTGTTCTAGAAAAAAAATCATCGCAAGAAACATAATTATGCTATTGTTTTTGACATTATTGTGCGTTCCAAAGTTATATAAAGCAAGAATTTACGTTTGGAAAAGTCGTTCATAGTTGATGACTTAACGTAACAAAAGTCAGTCTAGAAGGGATTTGTCTATAATCCACTTAGCAGACGAATTCAGTGTTGAACATATAATAAACAAATTATAGGCATTAAAATTATACATATCAAAAAATTGCAAATATAGTGGTTCATGAACAATCGAACCTATTTAAAAGAGAGCATTGGTATTTTATTTATATATTTCCTTTTTTATGTATGTATATTCACATCTACACGTGTCAATCGTTTTCCCTTTTTTGTGATTTTCACTTTCTATAGAAAAAAATTATGCCAATGCACAAACACAGTGTTATATAAAATACACCACCCACTCGTAAAATTAACAAGGAATACGAAAAACTCGGTGGTGTGTTTTTTTGTATTTCTCTTGTAGCAAGGGAAGTGAAACAATTCGGTGGAAGAAATGGCAGTCGTGTGTAGGAATTTCTTCCAAAAATTAAACCATCATTGATTTTTTATAAAGCTCACTCGAAAAGGGCTCTCTTATTTATCTATAGATGTATTGTTGCTCGAGTACAAATACATAAGTAAACTCATACATATTGTAGGTGTGCTTTATGCTCACGCACATATACTGATAAAATAATGCGTAGCGAAAGCTTTTTTGTATATGAAAAGAAAATCAGGCTAACATGAATATTAGAAAGGAAAACTGGAAACACATGCGGCCTTGAGGTAGACCTTGAACTACCAAAAAAAGAAAACAAATATAAAATAATAATAATGAGAAGTCTTTTTCTCTCTCGCACGCACAAAATTTGGTATTTACTAAGCGTAAGTGGAAATGAGATAGGAATGTTTTATGAATAAATTTACAATTGATGGAAGCACTCTTGTGACTTATATGTTATGCCAATTATAAAACTGCTGCTATTCAGCCATTTTACACGCATTCACCGATAGAAGAAAAACGAAAAAGCTGACATCGTCTCGTAGGCTTATAGGAATCAACAAGCAAAACATATAGAAATTGTGAGAATGTATATGCGTATTTACAGCCTTAATGAAGATAAAGGCAAAATAGAGAAAGCTAGAAACTATATTCAGAAGAATTTTATGGAACTTCACAAATTTTTATTTTTTTCTATTCAATTCTTTAAAAATAAATTTTAAAGGACTCAGAGTAGATTCATTATTGGTGTAAACTTTTTTGATTAGTTTTAGGTTTAGCTAGTTTTATTAAAAATTTCTTAAATGCATTTATAGTATGGTACAATTTTATTAAAAATATTATACTGAGAAGCTTTCTTTATCTTTCGCGATAAGACACTCCATTTCGTAACATAAATTCACGCTCTTAAAAAAAACCTAAACTATTTATTTCTTTGTTTATTAAATATTTACAAGAAAATTGGTTTTTGCAAGGCTTATGTAATCACAAAAATGGTCACAACAAAGTTTTCTTCCTTAAGAATGTAAAAATTCAAGTGCGTAAATTTATCTTCCAGCATCACAAATAATATAAAAAAAATACCGGTTCATAAATCATTTAATAATACTTTGTATATCTTTTTATTGTATCGTAATAATGAGCAAAAAATTACTTTCATTAACACGATTATTCGTCTACCAGTCAGTATATTCAGAACCTAATGATTGGCCTGATCTTAAATCTATAAATAAATGCCTTAATAATTCACTGAAAAATATCAAAAACATAATATACACGATTCCTCCTTCTTTCATTGATTGAAGATCTACTTAAGTGATTTATAGGCAGATATTTTATTTATTTTCACTACAAAAGAACTACCACAAAAATGATGAATCGCAATTTTTTATTGTTGCTTTTTTATTACTACTCTTATTTAATTTTTTTTCACGCTATTTGAACTTTTTCTCTTGGTTTGCCTTTTCATTCTTTAGCGCAAGGCGTTTGAACTTGAATTGAATGAGAAAGGCTGAAAACATAGCACAGTGAGAAATATTACGCATTAGATACTAAGACAAGTTAAAATTCCAAAAAAATGGCGCATTCTAGAAAAAAATAATAATGTCCTTTAGTAGATGGGCAGATGAATAGATGTTTTATTTTACACATTAGAATCATATAAATGCAAATAAAGTTTAATAAATGAATCAAAAATTTAATATTCTAAGAAAATGAGGACAAAGTAAAGTGAAATAAAAAACAATATTTTTTTTGTTGCTTTAAACCAAGCCCGAGTAAGGTAAAAGTTGTGTGCGTATTAAGTAAAAATAAAGAAGTATACAAAAAGCAGCTGATGGTATATCCTTGTTCTGTTTTATTTTCTCTTGTACTCTTGTTTCGCTTCGGTTTTCGAAACGACAACAGAAGAAGTCAATGAATATTAATTTCTTTTTCGAAATGGAAAGTGAAAGCCGAAAGGGAAATAAAAGAAGAACTTTGGTTCGATTAAGTTTGATTTTCGGAAAATTTAAGAAGTGACAAGGACGATGTAATAATCAAAAAAGCAAAATAAATATAAATGAAATATTCTTGAATATGAACGCCTTGAAGCCTTCAATGAACTGAACAATGAAGTAGAAGCATAACAACACTGTGCCTTAAAAGGATTTATTCATTCATAAATAATCTACTCAATTTTATTTGTTTCGTTTACATTGATTTTTTTTATAGTCCTCAAAAAAAGATTCAAATAAAAATTAATAAGGAAAAATTCTAAATTCGTAATTTTATTTGTCTGAATTACAAGATACCACTAAAGTTCATACACGCGCAGATTTTTTTTGAACCCGAAAACAATATTACGTAGTATACATTTTTTAGAATGCTTTTCCTTCCCAAGAAAAGTTTGAAAATAGAATAGAAAAGAAGAATAAGAAAAACAAAAAAGAACCTCGGAGCTTTTCCCTTACATTTTGTGTACAGTAAGTTTCATTTCCAGACACGTGTAACCAACACATTCAAACGTTTAGAAGCAGAATATGATTTTAATGGTAGCAATAAGCTGTTATGTCACGCAAAGATCTCTCAATTTCTCTCTCATTTCAATTTTTATGCTCAAGCAACATTTGGGACTTTTTCCTTCGAGAGAATATTTAATGTTGCGTATTTGTAAGAAAAAATGGATAGAAATACATAAACTTATATGTATATGCTTGCTTTCATGCTGCGTGTGTTACGAATAAGAAAAATAAATAGGCCAGCAGTTAAAACAATTTGCACTGAAATTTCTGCTTAGAAAAAAAAAACCTTTTTAATGTTCTTGCTTTCACTCAAAATCAAATTCACATTGTTTCTTTTTGTGAAATGAAATTCTAAATCATATTAATGATTTGGTAAATTAACTTTTACTCACTTCTTTACTCTTGATATCATGACATAAAGTCAATCATGTTATTTATTATGACATTACATTAAGTGTGCTTGAAATACACCCTTATAGTAATATGGTTGTAATTTCATGAACTTTGAATCAAATTGTGAAAAATTTATTTTTGATTTCTTTAGAATATTTATTATTGAATCAAATGAATTGTTTTTAGTTGTTGAATATATTGTAAAGGCACTTAAAAGTTTGAAAAAAACTGAAGACTTATAATGTTTGGTCAAACTTTAAATCTTCGAACATTTGCTAAGCATAGCTCAGCTTGCTTAAATGCTTAAATGTTACTAATGCATGATTGTAACCTATATTAAATCTATTTTCGAGATTGACTATGGAGCAGTAAATGAGCAAGCTTTCTTGAAGTCTGATCTTCATAATGTGTTAGAGTTTGATCTATATATAAAACTGACTTTGATCTTACATTAAAACTTTACTTTAAATCTTTCACTTAAACCAAAAACGAATTAAAAGTTTTGTTGCGGTGTGAATATACATATCCACATTGTGTTTCTACCCGATACACTTTAACCAATACTAATCTTTGCGTCAAAAATGCGCTGAAATCACTCGACAATGCACGAGAACATTTGTCAATTTTAAGGAATAATTTAAAGAAAATATTACGATTCTCAATATTATTCTGTTCTATCATAATCGGATATAGTGGAGAAAATACAAAAAGGAAAATAGTAATACAAATATAAAAAAAAAACTATGAGAAAACTAATTGAAATAGAAAAGGTAAAGAAATAAAAGTTTTATTTGTATTTTATGTCCTAAATTCTAACATAATCTAGAAAATGCAAAGGAAGTGAAAAAAGAAAAAAAAAGTTGAATAATTTAAAATTTAGGCCATGCTATCACAGGGATAAGTATTTCCCAGGGAAAAGTGTTTATTAAACCATACACAAAGGTGCTAATGTCTTATCTCTTGCATTTTTTTATTCTTCGAGAAAGTAATAAAAATACTGGTTAATTAAAACATTTTTCGTTTTGTAAGAACAGATTTTATGATAAAAAAAATTAATGTAGATAAAAATTATAATTTTGTTCATTCCGCTGTATACAATTTCATTCGATGTATCTATTGCAATAATTTCATTAAATGTATTGTAATAAGAGACATACACTCAAAATGTTACGGAAAATACAGAATACGTCAATAGCTTTAGAAAGAAAAAACCACAAAAAAACCATCAAACAATAAAAATGACAAAAAAATTTGATTCATAGAAATTTTAACACATGTCCGTGTAAAGGTTACACAAGATATAGCTATTTTTGTTGCTGCTGTCATAAATTTTCCATTTTTTGGGGAAAGAAAAAAGATCTTTTTGATATATTGCTGACAAAATTGACATGAACAGTTTTGTTCCATATATTTCAAATATAAGGGTGTAAACATATATTGTATAGCATACTTGATGGCTTTTTTATAAGAAGTTAAGAAGAAAGCAAGTAAAGAACGATTTTTCATGCGTAAATTCTTTATAATGACATAACAAATAATGATTTTTGACTACAATAATTTGTAAAAACTAGGTCGAATGATAAATATTTAAGTTAATTGAATCTTTATTTTTTTAAAAAGCTTTAAAAGGTATTAGGTTTCAAGCTAAACTATCTCAACTTTATTTTTCTGAATGCTAAATGACTGACTGCGTGATGCATTTCCAATTTTTTTTTCTTCTTACTGATTGTAAAGTATGTAATTTCATACAAAAATCTGAACTTTATCAAAAGTTATTATTATTATTATTATTTTTATTTCTTCATTTTATCTTTAAGCTCTATGTTTTGAATTTAGTCATATGCATCATAAGAAAGAATTTCTCTCAACTTCCGACGATTATTTACTCGTATTAACCAAACAACAGTTGAGGAGAAAACTCAAAAAAGTCGAGATTTAATGGAAATTTGAAAACAAAAAAATTGAACAAAATGTGCAAATTGTTGCACATAACCTAGATAGAACGGTATTAGATAATATCAAAACACAAGAAAACAAATAAATTGAGAAGATTTTGCATCGCGATTGGTTTTTTGTGTTTTTTTTTTCAAAATTCGCTGACAAGGTTATTTCAATCAATTGGTGCTGACTGAATTTCCAACAAATTACCAAGACAAAATGGAACAGGATAAACTACAGAAATACTGTAGAATATTCAATTACATCGTCCTTACATAACCTCTAAACATAAAACAAAACATTGAATCTTTTCGAAATACAACACAAGTCGTTAAACTGTATTAAGGACTGTCGAGGAATCTGGATCATCAACAATTGTTTTGGCTAATTGCAGGCACGTTTTTTGTCAATCAGTTTGATTTGACTTGATTGTTTTAAATGGTTTTAACAGTATGTAAATTTATAAATGTAAACAAATAGGAATTGAGAACGGTCTTTAAATAGCAACATGGTCCATCAGCAATAAAATTAAATAAGAAGAAGAAGGAATTGTAGAGTTCTAAAGGTTGAAAATAAATTTTTTTGAACTTTTAGAACTTCTGAATAACGGATGTTTTCATCATGAACAGATTAACATTTGAAATTGTCTTATGAAGCTTTATTAACAAGGATCATTTCACAAGTATTACCAGGAACTTTAAAATTCCCATATTGTTTTATATAAAAGGCTTAATTTATCTCGTCCTTGTTAAACAGGTCTAAGCCATTCCCATATTTATAAAAAACTTTAAAATGGCTAAGTTAATAAGTTTAAACTCTTTTTAATAACGAGATTTGATGTCAATTTAAATTTTTCAACCATCATATGCACCCAATTCAATTAGAAAACGTTATTTTGCAGAGTTTATATTTTAAATAAGGATATCATACATTTGAATAAATATAAGACTACAAATATTTATTAATGAACTTAAAATTTTTTTTTTAAGTAACTCAATTATATTTAAAATTGAAAACATCATAAATTGAGTAAATGAGTTCTGGTTATGTTTTGAAAAGCTATTAAAAGAGTATGTGTAGTTGCTAAACATAAAAACCAAATCGTGTAAAGCTACTTAAAATAGGATCATTAACCTCAAAAGAGAAGGAATGAATGAGTCCTTTTTTTGCATGTCACAATAGTACATTGTATGAAAAATATATGAAAGCTTTTGTTCTGCTTAATCAATAACATACTTTTATTATTAAAGAATCTAAAAGAAAACAAAGGAGGGAAGGAAACTAGTTTATTTGAGACAGCTAGACAGTGTTGCTTACAAGTATGGCGTGTTTGAAAATTTGATGATTTTCATCAATTTCTTTCTATTTTTCTTTATTGATTTTCTATATGATCAATGTTCAATTTTTTATTGGAATAACGAACGCTTGTGTTTTGATATAATTATTTGCCAAATTGTTTAAGCAATACACTACAACCTAAAATTAATTGATTAATTGTAGAGTCATGACTTATGAATTATACAAAAAAACTGAATTATGTTTTTATGTAATTTCTGTGCTAATTGCTTGTTCATTATTGGTTCCTATTAATTTTTAATTAACGAGATAAATATTGACGGAAACGCAAAAACCGACTGATTAAGTTTTTAAGAATGTCAGGACATGATATCTCGTATTAATGTAGAAACGGTTATAAACTTTTCATATTAAATTATTAATTGTATCAAGAGAGATGGCCTCAAACACGAATTATTAATTAGGAAGAAAATTATGTACTCACCTTACGACGTAATTAACACAGACGACACTTTGCGGCTTCTGTTTTTCAAAAACTACAGTTGCCTGGGTAACAATCCATACATAACCACCATTTCGTGCCAAAAAGCGGTATCGGTTGGTTTCAGTTTGACCTTTACTGATTACTACAATTAACGTAGAAACAACGAGAAAAAGAATAGAAGTATGATGATTAGTTAACAGTTTGCTAGATAAAAATTCGAATATAGCATGTTTAATATATAATGACCTCATAATGAAACTTAAACTCAAAATAAACCAGTTGGGGTGTTTCAAAGTTATGCTTCCAATCTTTTACATTGTTTTCATAGAAGAGTAGGAGGTGAGCTTTACCCACATTTTTTGTTAAATCTTTTTTTTTTTTCGTATCTAAAAATAGCATCCAAAGAATTTTTATGTTCAGTAAGAAAAGCAGTAGAAAAGCTAATGCAGTGAACTTCATGACTTTTGAGAAATAAAGTTGAGATAAGAGAGCTTATAGCAGCTTATAGTGTATCACACCCTTTAGACCTACATTTTTTTTTGTTATAGTTTTTAAGGTTTAAGGCATTCAATTTTGCCTATTGTCGCTTAAATTTTGTTTTAATCTGTGTTTTTTGCTTTAGTCAGGTATTTTTGTTTTTAATATTTCATTCGAAAAAAACTCGCTCAGTAATATAGCACATCGAATGTAGAATAAAAATAACAAAAACTACATAAAATGTATAAAAAGTGCAAGTTGCATCATAGAATTTTAGGTGAATGAACGGAGAAGAAAATGGAAAGTTCAATGAAAATTGTGTTCTTTTATTTTCTTTTTAGCAAAACAAAGAGAAACTTGGAAAACTCAATTGCTACCCTCTCAAGGAAATAAGAGAACATTTAAGATTATATAAGAAAATGTACTGCTTAGCATAAGCAGCTGTGCTTTTGTAGAAAAATGTACACTCATAACAAGAAGAATTGCTTCTCGCCCACTATAGAATTTCTAAAAACTTTTAATACGATTCAAGCAAATGAGATTTTCTTTTCGTTGTCACCGAGAATATTGATTTTTCTTTTCCTCATTCAAATTCTTTTTTTTGGGGTGATATCTAAATATTAAAATACCTCTGAAATGGGAATATGATTTTTATAAGCAATCAATCTTCTCTTTACTAATCTATTGACAGTCTATTAAGAATGTATTTTGTAACCTTTTTTTTATGAAAATAGTTCAGGAAGAATATTAATTAATAAGCTAAGGAAGTTTCAAATAAACAAAATCAAAGGCATTGTAAACGCTTAATCTATATTATGGATCTGTTAATTTTAGGTGATAATTTTTTGAAAATGAAAAATAAACAAAATCTTTTATTTAAGCAACGACAAATGAGCAAACAGTTGAGAATTTCTGTTGAAAAATAAAATCGTTTAAAAGTAAATTATATAATAGATCCATTATAAGTCCTTTCAGTGAATATCATTCTCAACTGAAGGGAAATTTCCACTTAGCACAGTAAGCGCGATTATAAGAAGAAGATAAGTTGCATGGTCATAAATCTTGATTAATTTACACACTTAATAGCAAACGTCAAATCTTGGATTATGATTTTGTAAAAATACTTTGATACACACGCTTAATGTTTAATAACATTCTTTTTATCCCAATGACTCAGATTATTGTCTGAATTTTCTATTTTATTTTCACAGTTCAGTTTGTTGTTGGGCATTATAGAAAACATTTAGGAATAAGTGAGAGAGTGAAAAAAAAATTAGTGAACATTCGAACAAGATTTGTAAATTATCATCATCATGTGAAAATTGTCGACATTTAAATAAGCATTTTCAAGAAAAGCACGTGTCATTGGTAAACAACATAAAATATCCACACAAGATTTTAATTTTCACGAGTTTCCACAATACTTTCTATTTATAAACAGACTGAATAGACAAAAATCTATGAATAAAAATTCAATAACTTAAAACTGAAAACAACAACATTAATAGTGAAAAATGTTGGACGATGATGGGAAAATAAGTTGAAAAGGAGATGCGGCTAAAAACAAAAATGTATTAAGAAGAAATTGATGAAGAAAATAATAATTTGAAACAAAAAATATGCTGAAATGTTGCCAAACTTTTTGAGCTGTGAGAATTGAATTTTTCTCAAACGCGTAAAGTGTTGAATATGTTCATTATTCATCTTAAATATTGAATAAATCAAAGGAATATCAAATATACATATTTCATTTTTGATGAAAATTTCTTATTTTGTGTAACTTTATGCAAGTAAACATCTCTTTTACTTTTTAATGATTTGTTTAAAACTAAGTGCAAATTAGAAAATATCAAGTTTCTAAAAGAAAAAAAAATATTGAATAATTACAAATAAAGAGCAAAGGACTTTTGTATGATTTGAAACATAAAGTTTGTTGGCATCGTTAAAGCAATTATGAATGAGTTTATAGTTTACATGAATAAGAAGCTTTTCAGTTTTCACGAACATAATCAAATATATATATATAGTTTTTAAAGCAAAACATATAGTTTTAAAATGTGTTGCTTTGTTAATCAACACAGTTAATTATAAAATGATACACGAAACCAAAGATAAAAGTTACGATGAAACAAAACAAAATAGAACAAACAAGTTTGTTAAGTGAGAATTAAATGATGAAATCTTGTGGAGTCAAAATAACAATGCGTCATGATTGTTTCTTTGGAAACTTAATGACGTAATTTGATTTGACTTTTTTTAAAGAAATTTTTGATGATCAAATTTAGTGCCAAGAATTTTTTTTTTTTGGAAACAGATCTTTTAAATAATATTGTAATCTTAAAAGCGAAGTTTAAGTAGGGGAGTACTAGCTTCATTAAAAAAAATCAACAGCTACAAAAAAATGTCATTAGTAATTGCCGGTAATTACAATTGATAAATTGTTACTTTGTATCCTACTGCAAAAGAAACACGAGGCAAATTTTTTCATCACACAATACTAATTTTCTTCTCATCCTACTACTTTTGTGATCCTTTTTTTTAAATTAAGAAAAATGTTTTTCCGATTTTTTCTACTTGCCAATTTATAAAATACTCGACAGAAATATTTATTACAGTTCAAAATGTTTTTCCTTTTCTTTTCTTAAGCTAAGAAAATTTTCTCAGATTCCACTTTTATTTTTCACACTGCACGTGATAGATAAGTACCTCAAAATATTTTTTGTTAATTTTCAACGAGTCAATATGACTTATCGTTAATTTTAATGTCAAACAAAATACTGACATGCGTGTGTCAGAGAAATAAAAGTTAAGCTTACATACTTGGTCATTAAATCTAAGTATTTTTAATTAAATAATACCAAATATTAACTTACAGCATTTGAAACTTGTCATCAGATTTTCCGAATCATTCCCATGATGATAATCGTATAGAGATTTTCCGAGCAAATGTTCAGGCTTATAACCCATCAATTCAAACATTCTTAAAAGAAAAAAAAAATAAGAAAATAATTTTAATTTCTTTATTTTATGATTTCTTTGATTCAAGCCAATATTGTCAATTTAAACTTACTTAGGACTATCCACGAAACTAAACTTCATATCAAGAGTATGTTTCGTAAGGAAAGTGCTAGATCCTAATGGCACTTCAATATTTGATGGGTGTGCGAGTGGTTTAGCAATAACAATCAATTGTCTATAACCATCTTCTTTGAAGATGATATGACCTGTTAAATGAATCACCTAAAATTGTATTGGTATATTAAATTAATCTGAATATTTTAATAATTAAAACAATCAGTGATTTAGAACTGATTTAAAAAAAGTATTATTAAAGTATGTTTATGCAACTTATAAACTGCTTACTTTATATGATGCACTTTTAATGTTGACAAACCGCCCACTCTTAGTGAGTGTGCATTTCAAACGAAGCATCATGTCACGATGTAATAGTGGATTACAATCACCAGATTTTGATCCATTGACGACCTCTGATGGTGACGTTTTTCTTCCATTCAACACTTCACGCAGCTCATCATGATCACATGCGTGAGCATAATCCCAAATTGGCTGCCCTAACAAATCGATCTAAAATAAAATAAATATTATGTTTATTATTAATCCTGATATGAATTATTAAAATAAAGCAATTACCTTAGATAGTCCCAAATATTCAGATATATTTTCAGAGACATACGTAATATCGCCTTCATTATTTAATACGAGTAGAAATCCATCGAGTGCTAACAATGCGAATTTCTCATCTTCAACTAGTTTCTTCAAAACTTGAATCTTAGTTTCTTCTTCTTCTTCAACAGTTGGATTATCACTATTTTCTGCTTTATCAATCGGTATATCTAAATTTTTAATTTTCGGAACTAAAATAAATAATTATTCCTGTGATAATGTAACCATAACATTGTGAAAATCAGCTTACATAGGTCAAGCATGTTACGAATATTAAGGTATGCTATAGAAAGGCGCATGACAGATGCTTTGTCCAAATGATCAATCTCTTCTTGCTTAATAGGTAAGGAATTTGCAAGCTCGGTGAAAATTTCAGTTTCCCTCGATCGTCGGCAACGTGCGGCGTCTCTAGACTTTTCCTTCCGCTTTTCATTATTCCTTAAAAGATTTTAAAAATAAAAGAATTTATAAAATTTTTTGCACACTGGAAAACATTTTAGAAACAATTTTATGAAATTTTTTATAGACTTTAAAATTTTAAACGCAATCATGTCCAATTTAGAATCTAAATGTTGAAAAACTTATAATTATTTGTAAAAAATATATAACAGTGTACTGGATATTGTAGCCCATGCAATCAATCATTTTTTGGCAATAAAAACAAAATACCTCTTAGTGCTTAAATTGAGTAAAGCAATGTACGACAGATAAAGATAATTTTGTCTGGTTGATGTAATTTGATAGCATTTATAGCAGCTGGAAAATGATTTTTTTGTGAGCCTCTTGTGTCTTTTGAAGAGTAATGTTTCCAACACACTTAAGCAATTTTTTATAAACTTTTTACGAATAATTTAATAAATCGATTTAATGCATTTTTAACTCAGACTGAGTATTAAGTTTAGACATGTTTTTTGACACTTAAAAAGGATAGCAGTATTTTATTATCGTTTGAATTTTATAACTCCTAGTTAGACAAACACGAAATAAAAATTATTACTTTTTTGTCTAAACAATAAATAATGACTGTTGTCAAGCATGATAACGAGTAATACAAAGATAGTCATGTTAAACAATAAGAAAACTAAAAGAAATGTTGGAATTTTCAGAAATTCAAGTACTTTTTTCACTCATATGTTTTGAAGTAGTCTAACTTAAAATTTATAGTGGCTAATAATCACATAAAAATCTGTTAAAGTGATTCTTGAGTAGTTCATAAAAAACTTAAAGCTTAAAAGTTCTTATTTGAAAAAGAGTCGTGTTGACTTATTTTGCAGTATTAGATTTAAAAAAAATATTATTATTTTGATTAGTTTTTATCATTTATAAACACATCCTATAAATTAAAGACCCTAAGTCTCTATAGAAAAATTATGCATTTGATCTTTCGTGTTTATAATTTTTTAAGCAATGACTATAATGTTTGGCATTTCAGTATAAGTTTGTGTGCAAAAGCTTAAAGAAGTAGAAAAACTACATATTACAATGATATCAATATTCAAAAAATCTTTAAAACTAGTTTTTTCTTCTTATTGGTTTTTCTTCAAAATCTTATTTTTTGTTTTTAAAAAATTAATATTACCTTTGCTTCTTTGAATTTTTGAGCGGAAACGAAGCAGAATGACTAAAATTATTTGCAATACAAAAGTTTATGACTGAAAGTTTGCACCTTTTGCAAAAAACGGAATTCAAATTTGTCGAAGCATTGTTGAGAAAATTGAAAAATACGCTTAAGCAAATAATTAAGAAAGTTAATCAGCAAGAAATCTCAATAGCAAGATATCGTAGAGACTTTTAGTTTTTTGCATTCGATCCTTGCTATCTTATAGAGGAGCAGAATTGATTTTGGGCAAGGCACGAACAGCCGTTGCTTCAAAACTAGTAAAAACCCTTCCTTTCTTAAGATTTAAAAACCCAAAACTTTATAAGTTTTATAAAATTAAACTTCGAATGAAAAAAAGTTTAAAAAAAATTTAAGAATGTTGAGCACATCCATTTAGCTTTAAATCTTCAAAAATATGCTGAGCTAATCTCAGCTAGCTCGTCAAGTTTCAACTTTTAAATATATGCTGAGCCAAGCTTACTATATCGACGAAATATTCGATTTTACGGTGTGAATATATACGTATGGGGTTTCTCCCCGATACACTAGTTCGATATTGAATAACTTTTTTTATTCCAAGGTGGGTTCAATAATTTTTTTTTCAACAATAAAGTTTTCTAAAATCAAAACTGACTTGCATCACAAATTAATCCAAAATATCTCAAAAATAAAATCATAATAAAAAAAACAAAGTTCGGTGTCACCAAATTGAATTCGTTGTCAAATGAAACAAGATTCTAAAAACCTTTAAAAACAACCTTTCATCCTCATGATTTATTTTAGTAATTTGCTTATATATTTCTTAAAAAGTTTACGATAGTTTAAAAGTGGAGACTTTATAAAGTCACACACAATTCATTCATGATGTTATCTCAAATATTGTCATATTATCAAAAAAGAGAAACAGAGGAAATGATATTCTTTTTAAACATTAACAGATTCAGAGAAATTTGAAATTTTGTCTACCGTGAAATACTTTCATTAAATCTTCATCGATGATTCTATAAATTTTTAAAACTTACATGAAATCTTCCATATCTATCACATTTGAAAATTGACATGGAGCATCACCATAATATCCGTAGCATTGTGCAAAATTCCATGGTTGTGGACCACCATGGCAAGGAGGATGGGTTTGAAGTGATTCAGCATAAGCATAATTACAATTTGTTGTATACGCACTATTAGTGTTTGTAAAATTATTCGTATTGACAACGTTGCTAAGAATGTTGACAGATTCCGTAGCATTTGAATAAAAATTAGACTGATTAATGTTTGGTTGTTGATGCATTTGATATGATTGTAAAGAAGCATTTTCATTGTTATTTTCATAGAAATTACTAGGCACAACACTATCACCAAAACTATTGAAATTAGCACTAATGTTGTTATAATATTGATAATTTTCATTGGGATTATTTTGAATTTGCTGTTGTTGCGGATATTGCTGATGATTTAGATTAAAACTTGCATGGTCATTATTGTAGTTGTTAATTTGATAATTGCATTGATTTGAATTTTCACATTCAAAATTGCAATTATCATCACAATGGTAGTAAATATTATTTGTATTCATTTTAATGCAAAAATCAACAGTTTTGAAATTTTAAACGCACTGCAGGATTACACAATTTATACTAAACTCTTCAATTGAAAAATTTCTTTCCCTTAACTCTCTTCTTTTTATTCCTAGTCGATAATTTCCGATAAGCCTCTAATAATACAATAATTTTAATCGCCAAATTGATAATTACTTAAGCACGAAACAGAAGCTTAAAGGGAACTATACAGATACATAAGATTTTAAAATACGGCAGCTACATCTCTCTGCTATTTGCTCAATTAATAACACAAGTAGATTCACATTCTTATCGCAGAAAGTCTGATAAGATATCTCGCAAAATGAAGAGATTTTTTTGCTCTTAAAATGACTTGAACAAATTATTTTTGCTTTTTATTAGCAAACTTAATCATGCAGAAAATAATATTGATTCTTGAGTTCTGTACAGAATTTAAAAGTTAAAATATATTCATCGATAGTACTACATACATTCAAAACGAACCTTATTTGTTTTCATATTTTATAAACAATAATAATTTTATGTTGAGGATGCAAATAAGTCTCAAAGCTCAAGATCAAAAGTGTAAAAATAATTGTATTCGATTTGAACATGACTGTATTGAGGATTTTGAAAGAATAATATATCTACATATAATTAAATCAATTTGTTTAATTTCAAAGCAATAAATTGCAGCTATATTAAACAACTTTAATTGCATGTGAGTTGAAAGTTTGTAGATTCACTGTATATATTAACGGATATTAACTAGTGGTGGTTATGGGTCCATAAAACTAAAATCAGAATGGTTTATCTATCTCAAAACCAACTTGAAACCAACCATTAAATACTTAAAATAATTTTTTTAATAATTTAATAATATTTAGCAATTTGCTTGAAAAGTCACTATTCAAAAACAAAAATTCAGAACGAAGAAACAACATTAGGTCAAAAAATATTTAAGTTACAATTCCATGCTAAAGTTGTTTCCATAATTATCTTTAAATAGCTTTAAAATCTTAATTTGAATCGAGAACAGTCAATAAAGGATAAAGTTCAGCTTTTTGTATGAAATTACATACTTCATAATTGCAAAAACATAGTCTTGGTAGAAAGTAATCAAGTTTTAGCCAAAATATGTACTTCTGATTTTTTTTCATGAAACCATGCAATGCTCTCGTGAGTGAATCAGGTTTAAAGTGAACTATAGGAATTAAGTTCTCGATATAGTCGTTAAAATGAAAGGTCCATGACAAGAGTAAAACCGAAATTTATTAAACTTGTCTATCTTTCAGACGTTTACTCATCAAACATTTTCTTTATAGATGCAATTTAAAATTCTATAAAAATCGAGAAAAAGGAGGACCAGGAAAAATATTTTCTTAAAGAAAATAGGTCATTGAACATACGCACTGACACACACATCGTACGCTTTAGTATTTGACGTTTTATGTGAAGTGTTTTTTTCACTTAAAAATTTCTTCACAGAAGAAAATAGACAAGCTTTATAAGTGTGTAGTATAATAATAAATTCCTTTGACGTCATAGCATGTAGAAAAAAAGTATACAGAGAGTCCAGAGATAATGTGTACACATTTTCAGTATGCATATTTTATATTGTATAGAATTGTAAATTTGCTTTTAAACAAGAGTTTTAAACACGCGCAAAAATAATAATTAGAACGAAACAAGATTTTTGAGCGAAAAAAATCGAAGCTTGTCACATTCGTTTACTTTAAATCTTATTGGTGTATGATTTCAGCAGCTTTATGAATCTATTGTTTTAAATAGATATAATCTTTTTGTTTCCATGTCATATGATTTGGACATGAAATATATGTTTACATGACACATCATGCTTTATTTATATAAAGATAATAATTTTACTATGGTCTCAATTCTAATTTTATTACCCTAAGTAATGCAACAAGTTTCAATAATTTTTTTCGAACTATCTTGTTTATTGTGTCTTTTGAATTTATCGTTACAATTTATATGCGAGTTAAAAAGTTCTTTTTAGTTTTTTGAACAAATCAAGTCTAAAGCTTCCTTGACCTTAAAAAATTATTTTTTTCTTGAAATTCATAGCGTAGACCGAAAAAAAAGAAAAAAATTTGCTACACGTGTTTCATTCTTGTTTTTATTATTATCGCTTTTAGCTTCCATATTACCATTTAATGACAATGAATTAGAGATAATTTCTTTGTGTATGCTCAGAGTATTTTTCTTTCGTCTTTGTATTAATAAAGCTTCTCAAAAGTTTCGTCATCATATTTTAAAATTCTAGAAAACTTCAGATAAACTTCTTGTTTGGTTTTGAAATGAGGATTTGTTTTTACAATCTAAATTGCTATTCATTTTAGGAACCTACCCTTTTACGTTGTGTTAACACATGTATAAGAGTATCTTTTTTCAAAAAGTGCTAAACATACTAATATTGAATCATGGCAAGAATACTAGAAGATTCTTTTCTTGACTATTCAAGTCCAATAAATTGATTGTGGACAGTACATAAAAATGTATGCTCGAAAATTAGTAAATACCAGAAATATATATACAAAGAAATATTTTTGAATGTAGTGGTTATTACTAATAAACTACCACAAAAGAAATGAAAGAAACAAGTAGTAGTTCATATTTTTTTATGTCTTACATCAGAAACCAAAAAAAAAATGTTATCAAGTCCAAGAAGAAAAGTTCAATCATAATTTGCAGGTCAACATCATTTAAAGAAGAGAATTATAAAAACATAATTTTGACACTAGCTTGCTATAGCTGCTGTCAAATTGATATTAATCAATTTTAGAAATTATTTGTATTATAAGATATTGATATTCCTAAAACCTTTATTTTTGATTTCGTAAGGATATTCATGAGATAACACTTGATTATTAACCACTCATTGGTCATTTGACACTTGAACAAATAACGACTTTAAAATCTTTCCTGTCATTCGTATTGTTTGTTTGTATATCTATATAGCAAGAAAAATGCATTTTCTGCATATTACATGCTGGTTATATATAAACTGGTTTTTGTCTCATTTTAATATGTATATTTATAACTATAACCTTTTTTTTTGTTGTTGCTGAGGCTATACAAGTAATGTTTATTAGTTGAAGGACAATATTAATTGCAAGAATAAGTGTGAAAATAATTGAAGTATTTTTTTAAGGAAATTCAAATTTCTTATTGAAATATCTGACTTTAGATCGAAATGAGTAAGGGATAAAGAAGGTGATGATAAAGTGAAAAGAAAGGAAGAATGAGCGAGTGAAGTAAAAACAATTTGACAGGTCTATGGAGATCGACATAATTCCATTGATTGTAATTTATATAAAGAAATAAACTGTTTAAAACATAAAATTATTTTTTTAATTTGTTGTGGAGTTATCTTTTATACATTTAAGTAACACAAAGTCATATGAAGATAAAAAGAGAAAATTTTACACAATCACATACATTTGGACATTTACTTATGTATGATTTTTTTTAAAAAAAAATCATATGGCTTATTTCTTTTATCAATTTGCTTCTTTTCAATTACATTTAAATCCATCAAATTTATGCTAATAAATCGTTCTCTATCTTTTTGAGGATATTGTAATAAATTGAGATTGTTTCTTAACTACAATGTATTGTATAATCGCATTTACCTCCGCTTTTCCTTTTCCTTTGGTTTTTGGATAGCAGTATTGGCAATAGCCTTCAAATTTGCTGATGATGATTCAAAATCCAAATTTCTATTTATCTTGCACATTTTTCAAGCACATAAATATATTTTTGTAAATCACTTCACTTGATTATAGCCTAATCTTTATCTGTCACTGGTTTTTAAAAGAGTCGACAGATTGACACAATCAAAATATTATTTTTCCTTCACTCGTGAAATTGTTTTTATTGAAATTCAATCGTTCACTTTCAAATCAATTTTAAGCTCTTTTGGACACTGCCAATCAGATGCTCATTAGATTTTTGGTTTTATTACACATTCATCTAACTTTTGTGCTCTTTTTCAGCACTCATTTATCAATTCTAAATATTTATTTTGAATTATTTTATCATCTCCAAAAATTTATAATGGCGTTTTAATTTTGAAAAGTTGTCCCGATATTTTCTCCTATAGACACAAATTGCCTACATCGTTATAAATACTGAAAATAAAAACTTTTCAAGTTTTAACAACTTATTTGAAAAGTTTCAAATAATTAACTGTTGAAAAGTTTCATATTTTAAATTTAATAACATTTGAATTTTTTTTAAAAAAATGAAACTTAAAATTCTAAAGTATAATAAAAATACTCAAATTTAAAAAATGTGGCGATTACATATTGGAGAATTTAAAAAGACATCTATTTAACTGGTTTTTGTGAAAACCTTACAATCAATATCACCCAAAATAAAAACAATCTAAAGTTCTTTATTCTCGACATTCCTTTATTTATGTAGAATTTTTTTTGTATATTTTTTAAATTTGTAATTAAAATCAATTAGCGAGAGCAAATTAATATTAAATGAAACCTTTTTGTAGTTTTCAATCTTGATATCATAACTCCATTAATTTAATATCAAACTTCCACTAGCGTAGCTAACGCTAGAATCGTTTTGATTGTTGCACTTGTTACTTTGTGCATATCTCAAAAATTTAAAGCTCAATTGATAATTTTGTTTCATCAAACTTTTGATCGATTGTAAAAATATTCCTATTGGATGACGTCCACAAATTGTATTCTCATATTTTTTTAAGTAAGTAGTAAACGATTCCGGATTTAATGTTTCAATTAAATCCATACCCTAAAAAATATGAAGAGAAATTATTATGGTGTAAAGGTTGCTTAATATGACATAATTTTTGCAACTATACTTACACTTTTATCCAAATTTTCAATCGACTTCCATATTGGACCTGCTGACTTGTCATAATGTTGGTAGCGAAAGCGACTACCCCAATGACAAAAGTCAGACGAAATTACAAACAAGTTTTGAGGATCTGCGAGATATTTAGCGAATATATCTCCATAAACTTTTTCAACCTCTGGTGAAAAGGATCCAATCAAAACTAAAATAAATATTCAGTAAATTGAGTTATCTTTAATTGAATAGTGTGAACCTAGATTACCTGGAACTATCGTAAATTGATCTTTAAAGTCTTCCATCACCTTAGCAATATAAGGTAAATGCATTTCAATGCTATGCTCATCTTCATCCGTTTTCATATCCATCCATTGAAATTCTTTCGTTGCGTCTAATTCTGCAACAACTCCTGAATCGATTTTGAGATCATAAAGCGGTGTTTGATACTTTTTACAAATTGTTAATGCACATTTTCTTAGTCTGACATGATGCGATGGACCAAGAATGAAAATTCTTTTTACAGTTGCAGGACTAATTTGACGATACGCCCACGCTGCCGTTTCCCCAGAATAAGTATAACCAGCATGTGGCTGTATTATTGCCAAAAAAATAATAATATAAAAAAAAATATGTGATCAAAAGAGTTGATGTAAAAGTATAAAGCAAAAATTACGGCAATTATTCCTCGCGCCGGACCATAACTAAGTTCCGCTTTATTAAGCCAATGATCAAGTTGATTGTTAAGCTCAGCACCTGAAATCGTAAAATTTAATATATCGCTGAATATATTTTTCATTATTCTTTTTTTATTACTGATCTTAATCTGAACATTCTGAATCAAGATAATATTTATTTAATTCCCCGATTTCATCTTCATTACAGTCATCATAGCTTGTCTCATCATCTAAAGATTCAGTGACTAAATCATCTAATTGATTTGCTGAATCTTCAATTTCTTTTTCAAACCGATTCATTTCTTCATTTACGTCTTGTGTTAATTTTACAAATTCATCCTGCTGTTCCTTTAATGATTCAATATCAGTTTGAAGACTATTCATAATTTTTAACAATTTTGTTATGTCTGGAAACGAAGTCTTAATCTTTTCATCGTCTTCGTGAATTTTAGAACGAAGTTTTTGGATTGACTCATCAATTGATTTTGCTCCGAGAATTTCATTAACATCTTTGACGTCAAGATTTGAAAATATATCACTAAGTGTCTGATTTTCTTTGCTCTCATACACATTTAAGTAATCAAAATTAATCTTAGAGAGTTCTTCATTTGCTTTGATAAAAATCTCATAAGACTTTTGAAATTGTTTCTTCATTTCACCAATCCTCGATTCAAGAGGCATCGGTTCAGTCATTTGATTCTTATCCATTATTATTTCCTACTTTTTTAAAATTGAACAAATTTAAAATTGGCGACAAAACAATTTTTTTCTTTTGAATTGTTTGTTTTCATGAAATAAACATTTTTTTGTTGCGTAGGTGATTAAGATTAATGAGGATATTTACTATGCTGTATAATGTACAGCTCATAAGCATCTATGAAGTAACACTTTCTAATGAAAATTATGCTCTTTTTTTATTATTTTTCATTCAGAATGTTCTTAAAATTACAACGACCACTTATTTAGATATCATTTTTTTGCTTACCATCCGATGTATACCAGCTACCAGCATGACTAGCAACTCTTACAGACATATTTAAAATTACTTTATTATTCACAATCTAAGAAGAAATTTTTATAATAAATTTTATTGTAATTTTTTTGTTCGAATTTTTTTAATAAACAGTAAAAATTGTAGTGTTTTTAAATCGGTTTGAATTTTAGAAATCTGTTAAAATATTACGAGAGCGAGATCAGCTGCTTAGTTGTTTAAATTAAATTAAAAATCTTTCCCTTAACACGCATTTTTAGACCTTTCCCTTCTTTATACAAAGTTTGTATGAACAAAAATTCCATTGTTTGAAGAGTTTCAAAATACTAGACCACCCCCCCCCCCCCCCCCCCCTCTTTTTTTGTTTAATAGTTTAATATGATGTATAATCAAGATTAAAGCTTTGATTATAGAAAACATAATCTAATGAAAATCAGTCAATAAATATATCTCAATGATGAAACATTTCTTAAATAAAGATGTTTTTTAAATTAAACTTTTTTATTTATTTACATTTAAATTTAAATATGTGTAAAGTTTTTATACATTTTGTGTTTCTATACTTAATTTTTGTTTTATTTTAGAATTTAGCTTTATTTGATTTTTTAATTTGATTTATTCTGCGTTTTGAAACGCAAGACGACTGTTGAAGTTCGCTTGCAACTTTACAACGTAGTCTTCGATGGACGGGATTTTCGCTTATGTATCAAGATCGGTGATCCTTTCATATCTTGTTTTATTGAGAATAATTCTCAAGAATTTGTTTTGCAGTACTTGAAGTTCTTGGAGGTGGGTTTTTGCCATGCTTCCAAATGCTGGACAACCATATGTGAATATTGGTCTGATTGCTAGCTTGTAGATTTTAAATATAGTATAAACATAAAAAAAAATTGATTTACATTTCAATGTTTTAATTTAACTGAAAATAAATATTAAAAGATTTTTTTAAATCATTTATATCCATAAATATCTTAAACTTTATGGAAGTTGTCGTAAATCTATATTTTTGGTCTATAATAAGGTGGGCTAGGCCTGAAATTTCAATAACCTCTTAACTTTTGCTTTTCTCTTAAAAGTATTAATTATAAAATTTTCTTTTCAAATCTAGTAGATTAACTTCAATATTTGCTCTAATTCTCAAACTAATAAAGATATTAAAATCAAGAATAATTTACTTTAGTAAAAAACGGCCCTTTGAGTAACAACTTCCTTAATCATACAATCATTTTGAAATTGAAGCTTAGTTATGAAATTAATCATAAATTTAGAGAAAACGATAAAAAGATAATCTTATTTAAGTTATGTTTTGACATAACAAAAACATGATAGGATATGAAATGGATAAAGCATGTGGGTGGTCAGAGAAATGAAATCCGTTTGCAAAAATTTACAATTATTAGTAAATTAGAAACGGTGTAAAGTTGATATATTTAATGTAAAATTGATTAAATTTTTTCCATTTCTTTTTTGCATTTTGTTCTTTCACACGGCATGAAATGAATGTTTTCTATAATTATTGGCTGTTTATCAAATTTGCTTACCAATTTGCTTCACATTGATTGTTATAGTAGAAACAGAGGAGAGATTTGTTATAAGCCAATTATATATCAAGCAAGAATCAAGAATTTGTATGATTGTTAATATATCAATTCGTCACATATAAAAAATATTTATAGGAGATTTCATCAACTTTACGAATTACTGCTCTCTCAAACTATTTTAAATATTTAATCCTTTTTGTGTGTTCATTAACAATCAGTTCAGTCAATTCAACTTATTCCTACCGAACAAAAAAAAAAAAATAAGAGTTTACCATCATCCAAATTATTCAATTTTTTACAACGATCGCTTGATTGAAACATCAAAATATATCTCTGCAAATGCTCAGCATGATAGCTAATTGAAAATAAAAGAGAGAGAGAGTTATTGATTCTTTTATATTTAAATTTTGTTTTGTTTAAAATACCTAAATAGAAGAAAATATAAGTTGAAAAATTGCCTCAAAGAGGTTTTTTTCCAAAGCATTTTTCTCGCATTCATTGATTGGTCAAGCCACTCAAGATTGATCCTAAAAAATCTGAAAATCCCAAAGTAGAAATGGTTGAATTTTTATTAATATGTTAATTCCGACAAAAATGAATATTGATCATTTCAGGATTTTTATATATTTTTTTGCATTGTATTGTCTTACAGGCAATTACAAAATGATATTAAAAAGGATTCAGGGATGCTTGGTGATATTTCAAAAAAAAAAAAACATTTATAAAAATTTGGACTATAGACAGTTTGGTAACAAGTACTAAAATGTGAAGATTTTGTCATGCAACTTGTTGGCAGATTGTGCTTAAAATTATTATAATGATAAATAAATAGGAAGAAGAAACAAAAGTTAATAATTGAAGCAAGAAATATAAATCGACGGAAATTGAAATAGCCACAGAAGAGTAAAAGGAGAATAAAGTTTGAACGGCAGCTAAAGCTGCGCATTATAACAATTAAAATGTTTCGTGGGAATGAAATGTTTGCCCAGGCAGAGAGGCACATGGCAAAAAAAAAAAACGAAATATAAAATTAAAATATGGAAACTTTCTAAATGATATTTACGTATAAATGCAAATTGTATTCAAACTTCAGTCAAAATTGATTGTGCGAACTTATAGATCAGGTAATATCATTAGTCTCTTTTTCTTCTTTCAATTCATTCCATTTCTATTTCTGACTGATGAATTTCAAATTTCGTGTAAGTCTTAATATAATTTATATATAAATTTATTTTAAAAAAAAACATAATGTAACATTAAAATGCTTTTTAGAGTACACAAAGGAGAAATAAGCCAATCTCTCATCTCATGCTGGTCCTATATCGGATGAAGCACCATATAGGCAAGAAGCAAAAAGAGAGACAGATGAAAGAGAGAAGAAATTTTTTGAAGAACAGAAAAACCTCTTTACACGAAAATATAATAAGTAACAGCAAAAGGCAACAAATACACAATGTACAATATAGGTGAGCCAACGGAAAACCACAAGCGATCAAAATATAATTGATCAAACTGATCTAATAATTTTTTTGTTAACCTGCGGTTCAAAGCAGCTCTTTCAATTACTAATTTCTATTTGTATAAATCAATATTTGTAATATTATATTTGATTGTGTATGGTTAATAGATAATACCACAAGAGTAGGCAATACAAGCGGCAAAAGTCTCTTAATACATTTTAGTTTTTTTTTTCTATTTTAGTCGTTTTTTTGTTCATTTTGCTCCATAATGAATTGAAGAATAATTCATTATAAAAGAAATTTGTAACGAAACTAAAAATAAGATTTATGACTTGATATTTTTCATTCAATTTTCACTGGATTCTCATGGATGTATAAATAAATAAAACAATTTTTTGCTCTGAATTGTTATCTCTCTTCTCTCAAGTAGTTTGTAAGCATTTCCAATTGAAAATGTAAAACGTGATCGTACCATTTTATAATAAAAAGATTTGTACACGGAAAATAATTTTTTTATAGACATTCCTTTAAATGTTTCTTCTTTTTGTGTGCATGCCTCTTTCAGACAGTGCGCATGAGTTTTATTTTGATTGTGCCAACTGATTGGGTGGCTGACTGAAATGCATAGTATTGGAAAAAATCAGCATCTTTTTGAAAGAAAAATCAACAAATAAGAAAATTATTAATTTAGTAATTCATATTATTAAATTAGGCTCATCGTAGCATGTTGATAGTGTCTCCTCCTGTATTCAAAAGTTATCTAGGAACATGCTGAAAATTTTCTTTTACAAAAAAGCGTTCATTACTTTTTGTCATTCATTTTTATTTTCATTGATGACATCCGTACTTGCTTTGTATTTTTTCGCTGTTTGTGCGGCATTGTGGGTTTTGGTTGGAAAGCATCAGCAGTAATAAACTAACTGAACACACTGTAACAAAAGACAAATTCAATTTCGTTTAATCTTTTTTCTTATTTTTTCAAAACTATCTCAGTTATTCATTTACATCTTTATTAAGCTATCATTTTCACAAAAAATAAAAGACTTTACATGTATCTGTTAAAACATTTTTTTTCCATTGCTTATTGTCCAAGTTCTTTTCTCTTAAAAAATTTCAACTTATTTTTTTTCATACTATTAACATTAATTTTTTAAATACTGGCTATTTTTCATATCTATACTCACTACTCACTACATTCATAAAATTAAGGAAACTATTAACTTAAAATTAATTACTCTTATTATTTCGTTAATCTACTTCTTCAATAGTAGAGTCTTCAAATAAAGAAGGTAAAGAAAAAAAATAATTTTTTCTTTCTTTAATTTAAATGGAAAAAATGTACTACAAATGGAAGAACTGACAGTTTTCGTCTTATAATCATTTATCAAACAAGAAAAGAAGAAGAATTCTTGAAGAAATGTAAGAATTTATAAGTTGTTGCCTATTCAAAAAGTACGGGCGCATTAGAGACAGTTAAGGGTTTCATTTCGTCACTACTTTACAATTTTATAATGAAAGGCACCTTATTCTTCTTCATTTAACTTTTTCATCTCTCTCTCTCTCTCTCACTTTTTCTTTGTTTTTTATAAATTATATTAAAATTTATATTCTATTTTTGTTCATTTATTTCACTGAGACGACGAAATGATGGAATGATTAAGAAGCGGTAATAATAAATACAATCAACATCATCTCACAAAATAAAATTAATTAAATAACATATTGGGCTGAGGACTTATTTTCTGGAGACTTTACATACTCAAAATTTTGTGAAAATGTAAAAAAGTATGGCGAACATTAAAAAAAAATACAGCAAATGCCTTGAAAAATAAAGAAATTTGACAAAAAAAAATGGTTTCAATTTCATATCTATCTATACACAGTCATAGCTTCACAAATGTTAGCATATTAATTTTTTCTATTTACAATAAATTTGACTTATTTTCAAAATCTATCCTTTTGTCAAATTCTCAATAGTGGATTAAAATATTAAGAGAAATATTTCGTCTAAAGAATTCATGGTAATACTGAATTATTTTTTAAAAGCTAAAACAAAGTGTACCAAAAACAGTTTATCAACCCAATAAGATCTAAAAGAAAGATTTTAAAATATAAAAAAGTTCTTAATTCAATTATATATGCAAGGTGAGCGTATCGTTTGAATTATTTATAGTTTGATGTGTATTGTTGCTACTATTGTAATTATGTTGATGTGCTTGTGATGTTGCTGTTGATGGAGAGAAGCATTTAAAATCAACCTTATTTAATCTCTTATCGAAATCTTTATTCGTTTGCTGGCTTTCAATTGTATTTTTATCTACATCAAAGTTCTGTGTCTTCAAGTACAACGATTGAGATGAGAAAGGAATGGCTTTTGTCGTCTCAAAATCATTCGAAAAGTCTTTTGGTGATTTAAATATTGACAATTGGGATCGATTCAATCCACTTGGACCGGCTAGATCATGTATAGGATTTAATTCAACGTTTGAACTGCGCAATGAGCATGTTGAATTTTTTAATGGATTTGCATACCGTCGAAAATTTTCTTCGTTTTGCAGATTATTTGATTTTTCTTCATCGTGACAACGGGTGGTATCAGTCGTCACTGAAAGATCTATTTCTGATTGACGGGAACAAATCGGATGATTTGAATACCACAGGCATACGGTGTATGTAATAGAACTTATGATTAATAGAAGTATGCCTACAAAAACTATGAGTAAATAAACATCATTATTGATGTTTTCATTAATTATTGCTGTCTCAACTTTAATTTCAACTATTGCATTCAGTGCTTCTATCTCGGGATAATCAATTATGTGTGAATCCTTTAAATAAAATTTTGGGCGAGATAGTAACTCTCCCAACATTGCAACTACATTTTGTAAAATCGTTGTCGACTCATCATCTGATGACTGTAAAGAAATAAAAGAAAAGAGAAAGGTGTCATTAAACTTAATTGGCAAATTTGTTAAACATTAATTGTTTTTAACATATTTATCAAAATTGAAGGATTATATATTTGTATCCTTATCCAATCAGCATTCAGAAAGAATTTATTTTCTTGGTAATTTTAAAATAAAAAAAAAATAACAAAATAATCCTCATTTTTGCTATAACACTACATGAGGTGAAAAAATTTCTTAATTTATCAAGAAATCTTTCCTTTTTTCTTATGTTGAAAAGTAAATGAAATGAAAAAGCTTAGATCGGCTTAACAAGACATAAAAGCTTAAGTCACTTACCACAGTCACTTCAATTGTATCGTTTGTTCCCGATTTTATATCACAGATTAAAATGATTGCTGAATGGGAAAATATTTTCTGCTCCAACATTCGTCCGCCTATGAGCGTTCTCAAATTATGACAATAACTTTCAGTTGATAATCCTTTTGATATTTTAAGCATGTCTAATATTATGTTGATACGTGAACAATTTTCACTTAAAATTGCTTGATTTGGCCAACATTTATTTGATGTTGGATATTTAGGTGGTGCTGTTCTCAGCGATTGCTCTAGTATGCGGCAATCGCCACGTCTCACACATGGCGGTAATAGGCATGTTTCCTTTAATGCAGGAACACAAACCTCATTATAATTGCACTCATGTACAATTAAATTTCCTATTTCACGTTTCTTCTTGACTCCTCGATCATTACTTAAGCAATTTGGTAATCCACACCATAGATTTGAACATTGTGTCTCATTATGCTCACCAATTATACAGGAATTACACAAATTCGACTCATCGACGACGTTATTTTCAGTAAAGGAACGGTGTTGCTTGAGCGGTGCATTTGAAAGCACTAGACCGAAGGAAATATAAAGAATTTCATTTTATTTTATTTAGTCTTTTATTTTACATAAAGGGAATTTAAACTATCGCATCGTGCATAACAAGGTAAGAATGGAAAAAAGTATAAGTATAAAAGAAGAAAGGAAAACAAAGAATGAATAGGTGATAATCATTAAAATATACTTACAAATCTCACATCTTTTGCCTCGTTTACTTGGCGGACAAATGCATTTAAAATTTCCAATACCATCGATGCATGTTGATCCCTCAGCACATGGCTGTGATGCACATTCGTTTATATTAATTTGGCAGGTTAAACCATCAAAACCGTGTGCACATGAACATAGAAACCAAGTTTCGCCTGATTCACATGTGCCATTATTTTTACATGGACTCGATGAACATAAATCAGGCGTTTTATTGTCGCAATTTTTCGAACGGCACTCGTAAATATCAATTTCACATAACGTTCCGTTGTATCCAGCTTCACATTTGCAATAAAACTCGTTGATCTTGTCAATGCATTCGCCTCCATTTTGACACGGTGAGTTGGCACACTCGTCAATGTCTATCTCGCAATTTGGTCCACTATAACCGGGAGCACAATTGCATTGATAATCGTTTATCAGATCGACACAAGTGGCGCCGTGTTTGCAAGGAGAGCTTTCGCATTCATCAATATCTGGTTTATTGGTTTTCATTATATTACATACGATTTTAGTTTTTTGTTATTATTATTATTCGAATTCGTTTGACGAGACATGAGAAGAAATGAGGTAAAAAGAAAAAAAAAATGTTGATAAAAAATTAAATATTTATGTTGTGTTACAGAATGAAAGGTTTTTTTTATTATTTACTTTGTTCACATTGTGTGCCTGTAAAACCTGAAGCGCATTTACACACGTAGTTCGTCTCATTATTCGTCTGTGTGCCAATAGCTAAAGTATTTTTTGTATCTATAGTTCGCACAGAAACTGGGGCTCCCATTGAGCTACCTCCACGATAATATCTTGCCGATGGTTTTTTAGTAATGTTTAATGCTGATGGATCTTTGACTATGCATGTTGCACTGTTTTGGCATGGCGTCGTTGCACATGGATCCTCAATAATATCACATCGCATTCCCGATAAACCTTCAGGACAGCTACAATTAAATTTCTCACCACCTAAATGATGACAAGTTCCTCCATACATGCACGGTGTATGAGTTCCACAATAATTTAAATCTGAACATTTGTGTTTTCATTGGATGATGTAGAAATGTTATAAAATAAGAAAAAAAATAAACATTAATTAAAAAAAACCAAAAAAAAAAGAATTCAGCAGATGATATCATTTTTACATGCTAAAAAAGTAACAAATGTATGATTTTTCTTTTCCTCTGTGTGTGCTGTGCTATGTGTTTTTTCTCTCATCTTGAATGATCACATTTAGCGCAAGTTTTGTTTCACATTTGTGTGTGCGAGCCAAAAGAATTTAATTTTATTTATTTTACAGACTTTTATTCAATACGTGCTCTAATGTGTTTGCACTTTGCTCGATTGATTTGAATCAATACTTTCAGATTTTATCAAACTTCTGCTTTTTTACGAGTGCTATTTAATTAAAATCTTTATTGAAATTAAATTCAAAAATGAAGATTTTTTTCTGCATGTTTTTTGAGAATCATTTTGAACTAGTGGTATGAAGGACCCGTTACTTGCCTCGTACTTAATAAACAATCAGAATTCTATAGTTATCAAAAAAAAAAAACCACCATAAAATTCCAAAAAGTATATTTTAAAACATCAGAACGCTACATATCCTCTCCATTTCAATGCAATTTGCATAAAAAGTCTTTTTTCACAATCAGAAACTCAAAACGAACAAACAAGATTAGGTCAAAAATATTTAAGTTAGAATTCCATGCTTAAGTTCTTTGCTATGCTCAATATCTATAGAATACATAATGATTCATAGAAAAGCTTCAAAATTTTAATTTGGAATTGAGAATTCTAGAAAAAGAATAAAGTTCTGATTTTTGTTTGAAATTACATGCTTCAAAATTTGAAAACTCAGTCATGGTAGAAAGTGATCAGGTTTTAGCCTAAAATTCCTTATATTTTTCATATAAGCTTGGAGGCATCAGTCTCTCAGCATTTAAGAGAACTACAGTAGAGATTTTTTGCGAAGAAAGTTGGAGATATACAACCTTATATATTTGTCCTAAATTTAATTTAACTATCACTGATTTATTAAACCGATAAAAAGAAACTTTAAACAAATTTATTTGCATTTTTTTCATTTCAAAAATTTTAATGAAATATATTATGTTGAAAGTAATAAAGTTTATTTTGAAATTGAGTTAAAGAAAAGTCAATTTGAGACTTTTGCATTCAATTCATTAATTAGTCTTCGAGGAAACAATATTATCCAATCAAAAGAGCTCTGCAATCATTAGCTGAAAATCAAATTCTTGTCTTATATTTCTTACATAAACTGATTAAGCGGAATCAAATAAAAATAAAATTCAAAATTTTGTGTATCCTTAATTTATATTAAGAAGGCCAATGTAACCAAAGAAATAAGAGAAATATATCTTTAGCATTTACGAAACAGCTCCGTTTTGAGTGAATTGAGAACAAACTACGCGATACAGCAACGCTATCAAAAAAATTTCTCCGACGGTAAAATACATTATTGATTTTTAAAAGAAAATTAAAAATTAAGTTAAAATGAAATGTTCAATAAAATATTTTTTTATAGTTTAATTACGTGAATTAAATCACTAATTTATCGCGTTTCAAATTTAATCGGATCTTAAAATAGTAATTTCATAACAAGTGTATTTTCCGCATCAAAATACAATGTGAGAGATTCAAAGTGTAATAATTTAAAATGATTTTAAAGTTTATGATTATTCATATCTCTTTCATACTTTTACGATTCAACATGTGAAATATTTTAAAATTATATGCATTTTCAAATATATTACAACTTTCACCCCTCTCTTTTGTGAACATTTAAACACTTGAACATACTGTGAACTATTTTACTCTTCTTTCGAGCTTTAAAACTATATGAATAATTGTATTACGGAAAAGTAATACATTATTGAAAAACAAAAGCTGAAGAAATGAAGCAACGAATCATGTAAAAAAAAGAGTAAACCATTAAAATAGAAATTTATGATGTGCGCTTTAATTTATATCTTTTGTCATTGATAGAAATTGGGTTATCTTCTCTGAGAATCGAACACTTGGCAGAAAATTGAAGTCATGTGCTGATTTGATGGCGAAGATCAACAAATAAAAATTAATAAACTGCATAGTTGATTTGAAGGGATGATGCCGAAATATGACACAATGCCCTAAATATATCCTTTATGAATTTTGATTCATTCACCTTTTTTGTAACAGACTTTTTATTGTCATACTCTACATATTGTGGTTAGTTACCCTCCTAAGCCGCAACAGTTTCTTTCCTGCACACATTTGTATATTGAGATACTTGATCAGAACATGAGGGTTGATTGCATAACAATAGGATTGAAAATTGAATAAACTGTATCACAGACAGAGAGTTTATAAACTATTAACTTTGAGAGGGGCTTAACATACACTTATTGCACATGCTATCAATTTCCTGGTCATGAAAGTTCATCATTGCATGAAGTGAAAACAAGTATAAAACCGCTATTTTTTTTTTAAACTAAAAACTTAATAAGCAAAATAAAAACTGTAAAATAATGAACACCGTAAATTTTTTTCAATTCATTTTATATGACTTTAAATTAAGTTAAAATTTCAAATATTCAAAATATTGGACAAACAAGGCTTGGAAACTATCCCAAATATCCCATTTATCACAAATATCCCAAAAATATTCTTAGTGTATTGGACGTGTAATTTCAGGATATGATGGGATATCTCAATTCTAATATAGGATATGTGGGATAAATATAATATTTGGGATAGTTTCCACGCTTTGAGACAAACTGTACTGCAGAAAAATTGTGAATTGACAAAATGATGCTAATGCAATGTTCTCCTTTTAAAAATAGTAATAGAATTTGATCCGCTTGAGCAATTGAGCTGATTGTCATTGATTATGATAGAATCATGTGGTAAATTACATACGAGAAGGGATTTTCCTTGTGCAAAGTGAATTTTTTTTTTTTTCATTTTTTATGAAAGAAAAATAAATTTTGTCTCGAGGGAGATTTATATTTTTCTCCTAACTAATCTCATAATTTTATTAACACTTGTTCCGATTGCTCTGTATATATTTTAGGTTTGGCAATGTTATATCCACTCAAAGTGAAAAATTAACACATGTTGCAATTAAACAGCAAAGAAATGAGAATTGAAAATTAGAGGAATCATATCATTTTATAAGAGATCAAATACAGTTTATTGTACTTACCATTATCGCATAAAATCCCACCCCAGTTTGTTATACATATACATTCCCATGGCCTCGTGCAGAAGCCATTTTTGCATCCAGGATATGTCATGCATTCGTCGCATCGCGAACCTTTATATCCATTCCTACATTCACAGACACCTGCGCATTACAGAAAAAAAAAATATTATTAATTTTAAATCGATTCTGCGGTTTTTTGCAGCGTGCATTTCCAAAAACATTACCTGGACTTTTGCACATTCCGTGCACACATCCTTCCAAACACAAAGGTTTATCACATGTTTCACCGCTCCAACCCTCAAGACATACTTTTTGTCCTTTGCTGTTGCATGTATAATGCCCGAATTGATCATTTCTTGGCTTACACAATACGGTGCATGTAGAATTATAATAATTTTTATCACATATCACACGAATTTTATACTTAATACGAGCATTTTTGCTCAATTGATTACTATTATCTAAAATTATCCAATCGGATGGTGGAGAGATGGTTCCAGAATACGCTACTTCCTCAATGATTCCTAATTGTAAAAAAAGAGTTGAAAATCAAGTTAACTTCAAATCAAATTTAATTCAATGAAGAATGTTAAGAACACTAATTCTAGATCACTTAAATGTGTGATAGAAGGATGACGAGTACAGAACGTATAAATGGGAAACGTAAAAATATTCTCATTATACGATCACGGTAAAGGAAGAAATGAAGAAAAATTCTAAGATGTGTAATAATAAATCATAATTTTACGGTAATTTACCTGGTGACGATGAATTCCTGTACATGTCCAATGCTTGAAGTATTAACGAAAATGATTGCTGATGAGATTAAATTGGTCGATCGTGATGTGTTTGCGTATAAATAACGTAAAGAATTGGTTCGATTGTATTGTATTGTTGTTGTCGGTCAATAAAAATGTGAAATGAGAGAAGAAAAAAAAAAATAAAACATAAAAAAATTATTTAAGAACAAGAATCGTAATGGAAAAATCAATTAACCTTAACTAATTCAATTATCACGCTCAAATTTTCTTACTCATAAAAACACGGCGACCGAAATCAGTAAAACATTAAAATACAAAATTGTATGTATTGTTTCGTGTGTGCTCATATGTAGATATAGAAATTCTAAACAAATTAAGAGAAAAGAAAGACCAAAACTTAAATACCGGTGAAGATTTTTATGGTCGTTAATTATTATAATCATTAGTGGAACTTTTGAAATCGACTAGTTCTGAATAATTCAAAAAGTATTCAACTAGTTTTAACGCATTTTTTTAAAAAAATTATTGCAAAATCTGACTTTTCAAAGCATGTCAGTCTTACATCTGATATATTAATTTTTAATGACTTTACGTTGTAAAGAAATAAGAGCATGATTAATATTAAGAATTAAGATTAATACTTACAGTCCATCGAAATGAAAATGGCACTGAGATAGTTGCAAATTTTTGACCATGTAGTTCAAAATTAGAGCCTCCAAACACCGAAGTCGTGTTTTCACCGAATGGACATCCCACCGATTCAGTACCACTTGGAAATTCTTTAAGACATAATCTGAAAGCTGTCGCACACTCTGGACAGTTTGCAGTCTTTGATTTCTCATTGTCATTAGTACCACAGCAAAACCCATCTATAAGATGATTGTTGGCATTCGAAATTTCCAGAATTTTAAGTTCAAAGGAGCCAGCGCCGTTTATCTTTAAAAATCAATGAGAAAAAAAAGGAAAATTAAATAAAGAATGAGAGAGAGAGAGGGAAAAAGACAGCAACAGTTAAAGAGAAATATTTGAGGTAAAAAATATAATATAAAAATTAACGTTGGAGGTAACGATGCTGTATATGTTTGTTATTTCGCGGATTATGTATTAATTTAATTTAATATTCAAACTTATTTTTTTCTTCATCATCATCATCATTTTGATTCTCCTCTCAATCGGTCGCTGCTTAATTTTTTTTTCTTTTTGTTTTTCTTCTTTATTGTGCTTCAACAGGTAGGTAGGATGTGTTTTTATAGTTTTTGATGATTGTTAGGCTATTAATTATAAGTGATTAAAGAGAAGCTCAACTTGTCACACATGGTAAAGACAACAAAAAAAAAAACAGAATAAAAGAGGAAACTTTAAAGATTGCTCGTTTGCTTGCGAGTTGCAGCGACTATTTAAATAGAGACGATGATGATGATGTTGATGAGTGAGATATTTTTTTTACGTTTTTAATTCTTAAGAAATTGTGTATTGTGATTAAGTATGTTTAATTTATTTAAAAATTCAACTGTTACTATTAGAATGAAGAAAAGGAGTTTAAAATCATCAACTTAATTTTGCAGACCCTCCTAAATAAAAACTTGTTAAAAGACCCATTAAAAACGCCGAACCAATAATTCTCATTTAAAGCCTCTAAACAAAACCAAATGAAAGAAAATAATAAAATAAAAACACACACAAGAAGACCATTAACTCATTATAAGAAGAAAAGTGAATATTTTCTGGTGAATTTTCTCGAGAAATATCGGTATTCAACAAACACATACCATCCATAAGGTATCTTTTTTTTCTTATGTTTCTTTAAAGAATTTAACGTTGTTTAGTCTTAAACAAAACGCGACATGTTTTTACTTTTTTCTTGCGTTGTCTTTCATGGGGGGACTGCTTTATATTTTATTTATTTTAATTAGGTGGGAACATGAAGTTTAATTGGATGATTTTTTTTCCTCGATTTAGTTTCGATTTGAAAAAATATATTGAACTTTTTGGAATTTTTGTGTGTGCTGTTTTTTCCTATGCTTCATTTTTTTTTTTATTTATTTTAATTCATTTGATTTTCGTGTTAAATGTAAAGAAGGAAACTTTTATGTTAAATATTCCACGAAATAATGAGATGGCTCATGTCCATTTCTTGTGTATAGATCGACATTCTAAAAAGACACTTGAATCATCAACCTTGTTGAAAAACCAGCCAAAAATGTCATTTTCGATTGATTCAATAATGAAAATCAAGTCATGAGCTGGCAATAAAAATAAAACAGTCTTTTTTACGACACAATGATTTAATTTTGAAGGATGTGCATTTTTCAAATGAGTATTTTAAAAGGAACTAGTTAAATTGTCTTTAAAATTGCAATAGATAGATTTTTCGAAGATTGAAATGCAAAAAAAAATTTGCACACAAGTTTTTTGTCCATGAACAGAAACAAAACTTATTCTCATATTAAATTTCTCTCAAAGTCATTAAACGTAAACACTCTTATCACTCTGAAATGATTAAAAAAGTGTTGAGCCGAAAATTTATTGATCTTGATCTAATCGCGATGGTTGAAATTTGAATATCTAATTTTATTACATTCGATAAAAATGCTTTTCTTTCAAAGAGTATTGCGTTGATATGCGCAAGCTGTAGGTTTTTAAAAGCACCTCCATCTGATTTTAGTTTATTGGATTTTATTTCCTGAAAACTCTCAATATGCTCAATAAGTCCACATATTCAATTTTTATAGTTTCCAATTAGCTGATAAATATAAGATCCAAAAATAAAATAAAAACCTAATATTTGACATTCTAAAATTATATTCTACAAATTATTAGCAGTAATTTTAATTAAAGGAACACATTGCCATGCGAACTTTTTGTTTTATTCCATTTAACAGGTTCAAAAATACAGAAGATTGGCAGGTTTCATCTTTCGAAAGTTTATCAAGATCAACCTATTTATCAATGAGCCATATAGTGATGAAAATGTCAATGGCAGGAAAGGCAACAAGCGAAGAAGCGTCAATACAAACAAACTTGTTGTCCACTAATATTGATAAAGTCATAGAGTCAATAAGAATTCATGAAGAGTGATCATCACATCATTCCATCAAGTCAGTCGTCAAATAATGAGTCGCTTTGGTTTTTAATTTAATTTTTTTTTGGTCACAAACCGGTCACGCGGTTTTTGTTGAAAACATTGAGAGATTTATGGACTGTCCAGATGGCACTAAATTTTTCTCGTTCCTTCAGTTCTTCTTCTGTTAACTTCATCCCGAAAAAAGAAGACACACAAAAACTGAAATAAAATAACATGAACGAAAGAAACTGAAACCGAACCGAATAAAAGATAATAAAATTAAATGAAACTTTTTAAAATCACAAATACTGTGTGTAGTAAGCGCATTTTGAATCTATCAGAGATATTGCTAAAATAGTAATGACGAATTTTGATGTTTAAGAGAAATAATTATGCTTTATGAAATCATGGCAACATATAGCTTTAAATAAGCTTCAACTTTTTTTCAAAAAAAAAACATTAATCCGACAAAGACATAAAAAATGATTTGGATCAATCCTTCTTAAAATTTTTGGTAAAATGAATGGCACAGAAAGAATTTTTTTCTCGTTTTCTCTTACTCTTCACATACCTTACTCCTTTTCTTTTAGTTAAAATAACGAAGACATTTGCCGCTTTATAATTTTTCTTGATTCCTTTTCACAACTTTTTTTTCCTTTTTTTAAATCAGAAAAAAAATTCTTTAACTTCCATCTTTTCAATTTGAGTCATTTTTTAATGCTTTTTTATCTTAATATGAAATCAGATCAAGTTTCGGATAAAAGTGTTAAACGTTTTGGAATTTGAAACTAAGAATCTAATCTAATTAGACATATTCCTGTGGAGGACGAAAATAAAAGATTAAAATATATGACAAGAAAAAATAAAAACTTTGAGCAACACGTAATAAAATGACAATAATTAGAAGGTTTAATAATTTAAGTACAAATTTGAGAAACTTGTGGTTTTCGATTTTAAGGCTATGCAAGTCTTAATAATGATTCTTGCGAAATGTGCCTGGTTTGTAAGGAAGTGATCATTTAATTTAGCTAAAAGGTTTTTCAAGTTTAGTTTAAAATATGAACAAACAAAATTTGATTGATTATTGGAGTAGCTTATGATTATTATGAAATTAATTTTATTTGTCCTCTCAAGTCGTTGCCAAATGATGCCTATAACAGATGAAAAATGATGATGATCTTAATAGTTTTTTGCAGATTTTAGGTGTATCAATTTTTTTGTCATTATTCTTTATTATGCAATGACTCGGAATCTTTTTTAATTCAAAAGTGATCTAGAATTAAGGATGTTAAGCATTAAACATTTTAATCAAAAGAACACCCAGATTTGTTTAAAAAAAAACAAACATCGATTCTGAAACATATTAAGAATGTTCCCATTTAGTAGGTTTCTCAACCCTTTTATTTATTTTTTTCTCGTCTGTCATCATCTTCGTTCTATGAAAAGAGATAAGAAGAAATTATTTAAACGAATTTTATGGACATTTTTTACTATCATAAAGCTATCGCCACCGTGGCGGCAAAGTGTTCCTATATGACCACGCAAATATAATAAATGCTAGAGGCATAATACATAATATCGAATGAGTATCGATAGCGCACAAATAATAATAGTAATATAGTTCTCCATTTAGTAATATAATGTTTTATGGATTGGTAGTAGCATCCAATTTCTAGGATGTCATGCTGTTCAATATTTTTATTTCGCAATCGCGTTCGAGATATTTATAATGGGTAATTCTTTTGCTTTGAAACCAATTTTGTATCGGGGAGAGAGAGAGAGAGAAAGAGAGAAAGAGGTATATATAAAAATATAAAAGTGATACGGCGGTGAATTGGCCAATAATATGAATCATAAAAACAGCTTCGTCATTGACACTTGGAACACGTCACTCGTGATGTTTTTAGAAATTCCGATTGGATGATAGTCTGAGTTACTTCGTTCATAAATTATATTTCCTTATTTTTTTAAACTTCACGCTCTTCTTGTTCAGTTCATCCCGTGTGTCTTGATGTTTTTCAAGCAATATTTTAATAAAGTACTTGATTTATGCATTTTGCATAGGTAGGTTTTTTTGACTTAATGGCCAGTGTTAATTAAAAAAATTTACAAACGGATTTAAATTCTTATTGGATTCGATTTAAATTCAATATAGAAATGCGCATTGTACCTCGATCTACAAAAAATTTTCGCTAATTTTTTCAACAAATTTTTAACTCTGTCTTTCCAGTTTTTTCTTCATTTTTGAGTGGAGACAATAAAATACATTCCACATCTTTATTTCTAATACAGCTCGTTGCTCTATCTCTGATAATCGACAGTTTAAGCTTGTCGTATGCCTTCTTTTTCTCGTTCGTAATATTTATTTAATGTTTAAACTTAATATATTGCGTTTTTTGTTGATTCTTTCGAAAAAAAAAATAAAAGAACGAAAAACAAAAAGAAGTTTAAAAGAGGAGAAAATGTATAAAATTAAAAGTTTAATGAGAAAAATTTATATTAGAATGAGAAACTGGTTTGCTCATGTATTTCATGATACAGTGCGCATCCTGCTAACTTGGTAAAATTGCAACTTTGCATGTCGATATAGTCTTCGTGACCTGGCCACAACACAAATCGTGATCTCGGCTATGCGATTAAGCTTAAACACTTTTAATTGTTTTTAGCGCCTTAATCTTAGATAAAAATCTGCACGTTGTGACTCTCTTTTTTGTACACCCGCTGGCTTTGTATTCTATTCAGCTACTTTTTGTTTCTCCCAAGTCACAATTCTCATAGGCTTTAAAATTTATAACTTTATTAATACACAGTGTACGGTACTATTAGATATTGAACTTTGTGCTGCTGAAGCTAACATCTTTATCACTTGATTTAAAAAATTTTGTCTTGCTGTTTTATAGAGGTTCAACGTGTTCGGAAAAATGCATGTTACAAATTTTTGTAAATATTGAATTTTCAATTACTTTCCAAAAGTTTAAAGAAAACCTATTCTTGAAAATCATCCAATCGAACCCTTGCTTGAAGTGTTTTTTTTAAATCCTCAATCTTAATAAGCTTTAAAAATAATCTTAGTTTTAACTTAATTAACTTCTTAACTTCTCATGAATTGGAACCACTACTAAATCTCTTTGTTGCTACTTCTCAATGTGAAATTTTCACACTTTTTGCTGCATGAATCTTCAGTGATTGCAGAATTTATTTTTTAAATTTTTTCCTTGTGTTTAATAATAGTAAATCTATTAAGGTACTCTTATGTATGAGAAATGAAAAATATATAAAATTCATTAACATTTAATTAAATCAAAAAGTAAGTTTTTAATGCATCTCTCATGGAAACTTAAATTCCCTCATGCAATTTTCAAACGCGACTTGAAAATTTAATATTTGTGCAATTTTTACGGCACCTGACTGTAATTCTCTTATGCTTCTTGATCAATTTCGTAAATTTTACTTTTTTTAACTTTTGATATTTTTTATTTATAAGATTGAGTGTATATAAAATTGTTTAGGTGAAAAAAAGTTTAAAACGAAAATAAAATATGAAAAAAACTTTACCACTACTTGATAAGTTATTATTAATGGTTAGCTTTTTAGCATGGTTTTAACAAAAATTTGGAAAATCTTTGGCCAGTCCTTTCTATCGATTAAATCTAATATTAAAATTAAGATTAAATTATTCAACCTTTAATTACTTTTTCCAAAATATTTATAGTTTTAATTTAAAGCGTTTCTCAGACTCATAAACGAATACATTTCACACTTGTGATTTCTCTCCTTCCTTTTTATGTTGTGTTTCTCGCTTAAATTAAATTGCGAATTATGTATTATGTTGTTTTTCATTTCATTTTCGTTCAACTTTTTTTTTTGATGTAGTTTCTTTACTGCTGCTTCATGTTCTACTTTCCTGATGCCAAACAGATTTAGGCGCAAGTCAAACTATCGATTTTTTTATAACGAAATTTCCAACAACTTTTTTTTCTTCCACTTATTCATTTCCTTTCTTCCATCACTCAGTCTGTCCATCTGAGTTCTCAACAACACGAAAGATTGGGCTGTGAATTTTTTTTATTCAATCAGGAATTATGAACAATCGAATAAAAATATTAGCTTAGTTCTCATAAATTAGTTTTCTTCAACTTTATACAAGTAATTGATTAAATTAAGAAATAGTAAGTATAATTTAACGAAAATATTAAGTCAAATGGCTTGATATGAAAATTGAGTCGATAAAATGATAAAATTAAATTTTATTTCCGATTCAAGTATTAAAAAATATTTTAAGTATAATAACATAAGCAAAATTGTATTTTAGAATATAGCAACAGAAAAGCGAGCGCGCGATCAGTTGAAAGAGAACAGAAAAGAAAAAAAATAAAGAGTCATATAGGCAATCAACAATTGAAAAACAACTGGTGAATGAGTGTATATGATTTGTATCACATTCTTATTTATTGTTATTGTCAACAATATTATCAATAATTGATCTTTCTCTTGTGCTCTCTTGTTTCGTTGCCTCTTATTGCCATATACATCTAGTAGTACACCTATGATTGGAAAATGAGTGTGTGAAAAGCAATACGGCAATTTATGAAACAAAGCAAAAGTGACACGATTACAGTAATTGATAACTAGTTTATCGGGCTAAGCTATAAATATTCTTCCTTCTCACTCTTTCTTTTCTTTCTATATTTTTCTCAATGATTCAAGTTCCATCCATATGTGAATATATTGCTTTATAAAAATATATATTCAATCGCTATCAAATCTATATGTTCTCACATTAAAGTTATGTTTTACTAAACAGCACATAAAAGCTCAGCAGAAACAGCAGCATAAGTCAAAGTAACTATTCAATGGCTGTTTTTTTCCTCTTACAATTTTGTTTTTCATGCCGTCGAAGATTTATTACATTCGAAATGAGTCTTAAGAAATCACCTTCATACCATTGGAGATAAGTTATCTTTCATGTTTCGAACAACAAAAAAAAAATTAAATGCAGAAAAAATTATATATTATTTGCAGTATTTCTTTCTTTTTACTGCACGGTGTGCAACTTTTGCTTCTTATTTCATCTCTTCATATATTTATAAACTTTTTTTTGTATACCGCTCTAAAGAATCAAAGAATTTTGTACATCATTTTGAGCTTTATGCCGAAATCATTTACTATATTTAAGGTTAGGAAAGCTATTAAAATCAAAGAAACAAATTTTGTAGAAATTTTTAAATCATTCAGTTCAATTAACAACTCAAAGCGTTTGAAGTTTATACATTCAAGAGAAATTAATGCACTATATTCATCATTCAAAAAGGACTTTATTACTAGTTTTTTTTTTGTTTTTGCAACAAGAAGTTCATGAAAAATATAAAATGAAAGAGCTCGTGCAATTTTAAAACTCTCAAACTCGATACTATATTGTTTTTGTGCTCCCTTCAATTTTATTCTTCGAAATGAGAAGATTTAATTTTGAATTCTTTTGGCGAGGCAATTTTTTATTTTTTTTTTAAATAGCATTTCATATAATTTTGAGTATTGGTTAAGCTTTAAATTGTGGCTAATTTTTGCTCTTTTTGTTCGTCAATCCTTACAATTTAATGTGCCGTACTTTCAAATTTTTAATATATTTGAATTTTTACTGAACAATTTTGTCGTGAATTAATTCCAACATTTATTACACAAGTTATTGGGAACTTTTATATCAAACAAAACAAGTGTGAATTGTGTTGAATTTAAATTTAATATTCACAAAATCCAAAATTGTAAACGAAACTCAAAATTTAAAGCAAATTTCAACAGGAAATTTCACTTTTTCTCTTTATAATAATCAAAAATGAGAATCATCAAACTAGTAAATTTGTGATGTCTGGTTATTTTAATATACATATTTTATTTTAGATGATCCGTGTTTGAAGTTTCTCTTGCTTTTTTTTCGTAAGATTTTTTCTGTTTCATTATTATTTTTCGAAGGAGGTACAAAAACAACTTATTTTCTTTCTAACTCTTCAAAACTAAGTTGCTGCCGCTGTTACTTATTTCACATCATCATCATCATCATCTTTTCATTCTTTTTCTCGCGCTTGTTTTTCCACTTCAAATTCTCTTGAGAGTTGATATAATGAGTCAATTGGTGGTTTGTTAATTAATCTATTGTGTGGTGAGCAAACAAAATATGTTTAGAAAAAAGCATCGTCTATAAAAAGAATGAAAGATACTTCACCTTTTTACAAGAAGCAATAGTGCACTTAATGCCAAACAGTAAGAGTCTTCTTGAAACTATTTTTTTTATGATTTATTCGAAAGTAAATAAATTAATTGGATTGAATAAAGAAACGAAACTAATTTAACCGAAGAAATAAAATATAACACGAAAAGAAAATGCTTTTAACTGCAATAAACTACTTGTTAGAAATTTTAACATAAACGAATAAAAATTAAATAGAAAATAATTTAAATTTGTGAGTTAAGGATATGAGATCAAAAAATATTTTATTAAGGTACCACACAAAAAATATTAAAAGAAGTTTTATTTCACTTCTTTCAACAAATATTAAAAATTCATTCCATTTTTTTGTTTCTGTAATTTTATCAATGAAATATAAAACTACAACAGTAAAAAGAAGACAAGAAAAATACGCGGTTTCAGGCAAAATGCATCAAAAATTGTACAACGATGTGCAATGAAGAAAAAATGAAGAGAAGTAGAAAAAAAACCAACAGAAAACAGAAAACAACATAATTCTGACCTTAAGGGGCGATTTATGCAGCCTGTGAAAGAGAAGAAATGTAAAAAGCTGAGCCATGTTTCGAGCGCGGCAGGTCAGGAAGCCACAAATTCAAAACAATATTTAAAGGGACTTAATGAAGGTTCATAAATGACGTTACAATCAAATCATGAGAAATAGAAAAACATTCTTTTTCTTTATGAGAATAGTAAATGAACAAGCAACGAAGTCAGGCAGCAATGTTGTAATTTTAAGCCAGTGATTATTCAAAAACATTATCTTTAATTAAAGTGAACAGTGAAAGAGAATTTTTCTTCGCCTTAATATAACAAACTTCTTGCCATGATTTGCCCCAAATGTAACAAAAGAAGAAAAAAATGTTGTGCAATTGAAATCCATAGGTTATAGTCCAAAGTTTCGCTATTGTATTTTATTTTTTGCAAATAAATTTCATAAAACAACGACTTATTGTTTTTTAAAAGAGTACTTAAAACAAGGCAGGTAAGCAGAAGCCGTAAGGCTTTCCTTTTTGTTGTTGATCTCGTTTACTGCTATGACGCGAGGAAAATTTATGTTTTAAGTTCAATTCTCCTCCTCATAAGCATCTTCCTCTTTTTGCATTTATTTATATGAAAGCGTTCATATTTCATCATTTTTTCAGAACATGAAACTTTGTAATCAATATGTTGAACTTGTTATTCTTAATTTAGCTTTTTTTTAAAATTTCTTAATTTTTATAAAGACTGAAAAACTTTGATTTAAAGATTTTTTGTTTCAAGTTTATTAAAACAACACATACTATATGTGTAACATTTATCAATGCTTTTTAAAACATACTCTGAGAAATTTTCCTACCAGTACCTTTTACCAACTTGCTTACTTTCCCAAAAAATATTGTTCATATAAATATACCGTGTATTGTACCAAACCATACATCAGACTGAAAAGAAGAAAAGAATAACCGACCAAAACCATTTATCGTAACATTAATTTTATGAGAGAAAATATAAAAGAAGTAAATGAAATATTTATTATGTATGTCTAACGAAAAGGAATCATGAGATGTAATGAGGCAATTTCGAAAGAAAAAAGATGAAAAAAAATGTTTAAGAATTTTTCTTCCTCTCTCTCCATCTTCTTTCACTTCATTTAATTAATTAATTCGATTTATTTGCCCAATCTTTTGCTTCTACGTTATAATTTGTCTTCCTTTTGTGTGTTATTTCTTATGATATTTTTTTTATTATTTCATTTCAATTCTTATTATTACGGAGTTTTTTTTTTTCTCAATGGCTCAAATCTTCAACCGTCCGGTTTGATTCTCGTAGTGGTGGCAATAAAATAAGAAATAAGAGAATGATTTAAGCCAAAAATTTAAAAGAAAGGGTTTCTGATTTTCTACATTATTAATTTTTATGCTTTTTAATAAAGCACGTCTTGTATTTGGATAGTCAAAAATCGATATGTCAGCATGGTTTTGAGCATAGTTTTAAATTTTGTTAAAATTAATAATCCTCAATATTTTAGAAATGTATGTGTCACAGGAAAAAAACGTGAAATTATTCAAGAGTTTGGAATCTTTAAAATTAATTAGGTTAATTGAATAACTTTGCGTGAATCATCAAAAAATTTAAGTCCTGCATTGTGTCCATAAAAAGTAAATTAATGGTAATTACAAACTGATAATTCTCAAAAACATACAAGGAACTGTCAATCAGCTAATTTAAGAGTAAAAGATTGCTGTTATTAAATATAGCTTCCGATCGCAATGCCTACCCGAAATTTTCATTCTTCTTTTATTCCTTGAAGCAATACCATGCATGACAGTGTACAAACCTGTACACACATGTGTGTGATGCTGTTTTATGAAAGAATAATTTTTTCACTCTCTTCACTCTCCGTTTTTCTCTCTTACTACATATCTTCTGAAATGTTTCATCATTATTTCTTTATTGACTAGTCTCGCTTCTTCCACATCTCATCTCATTTCTTTTTGTGTGTGCCTAATTCATTTAATATTATTCATGCCTCATTTTTTGCTTCTAATTGGGAATCAAAGAAACAATTTTATTATTAGTATTATTCGAGCATTCTACTCATCCATTCTTTTCATTCTTAGCGATCGAGGTAAAAACTTAAGTGTGAGTGAGGGAGTGAGAAAGGAAAACATGAAAAGAATTATACCTTATAGGCTTGTATGTTAATATTTTAACTAGACACATATTAATATGAGACGATTTATTTTGGTTCATATCAACAAAAAAACATTGCATTAGAAAAGACTTCGCTTTTGAAATGAGCAAAATCTTTTATTAAGTATGTTACTCTGTATGAGCATATTAATTTTTCATAGTCTAGCAAACTCTAGCTTCAAGTGAAAAGTTCAAAAACTTTTGATCACTTATATAATCCTTACGAATACTTTAAGTGACATGAAGTAATATAAAATTCAATAAAGCATATCTACTCCCAAAATTATCTAAAAGAATATAAAGAAATAAAACTGAAATCATAAGAAACCCATTAAGAGATTGAAAAAGAAAGAATTAAAAGCAAAGATTCAAATTTGATGGAATGACTAAATAGTTTTGTTAGGGCTGCTCCATTCAACCATTACCTCATTGTGTAATTGTATTATTTCATTTCATAAATCAGAATAGAATTTAGAATCTTTCCTTTTCACTTCTTCACGAAATAAAATGTTTGAAAAATTTTTGCTGCGAAGCCGTGCTGCTTATGTGTAACCCGTAGAATTTTTTTTTATTTTCCAAACTCACAAAAAATGATGAAGAAATACAAAAAAATCGGTTTCGCGGTAATAAGTAGTTTAAAAGTTTCGAATCATCACCAGACGTACCATTAACAATCAGTAAATAAAATGAATAAAAAGAAGGCAGAAAGAAGAAGAAGGAAAATTATGGAAAAGTACTAATTAAACGGTAGATTGAGCTTATTAATTGAATTTTCTGTCGAATTTCCAATTTTTTTATTCATTCATTCAAAAATTATTTTATTTTTTTTTTTCAAAACAGAAAAACATGTAAAATAAGCTTGAATGAATAGAAAATAGACAGTAAGGTAGTTGAGAAAGAAAGATAGAATAAAAGTAATCTGGTTAGACATTTCGAAACGCCAAAAAAGGTAACAAATCGATTGATTTTGAATGAGGATAAATTTGAATGTTGTGTGGCTACATACAACATGTTCATTACACTTAGCTGTGCACAAATGCAACTTCCCATCTCGTAATTTGAATTTGTTGAATAGGGGTTCTTTCTCGACACTACACGAAAATACGTACGAGAAAACTTGTTTCAAAGAAGTAGTTTAATAATACTATAAATGTCTACTAGTTTGCTCGAGGCACATGAAAAAATTTTAATTCAGATATCGGAGAGTGCCTGGAGTATTTTGATAACTCATTTTCATAGTTTTATTCTAGTTTCGGGCATTTGATTAATTTTAATCTCAAGCCCAATTATGAAAGTCGATTTATTTGCTTAAAAGAAAGAATTTTAAATTATGTAAGCCAAGAAAGTAATATAAATGACCGTTAAAAGTTAAAAACTTTCAACTGTACATGCTTATTAATTGTAAAATATAGCAAGTAAGTAGGAGCTACTTTAACTTTGTTCGTAAAAAATTACTGATCGCTTCATCAAAAATGCGTTATGTCATTCGATAAAGCAAGAGTTTTTTTTAAATAATTAGTACACATCATTATTGCTTGTATTCACATATTAATCTAATTTAAATCTTAGAACTTTTCACTAAGAAAATAAGAATGATTACAGTTAATGCCAAGTAATTAAAATGTTATTCAAAAACTATGTATTATGCAGAAAAATTCTCATAATTATTTCAGTAAATATAATCCAGTATAATCGTATATACATCACACATGATCTTAAGAAACAATGTTAAATTTAAAAAAGATTCGAGTAAAGGACGATGTTTTGTTTCCACTATTTTACAAAGATCGACTGATTGTGACGTACAAGCGTTGCATCTATGAGGAACGCGAAATTAATTTAAATTTTTCCAATATATTTCTATTTTAATTGAGTGACAATAGCATTTAAAATGCTGCTTGAAGCCTCTGACAAGTCACTTACTATAGATTTTAAAGACACTTGGCATATTTCCTAGAAATAGGTATAAACATAAATAAAAATAATAGTAATAATACAGAGAGAGAAACGAGAAGTAAAATTTGTCGAAAAGAAAATTAATAATAACTAATAGAGAGATACACAATTTATGATTATTAGATATTAAAGGTAGATGAGAATGCTACCTGTTCAATGTCTCATTCATTATATTTTTGTGTGTGATCACTTCTGTTTGTTGTTTTGTTGTTCTTTTCACTCGTTGATGTCGACAGAAAACGAGAAAAAGAAATGACTTAACGCGATTAATAATAAATAAAAATTTATGTGTGAGAAAGAAGAAATATAATAAAAAAATTAATAAGCTTCAAATTGGCGTTGCCCGCCCACTGTTTAAAGATAATTTATCGTTTTAACACGTTTTAATAAGAAGGAAAATTATCATAAAACTCTCTTCATTCACAGATTTTACCATACCGCTTGTCGCTTAGTAATCTTTAATCGAAACCAATATTGGTCTCATCATTATTAATAATAAATAAATTTGATTAACATATTTAAATCCAGAATCTACGGATGAGTTTCTGAATGCTCGATTGATTGTAACAAATAATACTATGAAAAACAGTAATAAACGATTTAATGTTTTTAAGCCTTAAACAAAAGTTATCAATAAATGTGAGAAATGGTGTGTAAAAGAACAGAAAATTGTCATCGTTTAAGGAAGCTCAAGCTGCGATTTGCATAATCTTATTATGCAGTTAAGAGCGGCGCTTCTCTCACGTATGGAAAATGGATTATTAAATGCTTTGCCTTTACGAGCTTTGATGAGAATGATGATGATGATGTTGATGTGCTTATAACTTGCTTACCTGCCCGATATACTACCCATATTATATTAAAAGAATATCATTTACAAATAAATAATAATTTTTGTGGCTTCGACACCTGCCGTGATGATTGTTTATCTCCAAGTGTTCTTTCTTTTTTTTATTAATATTTTTTTTTATTTTACTCACGCTTTTGAAAAAGAAATTTAAACGAAACAACTAGAAACGAACAAAATAATGAATTAATTCATTCGTTGTGGTTTCTGGTTATTATTAGTGTATAATAAATTGCTAAATTATACAAAGACAGACGTTAGAAGTTTTTCTTCATTTCTATTTCAATTAATTTCCACCTATGTGTCTACTTAATTTACTGTAAAATATTTTAATTAATTAAATTAAATTTTTGGACATTCTGAATTCAATGTTCTTAATTAAATATTTATCCCTGTAAGACTTTCCTTTTTTAGCGTCAACGATTTATTCTGCGGCTCTTATGTCCACCTATCTTTGTTTGCTTTTACTGTCTCAAGAAACGAATAACTCAATAAATTTATAAGACGTTCTTTTCATTTATGAAGTCTATCAAAAGTGTAATTTTAGATTTTTCCCTCTCCCAATTGTCACAAAATTTTAATATAAAAATGTATTTGTTGAAATTTCTTACATTAACAGTATAAATTTTGAAAAATTTGAATTAGACTATTTAAACTGAACCGAAAGAATTTTTCAACCGAATAACGTCAAAAATGGTCAAAAGTTTAATAAAGAAATGCCAAAAACAGGAAAAGAAATGAATAAAAATCCCATGAAAAGAATTTATTCTTTAATTCATATGCAAATCAATTAATAATTTGTCTTGTGAACATTTAGAGAAACATCTGAGTATTTTATTCATACATACGTAAGTTGTATTCATTGAGCACAGCAAAAAGGCATATTGTAATAATTGACTCATTATTCTACCATTATAAGAGATTACAAGCAATGAAAAAAAGGCACAAAAACAAAAGGAGCGATTGAGAACAATCGAAAAATTCAAATAAAGTGTCTTTTTTGCTTCTTGTTATTTCCTTCTTTTCCTCATCTCCGCACTCTGCACAGATATCTTTTCTACTTCTTGTGCGCAATATTGTGGGAAAAATATCAGCGATTTAATTGTGAAAGCCAGATGCTTGCAAAATGCAAAAAACAGGCGCTAGTAACGTTTTGCTCTCCTTTCATGTTATTATTATTATGAATCGACGAAAAAAAAAATCGAGAAGAAAAAAACCTCGGCAAAGTCAGGCATATTCATTGAAGAATGGAAAAAAATTATCTAGATTATTTTTCAAACTACAGAAATTTTCTATAATCAATCTGCTTGGAAGAATGAAAGGAGAGGAAAAAAACGTGCATTTATATGCCTGTTGCATAGAGTAACATGTGCTTTCTTGTGCAATTTTTTTTATTCTTTTTTTTCTTCTTTCAGACTCGATCAATAGTCAAGAGCTTCTTTTTTCATATCAATTATATTGTCAGCATTCGAACGTGTATGAGTGCGTTTTTCTACATTTTCCTTTATCTTTCATCTTCAAAATTACAGTCTAAGAATGGACATGCAAAAAATATTAAATGATGAAACTTTGGAATTCCGTTTAATGAAATTAAATTCATATAGTGATTTCCGGTTCCAATTTCTGTTTTTTTAGACAAAAATTTAAGGTAACTCTTATAATCTAGATGTGAAACATGTGCATAAAATTACAAACTTAATTTTGAATATATCGATAGTAATTATGCGAATTAGTTAAATTGAATCACTGGCTAATTTGTTTTATAAATATGAGTAGTTGGATTAAATAATTAAATTAATTTATAAAAAAGCAACATTTCACGATTAGAGTAATTCACAAGAAATTAAATTCAAATTGCCTCAACTTGTTATTTAGTATTTTTTTTTTTGCAATAAATATGTAGATAGAGTCGCTCATTTGGATCTTACTGTGTTGTGTATATAATACATATAAACTTGCATAAAAATGCAGTTTTCCACCTGATGCATGATGCGAACATCAGTGCAAAACGACGCAACAAATAAACTGAATTCCAATCAACTTATTTTACTCGTTTTATCTCTTCTTTCTTCTTTTCTTCATTCGCTTCTTTACCTTCTTATTGCTGTGCTTTTTTTTAAACATTCTTCGTATGTATGTACATATTGAACAGCCACATATTTTCGCCGAAAGATATACAGTACCGTGTGAGAAATATTTTGCATTTAGGACTTTTTTTAAGTGGAATTGAATGTGTGCCTTATAAGTACATCTTTTATTATAAGCATATTTGTTCAATGTTTAATTTTTATATTCTTGCTTGCATATTTGTTGTTGTTGTTGTTGTTGCCGTTACTGCTTCTCTCAATCTCTCATGATTTTGTAAACTTCCATAGTTTACTTTTTAAGGGAAGATACTACATATTGGCCTGTAGTGTATAAACATACATAATATTATATTGAATTGATATGTACTTTATATTGTACAAAATATCAAAACTGTTTTATTTGGTAAGGAGAAAGATCTTAATTAAGTTCTACTTGGCAATGCCTCAACTATTCGCTTCAAACTATATATGGATGCAATCGCCTTTAGATGGAGAGAAAAATTCCAATTTTCCATACACAAAATTTTTTTTTGCCTTTTGTTGCTTTTTTTTTGATTAGAGAATTAACTTATGCGCTTAAATCTTATGATCAGAGCGATCAGAGGCCTAAAAAACCCGTTGTGAATTTTAATCAGTTAAAAGGAAAGGAAAAAAATGCTTCAATCTATCTATTTATCAACCATTCGCTTCTTGTTTATATGGCCATTATCTTTAGTCACTCTCAATATAAAATGAGATGAAGATTATTTAGCACATTTTCGGTTAAATAAATGAGATTTGTTTAATTTAAAGAAATAACTTTTTCAATCTTTAAATATCGATAAAATAGCTGACATACAAAATAGTTTAAGAATCAGCTCAAAATGTCTAGATATGCAAATCAAATCTGTAACAAATTTCAAAACTGTAATGAAATTTTTAATTCTATAAAAGCATTAGCCTGGAGTATTCCCTGACACATAAACACTTGAAGCCAACCATAGTTTTTATTCTTTAAATTCGAATTTGGTTTTTTAAAAAAAAACGCCTAAATCATCCTTATTTCAAACTTAGTAGCTTCATAACTTTTTTTATTATTATTATTCGCTTTATAAATTGTAAAGAAAAAGCAAGCACACTTTGTATGTAACAAATATATAATAAAAATAAAAAAAATGTTTAGTTTCAGATATGGCACACATATAAAGCATATAGCACGAGAGAAACAGAAAAAAGCAACAGAAAAGCGCAGATTCAAATCATTATCACATGTATATTATATATATGAGAAAAAAAAAGAGAGCCAAGTGAGGAACAAACGAATTAAAATAACGCTATTCGTTTAAATCTTGTATTTTATGAGATGATAACAGTTTTATCTATTAAATACAGTCATTTTCAGTTAGAGAGAATATTTCTCCATCTCTTCTCATTGTAAATTTTACCATGTTATTTATATTCGTGGTGGCTCATTTTAAAAAATTGAGAAAAATGTTTTTAGACACCACGCGACAATATAATGAGTATTAGATTAAAAAAAACATATATGTTATTTATTTGTTTATCAATTCTGCATTTATAATACTCAGACTGATGATGATGATGATGTAAACATATTTCATTATGAGGAATATTTCTATTGAAAGAATTTTGAAAATATGCGATAAAAATGACTGTATTATGATAGCAATTATTTATTTATAACTTCTTTCAATATTTATCAATTTATATCATATATTATTGAATGAAAAACAAATCAATATCTTTAAGTAATTTTATAACCTCCAAAATACATGCTTTTAAAAGGAAGCACGGTAAAGAAAAAAACCTTTGAGCAAATATGAGTTGATAAAGGAAAGAGGTAGGAGAAATGTTTTTATGATATTCCTGGTATTTTTATTGGCAATGCAAAGAATTTGTTTCATACTAGCTTACGTCTTATGTAATTGATTTACTTTATTTAAGGCATCGGAATGTAGCATCAAGAATCATTTCTCTGTAAATTTTCTAAATTTTAATGTAATGTTAACAGAGTTCGAAAAAAATGAATCTTGTGAATTTAAAGAATGAAGTAAATGTGATGAATTAATTAAATATTTTATAATTTCATGCTCTATAGAAATATCATTCTATTTTATTCCTAGAAATAACTTGCATTTGTAACTTCTTTCTTTTATGTTTTTGTTTTAGTTTACTTTATGGCTATACAATATTTTATTACACTGCATTTTAATGTCTTAATTTTACATTTAATTAACTTGTATGTTTGTTATTTAAAACTTATAAATGCATTATATGAAGTTATTTTAAAAAAAAAATTCATTCGAAATGTGAATAAAACATGAAGCTCTAAACGAATCATATCTTGCAAATTCATCTTTTCACTATTTCTAAATACAAATTGTAATTTCGAGAAACAAGTATTTATGGAACAATAAAAGTCAGTACTGCACTTCCTTATTAATATCTTCAAATTATTTAAATCACGTAAATTAAAATGAAATTGAATTTTGAACCTCGTTTGTTCAGCTTAAATCCAATATACTTTGAAAGTTACATCGAAAATATCCACGATCTTATAAATATTATTTGCATGAATTTCTTGTAACATTTTTTTGTAACAAATATTTAATAAAATTTTATATTCCAATTCGATGAAATTAAACTTTTTTAACTATGTGCATCAAGTTATTTGAAAAATACCAAATTATTGAAATGATACAAGTTAAAAATTCCATTCAGCAACTATAACGTTAATCTACGTTGAATTTTTTTTGTTTAGCTCTCAAATTGTTTCCATCATCAAACTAATTTTCTATTTATTCACTCAAATACTTCTCCATCTGTTGGTAATTGAATTTATCTTTAACACTTTTTCAAACAACTAAAATATCTAAAAATACAGGTCAAGCGGCTTTACTGAGCTTAGAAGTAGTTCATTTTGAAAATGTTTAATCAATAATAAGCACCTGACTGATGAGTTTTAAAAGAAAATATAAATGAATTTGCCCAATTTAATATTTTTTTTTTGAAATTTATAGTTTCATTTTTACGGTTTTTGTTCCAATATCACTTAAATTATTGCTTTCTTTGTAATGATGTACTATTGAAACAATTTTGAATGTGAATATTTTACACTAAGATCCTTTATTAAATTGAAATATTATATTAAAACTCCCTTATTCTTAATCTAATTCAATAAAGTTTAAAACTCGAGTTTTAAAATTTCATTCATAATTACAAAAAAAGAAATTTTTTTAAATTATTTTAAATGGAAAATTTTATCATCAATTAAAATTAGTACAATGCATTTAGATAATAATGGAAAATTTCACAATATTTCACTTTAATTAACAATCAAATTCTTCTTAACTTAACAGCCATAAATGATTCACAAAAATTTCTATAATTAATTCTCAATTTCAATTCAATTGTTAATTGCTTGTAAAATGAATAGGTGTGTTTTTTGTGCTGCTAAAGAATTTAGAACAGTCTTATTAAATCATCACCATTTGAACTAATCAATTCTTTTAAAATAATCTTTTTGTTCTGCCTCTAATCTTTCGTTCGCACCAGACTGGAAGTTGTTAAGTAAAGAAGTTTTCTCTCACTTAAATAACTTTTCAGTAATTTTTTTTTTATTCGAGAAAAGATAAAAAGATGAATAAAATTGTATTATTTCAATTTCATTCATTCATTTCAATTCATTCTTTTCTTCTTCATACTTATAACGCATTTCCAGTTGGAATAACAAGTTTTGCTTCATATTTTATCTGTCTGACTGTATATCAGAAAGTTTAAAATTTCTTCAAAACATGAGAATTGGTATGTTCAAAAAGAAATAGCTATAAATAAAATAATCATATGTATGAATAATCAGCAGACAAATGCGCTAGTCATGCTTATCTCGCATAAAATTTTGTAACTTGCTTTATCTACCGAGACAATATCGCAATAATTAACGCAGCGGAAAAGGCATTGTGAGTCAAATTCAAGGCTATGGAAAATTATGAATTCTACCGTAATGTGAATCCATATTCAAATATATGCTTTTGTACTTATAAAAGAGATGTTACACTTTTCTTATATTCTCTTTCCTTCTTTACTTGTTTTATTTAAAATTGAAATAATGATGAATATAAAAGAAAGAAAAAAAATCTCGTGAAAGAAGTGCTTCACATTCTCCATGGCACTTTGCAGCCATATAGAGTGACTTATTGGATGAGAAAATAAAGAAATTTACATGTTAGCATTTTATTTCTTACATTTTTTGTTTAAAAAGTCATCAAGAAGTCTTTAAGCAGTTTTATCACGTATTTGAGATAAAACCAAGTAAGAGCGAGGTGTAAAGTGTTCGTGGCATGTTAAAATTTCCTGCCTGGTGTGTGCGAAAAAATAAAATGAAATGAATATGTAGAAGGAAGAGAAAAAAAAAATTGAACATCGTTTAAGTTTAACACGAGGTGAATTGAAGGAATCGATTCAAGATAGAGTTCTGCATGTAAACTATTGCAACAGGATAGAGTTGTACTCCAGAGTTGTACTCGGAAAAGCCAAATTTAATAAAACTTTTTAAATATTTATATCATAAAAATAAATAAAATTAAATTTATGAAATTATTTTTTAAAACACTATGAATAAATTTGTATAACCAGCTCTACAAATGAAAAAATGTTTCGAGTTTTTAAAAATAAAACCATTTAAGATTCAAAATAAAATATAAAAATATATAAAAAGTTAAAGTGCAAAAAATGCAAATTTCAAATGAAATGAAAAAATAACATTAAATTAAAAGAAAAAATAAGAACTAAAAGGAATAGTAAATGAAAGAGAAAAAAATGGATATCAACTTACGTTTGGAACAAAATCACAGATCACAATAAATATGAATATTCCAATTCGAATCCATGAATGTAAATTTTCCATTCTCATTTTAATTTAATCATAGTTTCTTCCTGTTCCTGTGTACATATATATGTCAATCCTATATCTATATCTGAGTGTGTAAATATTTATAACCACGATGATCGTTGATGATGCTGATGCTGTTGCTGATGTGCGTTATTTATTAGATTATAATATGAGAATTAATTAGGCACAAATCATCAATCCAATTTCACAAGTTGATGACAACGATGATGATAATGACAGCATGTTCAACATTATTCTTGCATGAAATAAATCTTTTTCTTCGTTTTGTGTTCTTCTATAAATGTCTATCTTGTAACAATTGCATAGAAGCATCTTTTATATTAGTTGGCAGTGGAAATATGTATAAAAAACGGAAGATGTTTGTGAAGCACATGAGAACAAACTATCAATTAAGCGAATATAATGCAATTTATGGTAAAAATGCATTTTTCAATATTCAATTTTTTACGCTAAAGACGTATTTCTCTTTTTCCGTTTTTCATTCGTCTCTTTTTCTTTTTTTTAACTTAACTTTTTGCTTTTCATTTGCTTATTTATTTATGTATGCCTTCTTATATTTTTTCTGCTAGGGTATGTGCATAAATTTTCATTTTTCCACACGTTTTAAGATTTAATTTTATTTTAATATCTTTCCGCGCTGTTTGCCGTTTTCATTCCCGAGAAATATGCTTTATCTTCACATAAAACTTATGCACATTCTTCTTTATTTTACTTTTTGTGCTATAAGAACTTAAAGACTTTTCATTCGTGTTTTTTTGCACATTCGTGTGGTGTTTATTTCATCCAATGCACCTCACTTTGAAATAAATTTCTCAAATAAATAATTTTTCGTTTGATTTGTATAGTAATATACACACAGGTTTATTTTATTACTTAATAAATAAAAACATGATACAAAAAAAATCCTCTTTGATATTTTTTATGACAAATTTTAAAATTGCACAATTTTTCCTTGACAGCTTCCGCTCAATTCACTAAATTGTTCAGATGAAAAGTTTATTCGATTTATTGTTCAAATACAGCAGAGGTACAAAAAATTAATTAATTTTTTTGCTTACAAAATTTCTACACAGAACTGCATATACATTAATGTGCTTTTATACAAAATATGTATATAAAATTTATTTATATTTATTACTCCCTTTGTAGAATCCTTGGAATTCTTATTTATTTTTTTTGCAATCTTTTAAAGAGAAAATTAAAGTTTAACACACAAAAAATGTAAGCCAATTTTTCTTATCGCACTTCACTTTTTCCATCCAGATGTATATAAATTTTAATGGAGTTTTTTTTTGGTTCTTTTTTATTCATTCGCTGCTTCAGTTTATTCCTTTTTCACGATATAATTTAGCCTGTCTTGTCTTCTTTCCTTTTCTTTTTTCTCAACTTTTTTTTTGTGCCTTGCTCATGCACTGCAAAAATGTTACTTTATTTTATTGGATTATTCCCGCGAGGCTTATAACTGTGCAACCGTTCAGCAACAGCGATAAACATAAACTGCTCAATCGCCAACGGGAAAAAGCTTGAGGCGATATTTTTTTCCTCATCATCAATTCTTCTTTAACTCAAAGGCATGTTCTCTCTTCCTCTCTTGATTTTATATCAATCGAACCCTCACATTCTCTCTTATTTTTTCGATAGCTTAAACTTGCTCTCATTCTCCGTTTTTAAAATTTTTATATTTTTGTGTGTAATTATTGAATTACATTTTGTGGTGCTGTGATGAGAGTAGCAACTGACTTCTTTGAGGGTCCGAATTTTTTTTGTGTTGTTATACCGCGCTATATATTCCATTCCATTTCTAACTTACTTACCTTTTTTGCTTCTCTCACTCTCTTTTATTTTTTGTTAAATATAACTATATCTTCCATCATAAATCTATCCACATAGATAATCTTTGTTTCTTTCATTATATCTCAATGTATATACATGACTCTTTTCCACGGAATAATAGAAAATAATCTATTTGCGTTTAACAAATATGAGATGTTAGATTAATCACACATTATGCAATCAAATATTGATCGAGACTTATGGAAAATTAAACAGTTATCCATTTCTTTTCTTTCCCATTTTTTTATTTTTCTTTCAATTCAATTGACTTTATACAGTAAAAATAAAAAGAATGGACAATGAAGTCCTCGTTTACCAATCGAGATTTTATAGACTAAAGCACAAGATGCACATCACGCGCAAGCTTTATCCATTATACTTAATTCTTCACTGAAACTATTATTCAGATGGATTTGAGTTTTAACTTTTTTAAGATACCAGATCATGATAGGACCAGATTCAGTGACGATCAACAAATACTCTGCAAAAAAATGAAGTGTATGTTGTCTGAAAAAAGTGGGCTACGATAGTTTTTATCAGATCTATTGATAATAATAAACAATAAAACATAATAAAACATTTTAATAAATATTAAATTGGGACTTAGGTAATTAAATTTAAATTTAAACATTTTAAAGAAACATAAAAAAGAATGACACATCTGTTCTTTAAAAAAAAAAGCATGTTGAAGTGTATGAGTCACATGGTTGAAGAAGTTGTACAATTTATTAAAACTACCAATAACTATTGTGAAAAGAAAAAATGTTAAATGTTTATTGCATATACTGTGAATGAATGTGTGTATAAAAAGGAAGGTATATAAAATAAAATGCATTAAAAGTTAATAAAACTTGCCGCCGCACATTGTGAACAATGTAAATGCAATGCTCATAAAGATATGTGCTAAAAAAATTGCCATTATCTTGTAATTCTTGTAAATTGTATCATCATTTTTTACTTCCATTATGTAGTTTTTAATATGCGCTTTTACACTTTTATGGAGCGTTGTACTGCACCGCACCGTGAACTTGCCAATATGTACATAAATAGCATGAAATGATCTCCTTTTCTTAAACATTTTTCATTTTTTTTGAGAAGCTCTTTTTAGGTGTACATGAGAAATGACCAAAAACGAATGACATATGTGAAGAAAAATTTTTTTTCTCTTTTCTTTTATTGATTAATAACATAAAACTTATCGTGAGATCGCAACGGCATTCTGTCAAACTATTCGTTAGGTAAATATGATGATAAAATGTCAACAGTAAAGAGAGAAGATTAAGAGAAGGTGAGAAATATTTTCGATATTGGTGGACTTTTTGATATGTAAATATGCATAGTCTTTATCATGTATTAACGTTTAATTATTTCTCATAAAATAATTCCATTTATGCATAAAATTTCTTATCAAAGTGCATGTTATGTTCTTCTTTTTCTACAATAACAACAGTAAAGTTCTTTCCATTTGCTATATCGAAAGCCATTTTTCTCATCTTACTTGAGTGCATCTTCGCTATTTCACCCCAAGTAATCTAAATTATGGATGTACATACAGCACATTCATAAAATGTAATAACATAAACGCTTTCAAAGGTAATAATGAAAGAATTTTTTTTCTCTTTACATTTATGTCTTTAAAGCCACGTGGTACAGATATAAAGTAATGAAAATAGTCTACATAGTAATTTTATTTGTTTTTAATCTTTTTTTATTTCTTACCCATTCGCATCTTACTGCTTCAATTAAATGTATCGGGTTAGTAAGTTAAACTTTTTACTTGTTTATATAATATTAAGTGTAAACCGTTGCTCATAGAAAAAATTTTAATACTATTAAAATGTCTTAAGGACATTTAAAAAATGTTTAAAGTTCTCCAAAAAAAAAAACTGCAAAAACACAATTTAATATTCAAAATTCAAATACTACTTGACATTTATTGGATCATTCAAATAAAAAAAAAATGCGCTATCGTAATTCGCTTAAGATAACTTAATTTAACATATATTTTCATCATCATCTCTTCCTTTTTATTATTTTCAAGCCAGATGTTGGAATTTTCGCTTTCATATATTATAAATTATAAAAAATCTGACGTTTACGTAGTTGCGATATTTATATTCAATAATATTGCAAGATTCAGATATCTGGATCTGTTATGGGTTAAATCACTGTGAGAACATTGCGACGAACAGGCTGATTACAATTCGATTAAAAAGGGAGAAACAAGTTGTTCATTGAATTGAAAAGGAAGAAAGAAAGAAAAAGAAATAAACGGAATCAGGTGAAAATGCAAATTATTATTAAGCCTTCTCATTTTTTTTTTCATTCTCTTTCCTCTCCCTTGTACTTACATATATATAGCTGGAAGAGAAGCATTGACATGGTATATTTATTAATAAGAAAAGCGAAATGAAGCGTATTAATAAACAATGTTCAAATGACACGTTGACAAGATTATGATAATTTGAAAGATACTTAACTCCATCAAGCAGTCAATTTAATATTTTAATTACACATACATATAATGAATGGAGTTGAAAGGAGTTACCGTTCACATTAGCCTAATGAGCAATTTTATTAAGTTTATGATGTTTAAAAAGTAATAATAATAAGAATAAAACGGCAATATTATATCGTAATATAGTTAGTAAACTTGTCTTCTACTATATGTGCCTGCATCATTATATCTACATTCATGAACATAAAAATATTGTTAATGCTTTCGTTTATGTTTTCACTCAAGTTGTGGAAATTTTAGTGTGGGCAATTGTTTTTAAACAAAAACATCTTAATTTGATTTTTTTATTCTTGTAAGATAATTTCTATTAAATAATTCGCATTTTTAAAATTCAAAAATTTATCCAAAATTTTTCCATGACCTCTAATGCAACAGACTAGATAGAACTAATAACTAAAGGTTTGGTAAGCAACATTTCTTGAAATATTTACTAGTTAAAATCAAACAAAAAAAGCTATTCACATTGCCGTATAATGAGTTTACTTTATTTTCATTATTAACTGGTTGTTGATTCTTTAAATGCCGCTTTGATTATTATTGCTGTATTTAGATAGATAGAGAGATACAACAAGAGAAAAAGTACATATTCATTAATGAGTGCATATTAAAAAGTATATTATTTTTTTGCCAATTTATTCACTAAGATGTTTACGTAAACATATCAATTAAATAGGCGTTTAAATAGACAATTAAATTATACACATTTCTAAAATAAATATAAAATTAAAAAGAAGCGAGAAAAGAAGTCAACATACCAAGGAGATCTGCAGAAAATGTAATGGATGATGAAAGTTATAATGTTGAAAAATTGGATCGGCAGTGACACATCGTCGAGGGCATTAACCAAAATAAATTTTTGAGTGAGAAGAAAGATAAAAAGCAGCGCTAAGTAAAGGAAGCCAGCTCATACGTGTGTATGTTTTTTTTCTTCTTTAAATGTACTTAAGCATTAATTTATTTTCACTTTAAAAATTATTTTTCGCCCTGACACCTGACACACAAAGTGACAAGATTGAAAAGATTAATTCGAATTCAATAAAAAAAATGTGGCAGAATGAAGTTGATTCGCTTTTAAGGCGCTTTTTGGAAATGCGCTATGACTAAGCGACTAGCAACAGAAAAAGTTAAGAGCAGAGAATTTTAATAGAACTGTGCTTAAAAGGATTATCAATAAGATACAATTATGTTAACAATATTAATTCTTAATTAATTAGAAGCAACCAAAATTTTTTTAAATGCGCTTAAAGTCTTCGCGATATTTGTCTCATAAGAATTCTTTCGTCTCCTTCCCAATCGTTAAAATCTTTTCTTTATGCACATTTTCCTCATTTCTTTTCTTTTTTATACATTTCTAAATGATGAAATTATCGCAAGATATGCTTTTTCAAAAGACGATTATAAGCGGTAAAGTCGTAATATAATCATGCTATTTTATGCTCGTTATTCGCTACATTTCATCAAATTAAAGAAATGAATATGCACTTGATGAGATTCACATTATAACATTTACTCTTCTTTTTTGTAGCTGTTACTGCTCTCTTTTGTGTGATATTATTTTTTTTTTATTCTGTTCAGCTTCTGAAACATAAAAGAAAGATGTATAGGATTAAACTCTTATGATAATAACTTTTGTGATTCCACTTTATCGTGACCTCGTATTTCTCAAAAAAAAAAGAGAATTGAACTTTAATTGGTACGAATATATGCATAATTCCTATTTTTCTTCCTTTAAAGTTTAATCAGTAAGTAAATACAGATAAAAAAAATTAATTTGAAGACTTTTAATTATTTTATAAATTGTTCTTCGTTTCATTTAACAATAACCATGTTTTGTGTAACAAAATTTCGCAACAAAACTTTAATATTAAAGAAAATTCAATTTGTTTTACAACTTATCAGACTCTTAAAAGATGAAGAATTTAACCAATTTGTAATTTTATCGATCTAACTTAAAACTTAATTCAGGACAAATAATTCTTATTCCGAACACAATTTTTTTGATTAACGTAATTTTTTTTTGCTTTTTATGTCATATTTATTGAGTAAATAAACATAGCATGAATTTTAATTTTCATGAAAGTTAAATTAATTTATTGCATTTACAAGTATGTAATTGCTGCAAATTCAAAAATGAATTAAACATTTACCTTAGTTATGGAGAGCTAAACTTTGGGCGAGATATTTAGAAAAAAAACCAACAAGTTATAAAAGTCATCAAATTTTAATTTTAAAAATATAGAATAAGAAAATTAAAATGAAAAGTCATTTTGGATTTTTTAAAACTTTTCTTAAAAATATTGCATACTTATTTGTTTCGTTCCAATTTTTTTGAATTAAACTTTATTATTTATTTGCATTTAAAATTAAGAATGTACAAAATTTTAATCCAATTTGTTGCTTTTAATTTTTAAAGCTTAAGGCATTAATTTGCCTATTGTCTTTTACATTTTGTTATTATTTCTGTTTTTTGCTTTACTTGTTTGTTTAGTTTCATTTCTTCGGTGTTTCGCTATACAAAACGACTGTTGAACTTCGCTTGCAACTTCTCCTCAATGGACTATATTTTTTGCTTTTGTATCAAGATCTATGATCCTTTTATATCTTGTTTTGAGAATTTGTCAAAACTCGAAGTTTTTGAAGATGGGTATTTGCCATGCTTTGAAATGCTGAACAACCATATGTGAATAATGGTCTGATAGCTAATTTCGTTTCTAATATTAACGACGAATTTTATTTCAAATGAAAAACAGGGTACCATACTGTGGAGAAAATTTTTGAATTCGTCATGTTCTCGTTGCGCTTATTTTCTTTTTGTATTGGATTTACATGATAATAGAAGACCAGTAAATCGTTTCAATGTTGACACATGTGGAGAAATTTAAGTTTAAGTAATAGAGTATTTATTTGTTTTGGTAAATAAGGGACAGCTTTATCTACCAGAGATTAGAAACTTTTTTGAATTACACATACAGGATTACCAAAAAAATTATGTCAAGATTTTAAAAGTTTTATACTTACTGTTTTATATTAATTTAATATAACTTTCAATCTATAAAACTCAATTTTAAGCATTTTTTGCACCAAATTAAACCACAAAAATCTTTGGTGTATCGCGAAAAAAAATTTGACTTGAAAGTGTGTCGCTTCCCAGAAATTTTTGGAATAAATTGATCTAATTGAGAGAAAAACCTTTTGAACATTCAAGGATTCATTCGAGTTGATTTATGCTGATAATGATCACCATTTGAATGCAATAAATTCCGCTGGTGATCAAAAGTATGTTAAGATTGATTTTACTAGAAGTCTGTTAAAACAACAGCTGATAGTAAAGAAAACAAACAATGAATTATAATTGAGATGTTGAATGTTAAATGTTTTATTCATGTTTTATAAAACACTGAGTTAATGTTTTTACAGCATATGAGAATGAGCTGAGATTGATCAGTTGTGAAGATCATCTATTACTGTTAAGACGTAATTTAGAATCAATTCTTTATATTAATAATTTATAAAAGGAATCTCTCAGAGAAAATCATAAAATGATTTCATTGAAAATTTTGTTATCACTTTTTGTTCTACTGAATTTTATCGAACTCTTTGCTGCAAATGCTAATAAAACCCAAAGAACTGGGATAGTCTTCGAAACGGAAGACACAAATAAGAACAGAACTGCCACTCATGTAAGTAATATGCTGTACGTTAAAATAATATTTGAGAAAAAAAAACGAAATTACGTTTTGAAAATTGAGAAACTTATTGGAATAAGTTTAAGAGAAACTGTTTAGCTCATTTGTACGAGTTTTTGAATGAAGTCTTATCAGAGGGAATTTCCAAATGAATAACCCAGGATTTTTTATTTAGCAAGTTAATATGAATTAATTAGTCGAGATTGTTTCATAAATAAAGTATTATCAGGAATTTGTTATTTTTGTTAAATTTTGAAATGTTATTAATCTTTCTCATGTCTTTGTGCTTAATCTGCTAACTTAATTGATGATTTCTCAAAATCATAAGCTAGTATTAACATTGACTTTGTTTAAATTTCCAGAATAGAAAACCAGTTTTAGATAAAGGTAGATGCGATACAAATTCAGAACTTTTGTATCCCGGCGATAATGATGCTGATTGGGTGTAAGTTCATCAAAATATAAAAAAAAGAAATCATTTATTACCAACTCCTTTGTTCCATTTTAGATGCGATTGCAAACCATCATTTTTATTCTATCCAGCTACACAAAAGTGTTACCCAGCTTATACCAAAGGACCATGTCCACATGGGGAAATACTCACTTTATCACATCAAAGTTCAGTTCCAAAATGTGAAAAAAATTCTTGTGATTTTGGAAAAGTTAGATTCCAAGATAGTTGTAGTACACTTAATGGTGAAGAAGGCTGCAAGGAATACCAAAAAATTATTGGAAGAAAAGTTCATTTAGTTGTTGATCCCACAACCCTACAATTAACTTGTCGTGACGAAGATGACCAATTCAAATGTGCTAATAATTGCTGCATTGGTAGCACAAGATTTTACTACGGAAAATGTGATAACAGTGGACGACAATAAATAAATAATTAAATGCATACTATAAAATACTGTAAAAATACTTAAGTAAAGGATGGGAATTCCGAATAAAACATGTTTTAAAACAAGTTTTATTCAAGAAATCATTTAAACATTCACACTATGATGTGTCTTCTTCTCATGTTGCATACGTTCGAAAAATAAATTTCGACTCAATTCATTATCAGCTACTTCGTTGATTTCTCTCGTACATTAAATTATTAAAAAAAATTCTTTTTCTTCTAAAATCTTCAGTCATAAGAGAGAAGTTGTAGAATCAAGAAGTGAAATATGTTTGATAAAAAGTTGTTGATTTTAATTACAATACTCTTATCCATAACAGTTTGCATTGCTCAGCAGATTCTCTATCAAGGTGTGGAAACTGATAAAACTAAACAGCCAACAAAACACGTAAGCTATTATCTCATGCTCTTTATTAAACTTTTAATCTCTTTTGTGATTTTTATGGTATTTTTCTATATTAACCCCGCCTTTGAACTTTGCTTGTCATTCAATCTTACTGTTTTAAATAATCTTTGCATAACTAATTTTTAAGTGGTAAAACGACATGACCTATGACAATTATTTTATTTCCTCACTTGATTCATGTGCATTCATTTTATTTGATATGACTTATTTCACGTATTATTTTGTTGGTATTTTAGAATAGACAACCGATTGAGTCAGACGAATGTTTAGAAGGAGAATTCTTATATCCAGGTTAAGACAAAAAATCAAGTTTTTTCTTCTTTTTAAAATCATGGCATTAATTCTTTGCTAGGTGATAATGAAAAAGACTGGGTCTGTGATTGTAAGCCAGTATATGCATATCATCCAGAATCAATGAAATGTTATCAAGTCTACGAACAAGGTATTGATTTCATTAAAATTGAAAAATTAAATGTATTTTGTAATGAATAATTTTCTGCATTCAAGGTCCTTGCAAAAATGGTGAGATTCTGGTTTTACCACCTAAAAAGGCTTCTCCGAAATGCATGAGAAACCAATGTATTGGAAAGAAAGTTTACTTTAAAGGACGATGTGTGAATTTAAATGAAAACGGAGGTTGTCCAAAACATTTAATTGTTCAAGTAGATTCATCGACATTACAATTAACATGCACCATTAATTTTGGCAATCGTTTTGGTGAAGAAGAAATTTCAGCGACTCCTCTCAACTACACTTCAGTTCCCGTTGATGAGAAAGGATCGTACTGTTTGTTTGCTGGAAAAAGATCACAAGAAGACAAATGTATATCTACGATAGAGTAACTTAATTTTCTTAATCAAAGATTTTTAAAAATAAAATATAAAGTGACTTTAATTTTATCATATTCACACCAATTTTTTATTTCAATTGTGAATCTCTATTTAATAGTTTTCTAACTTCCTTCTTTAAAATTCTTTGGATCTTCTTCGCTATCGTCGTCACTTAGAACATCATCTGCATCTTCTGGTCGTGTATGCATTTTCATTAGTGCCTTTTCTAAAACATCAACAAAGGCACAGCTCTCATACTCTGGCCAATTTATAAACTCATTAAATGTTGTTAAAATTTGTGTTGGCGTTAAGTTTCCAAACTGCGTGAAGATATTGATATTGTCAACAAAGTCATTAACCGTTAATGAAGTAGAAGGAGCTACAAACGATGGTAGACTAGTCGCTTCATTGCACGGAAAAAGTGTTTCTGGTTTTTTAATTGGCTTTGCATTTACAATTAATCTTGGTCCACAGCCAGGAATCCATCGTCTAAAAATATCAAAATGATAAATTCTAGTGTGACAGACTTAGTGTAAGGTGCGCGAAGTTCGTTTAACCGCACCATAAGTTCTTCAGTTTTCACTTTTATAAACACTTTAAGGATGGCAACTATTTATTATTTTTAAAGCTGTTTCCAAGTATGTTTTAAATTAGTAAAGATAAGTCAGCTAAAGGTTGTGCCTTGTTGAATTAATTAATTTTTTTATAAATTACAACAACAAAGTGCGAAGTTCGTTTAGTTCGTTCTTTGAAAATATTAAAATTTTGAGCTGTAAACGTTATTTATTGTCCTTATTCTATTCTTAAAGTATTTAAGCAACAAAAATCTTTGTTTGCAGACAGTTCCAGAATTTTCCATAAAGTTTTTCACGAGATTTTCCTTCATTTATTTTGTCTTACTGAAAATATCTTCAAAATTAATTTTTGCTGTTATTTTTCATGAAACTGTAATTGTTTTGTCTAAATTAGGTAGAAAATGGTTTAAAGTATTAAATGAATCACAAATGTCTTCATCTTTTATTGGTTTTAGGACAAAAATTTGAGAAAAATATGTTTGAGGTGAAAATTTTTCACCACTTTGTTATAATCATTAACAACTTTTGACAAAACTGTACATGTCATATGGAATTTGAATAGCCAACCGTATTTATCATATTAAACTTGACATGAAACAGAAAACTGCATAGTTCTACGACTAATAGAACTTGAAAATTTTATGAAAGATTTAGATTGTGGTGAAAAATTTCCACAAAAAAAAATAAATTTCAAAAAAACCTGTATTAAGCTATTGCTTCATTTCAATAAAGTTAAAACAGTGTTTCCTTAAGAAGAAAAATTAAAAATGATCATTAAAAACATTAATGAATGAAGTTTTTTTGAAATTTATTTTTTCTATGTGGAAACTTTGCACTTTGTTGTTGTAATTTATAAAAAAATTAATTAATTTAATAAGGCACAACCTTTAGCTGACTTATCTTTACTAATTTAAAACATACTTGGAAACAGCTTTAAAAATAATAAATAGATGCCATCCTTAAAGTGTTTATAAAAGTGAAAACTGAAGGATTTATGGTGCGGTTAAACGAACTTCGCGCACCTTAGACATAAACTTACTCTAATGTCGGTATAACTTGTTTTTTTCTACTCGATAAATGCTGTTTTACATAAAACCAAAGAGCTGGTAAATGATTGGGTGTACAATATTGAAAGAGATTTTTTCTTGGAACAACTCTAATTAAGTACATATAGTCAAAGTCAGTAAGTAAGATTTTTCCTACTTTGGGCGAATTAGTTGGCGTTGCTCTCCAAGGCAGAAACTGTCGTCTATCAATTTTCGTTATGAATTCATATTCAAAAAGAAGTTGAAATAAAACAGATGTTGGGCGATAGAGGAAGTAGCCTGCTAAAGGTGACGCAGCTAGTTGCTGATAAAAAGACAGAAATACATTTAAACATTGTTGTGATGATTTTGGAATATGAAATGCTTACGATGAAAATAGGAGGAGGAAGACAGAGAAACATTTCGAACCGACCGACAGCTGAAAATCCAATTTGAAAGATGATGGAATTAATGAAATCTTTGAAAAACTTTGCAGACCCAATGCATGCAAACAATCGAGCACAAGTATCGTCATCAAACTCCTTTCTTTGAATTTTATCAAATAATAGTTCTACGCGGTTTCCATCGTCTAGTTTATCTAAATATCCCATTTTCCAAAGTCCAATAAAGTCACACTGTTTAAGTGATATCTTCCGGTGCTGACTTTTGTGTAATATTATCTAAAAATGAAAACATTCACAACATAAATCAGATTTTCTATTTGTATATTTGCATTAGAACCAAAGGCAACAATTATAAAAATGCAATTGAACTATCATCAAAACAGTTTCAACAATTGCCGAAACAAGGAAAAGTTACGTGCAATAATGTGATCGAGAAAAGTCAAGCTGCATCCTACAGCTCGGTCATATCAAGTCAAATAAGTTACGCAGAGAAGCTCCAAGAAGCAGTCAATATTGAAGGACTTTTCAAGAAATTAACTTTCGCTCAGGAAAAGTTGAAAAAAATCCCAGACATAGATAGATTGGTTTATTTACCTTAAGGTATTAAAAGTACAAAAGTATAGAGATTTATAATTCTCGACATAAAACGAAAAATTAAGAAAAACGTGATAACAAGCAATGTAAAGAATGTGACTGTGAGGTTGTTAAAATTTTAACTTAAAATGTAGCCTAAGTGGCTCAAGATGAAATATTCTGTAAAAATATGTCTCATAGAGAAGACAATCAATGATTTCTGCAACTTCGTGGACGAACTTGCAGAAACCCCAAACACAAATGCAGATCGATTTAAACTATTTCTCAAGTATGACATTGCTAAAACGGAGAATCAAGATTCTGACGATGAGTCAGAAGAGGAACAGATGAAAGAGCAAGAAGATGTTTTGATTAAAATGCAACGGAGGTTTAACATCTACCCAAGAGATGACACATAAAAAATATAGATAATTGCGATAATTGTATTTTTTGGAATAGTGCAGGTCTTTAAATATCTATATGCTGATGGACCATAATAAAAATAATAATAATAATATTTGTATTGGCAACTTACAGCCAGTTTATCAAAAAGTTGTTCATGAGCTTCATAAAGGAATAAATCATTGTGAGTTTCTGTAATTAACTTCTCCGTTAATAATCCAATTCCTGGATTAATTTCCATAATTAATTTGTCAGCTGGCAAGTCTTTTTTTATTGAATCTGCTATTGTTGATGCTGCTACATTGCTGGCTATATAAAAGTTATCTGGAGTTTTTCCTCTTTTCTTTACAAAAAATGTCTCAGGAAAGCTGTGAGCCAATTTTCTTTCTGGATAATTAAAATATTTATACACTTCTTTTTCTGTTACAGTGCTTTTTCTCTTTGGTAATTTTAATTCTTTAGCAACTTTTGTTGACAATAATCGATTAAATAGTTTTAAATGTCTCGAAGTATAAATACTTAACAATCCTTTACTGCTTAACATAATTAAACAATTGATTTTAGATTTAAATTGAAACCTTAACAATTTTATGAGTTTTAAACTTCCACGCTAGATTTATTTCAAATTAAAGTATTGTTTTTCTATCAAGTTGTTTTCCCCCCTGAGCAGATTTCATATTGTTTTGGTGATAAAAGTTAAATTAATTAAATTAACGTTATGGCGTTTCGTGGACCACGAAATTTCAAAAACTTTCGCGAAAAAAGAAGAATTGAAGATGATGATAGTGAACAGTCTAAATCAAACAACCCAGTGATTCAGAACTTTCTAATTTACCGCAAAGAATTGGATAATAAACATGATAGGCACGAAAAATTAGTAAAACTAAGTCGTGATATTACAATAGAGTCCAAGAGAATCATTTTTCTTCTTCATAATATTGATGCAAGGTAATTAAAATTCAATTAATTTATTATTTCTGATCTTTTAAAAGAATCTTTTTTCGGTTCCAGAAAGAACAACAAGGAATCCGTACTTTCAGAAGCTAAAGAACGATTAGATAAAGTAATAAATTCAAACTTTGCTACAATTGCATATGAATTAGTAGGACATGAAATCTTTCAATATATGCGTGCTATTTCTCCAGCACTTCAAGAGTTTATTGAAGCCTTGACATTTTACGAGTTTCTCTCTGATAAGCAGTGCTCAGACTGGGAAGTTATTAAAGAACGACTAAAATATAAACATGATGAATTAGATGAGATATCTCTACATTTGGCACCTGCAGAATACATGCTAGGTTTTGCAGACAATACTGGAGAAATCATGCGATTTTGTATAAATTCGTTGGGATCTGGAGAGACTGATAACTGCTTTAAAGCCTGTAAATTTCTGCAAAACATTTATGCTCATTTCCTTAGCATTGGATCTGTTCCAAATCATGGACGAGATTTTTCTCAAAAGATATCAACAATGAAAATGTCAACGCTAAAGACAGAACATGTTTGCTACCAATTAAAAGTTCGCGGCACAGAAGGTGCAAAATTCCCATCGTTGGACATCAAATTAGATAATGATGATATCGATGAAGGGTTCTATTAAATTAATTATTCACTGCTAATGATTTTCAAACGAATAATAAAAATGACTGGAAACAGTTAATGATCTAATTAAATTCTTGTACTTATTATTTTTTTTGCATAGACCTTAAATATTCTTCATTTTCTAATCATTGTCATAGTCAGTTCGCTTTAGAGGGGGTTGAAAATTGTCTTTATGAAGAGAAAATATATGAAAGATTTTTTTTTCTATTTGCGTATAGAATTGATCCACATAAAGATTGTGTCTGCGTTACATAAATTCTAGGAAAGAATCTACATTTTTCCTCTAGTGTAGACATCTACATTTGCAACACTGTTTGAAATGTTACAAAATTCAATCATTATATTCCGTTTGCTTTAGCGCAAAAAAATTTAATTCCAAAAAAATAAAAATTATAATATATAGACATAGGTAGGTCAACTATCTTAGTCGCATATTTCAGCATCTCGTCTCGACTTTGTTCTTATCACCCGATTTTTTTTCTTCTTATTAAATTAATTTTTTTGCAAAAATATAAATAAAAACACTTAATTTATTACAAACGATTAATTAATGATGCGATAGATTTTCATTTAGAAAAGGAATATAAAAATTTAATGCAGACATATAGTGCGAAATTTTTGTTAAACGTCATAAATTTACATTTTGATCACTTAGCTCAAAGATTTTATGTTTGCTTTTTTTATGTCTGTTATCAACTAATATATCAGTATTAGCTAATGTAATTTAATTCGAGTTAATTTACTTTATTTTATGAAGCCTGATTTTATTGCTTGATGCCTCAAAAAATATTTAAATTTTCTTCTTGGATGTTGAAATCGTATTTTAATTTGAATGTTTGTGCAAATTTGTTAAGACTCAACATTTTCAGATTAGTCTTTAGTCAGGTAGTATTTTGACTGATTTTGTTTTAAAGTTAAAAAATGTATGTATTCAAGAATATCAAAAATAATGGAACAATATTCCGAATATTGAATGAGAATTATTATTTATGCATTTTAAGTAATGCTGAGATAAAATTCCTTATTTCTCTCAATGAGAAGTCACGTTGTTTTTATATGTAAAACCAAATTTATAAAATTTGGGTCTGACGACATATAGAATACATTTCTTGCTTTAGATATTTAAAACTGTTTTGTATAAATATTAGTATACTCATACAAAGTTTTACTATAATTGGATAAACCTTCGAAGGAAAAGTGAAAAACTAGATTTTGACTAGGGTCGCCCCTAGTCCAAAATTGAAAATGTATTTCCTTCTTGGTTCTTTGCTCAAAATAATGACTAGGGTCGCCCCTAGTCCAAAATTTAAAATGTATTTCCTACTTGGTTCTTTGCTCAAAATAATTTTAGGATATTTTATTTGTATTTTTTTTAAACACTTGAATATTTATGCAAAGTTTCAATCCATTTGTATAAACCCTCGAAGAAAAAAGTGACAAAATTGATTTTGACTATGGTCACCCCTAGTCCAAAATTGAAAATGTATTTCCTACTTGGTTCTTTGCTCAAAAAAATTTTAGAATGTTTTATATGTATTTTTTAAGCACCAGAATATTTATGCAAAGTTTCAATCCATTTGTATAAACCCTCGAAGAAAAAAGTGACAAAATTGATTTTGACTATGGTCACCCCTAGTCCAAAATTGAAAATGTATTTCCTACTTGGTTCTTTGCTCAAAAAAATTTTAGAATGTTTTATATGTATTTTTTAAGCACCAGAATATTTATGCAAAGTTTCAATCCATTTGGATAAACCCTCAAAGAAAAAAGTGACAAAATTGATTTTGACTAGGGTCGCCCCTAGTCCAAAATTGAAAATGTATTTCCTACTTGGTTCTTTGCTCAAAAAAATTATAAGGATGTTTCACTTGTATTTGTTTTAAGCTCTAGAATATTTATGCAAAAGTTCAATCCATTTGGACAAACCCTCGAAGAAAAAAGTGACAAAATTGATTTTGACTAGGGTCGCCCCTAGTCCAAAATTGAAAATGTATTTCCTACTTGGTTCTTTGCTCAAAAAAATTTTAAGATGTTTTATTTGTATTTGTTTTAAGCACTAGAATATTTATGCAAAGTTTCAATCCATTTGGATAAACCCTCGAAGAAAAAAGTGACAAAAATGATTTTGACTAGGGTCGCCCCTAGTCCAAAATTGAAAATGTATTTCCTACTTGGTTCTTTGCTCAAAAAAATTTTAGGATGTTTTATTTGTATTTGTTTTAAGCACTAGAATATTTATGCAAAGTTTCAATCCATTTGTAAAAACCCTCGAAGAAAAAAGTGACAAAATTGATTTTGACTAGGGTCACCCCTAGTCCAAAATTGAAAATGTATTTCCTACTTGGTTCTTTGCTCAAAATAATGACTAGGGTCGCCCCTAGTCCAAAATTGAAAATGTATTTCCTACTTGGTTCTTTGCTCAAAAAAATTTTAAGATGTTTTATTTGTATTTGTTTTAAGCACTAGAATATTTATGCAAAGTTTCAATCCATTTGGATAAACCCTCGAAGAAAAAAGTGACAAAAATGATTTTGACTAGGGTCGCCCCTAGTCCAAAATTGAAAATGTATTTCCTACTTGGTTCTTTGCTCAAAAAAATTTTAGGATGTTTTATTTGTATTTGTTTTAAGCACTAGAATATTTATGCAAAGTTTCAATCCATTTGTAAAAACCCTCGAAGAAAAAAGTGACAAAATTGATTTTGACTAGGGTCACCCCTAGTCCAAAATTGAAAATGTATTTCCTACTTGGTTCTTTGCTCAAAATAATGACTAGGGTCGCCCCTAGTCCAAAATTGAAAATGTATTTCCTACTTGGTTCTTTGCTCAAAAAAATTTAGGATGTTTTATTTGTATTTGTTTTAAGCTCTAGAATATTTATGCAAAGTTTTAATTTATTTGGATAAACCCTCGAAGAAAAACGTGAGAAAATTGATTTTGACTAGGGTCACCCCCAGTCCAAAATTGAAAATGTGTTTCCTATATGGTTCTTTGCTCAAAAAAATTTTAGGATATTTTATTTGTATTTTTTTTAAACACTTGAATATTTATGCAAAGTTTCAATCCATTTGTATAAACCCTCGAAGAAAAAAGTGACAAAATTGATTTTGACTATGGTCACCCCTAGTCCAAAATTGAAAATGTATTTCCTACTTGGTTCTTTGCTCAAAAAAATTTTAGAATGTTTTATATGTATTTTTTAAGCACCAGAATATTTATGCAAAGTTTCAATCCATTTGTATAAACCCTCGAAGAAAAAAGTGACAAAATTGATTTTGACTATGGTCACCCCTAGTCCAAAATTGAAAATGTATTTCCTACTTGGTTCTTTGCTCAAAAAAATTTTAGAATGTTTTATATGTATTTTTTAAGCACCAGAATATTTATGCAAAGTTTCAATCCATTTGGATAAACCCTCAAAGAAAAAAGTGACAAAATTGATTTTGACTAGGGTCGCCCCTAGTCCAAAATTGAAAATGTATTTCCTACTTGGTTCTTTGCTCAAAAAAATTATAAGGATGTTTCACTTGTATTTGTTTTAAGCTCTAGAATATTTATGCAAAAGTTCAATCCATTTGGACAAACCCTCGAAGAAAAAAGTGACAAAATTGATTTTGACTAGGGTCGCCCCTAGTCCAAAATTGAAAATGTATTTCCTACTTGGTTCTTTGCTCAAAAAAATTTTAGGATGTTTTATTTGTATTTGTTTTAAGCACTAGAATATTTATGCAAAGTTTCAATTTATTTGGATAAATCCTCGAAGAAAAAAGTGAGAAAATTGATTTTGACTAGGGTCGCCCCTAGTCCAAAATTGAAAATGTATTTCCTACTTGGTTCTTTGCTCAAAAAAATTATAAGGATGTTTCATTTGTATTTGACTAGGGGGAGCAAAAATTGATTTTGACTAGGGTCGCCCCTAGTCCAAAATTGAAAATATATTTCCTACTTGGTTCTTTGCTCAAAAAAATTTTAGGATGTTTTATTTGTATTTGTTTTAAGCACTAGAATATTTATGCAAAGTTTCAATTTATTTGGATAAACCCTCGAAGAAAAAAGTGAGAAAATTGATTTTGACTAGGGTCGCCCCTAGTCCAAAATTGAAAATGTATTTCCTACTTGGTTCTTTGCTCAAAAAAATTTTAAGATGTTTTATTTGTATTTGTTTTAAGCACTAGAATATTTATGCAAAGTTTCAATCCATTTGGATAAACCCTCGAAGAAAAAAGTGACAAAAATGATTTTGACTAGGGTCGCCCCTAGTCCAAAATTGAAAATGTATTTCCTACTTGGTTCTTTGCTCAAAAAAATTTTAGGATGTTTTATTTGTATTTGTTTTAAGCACTAGAATATTTATGCAAAGTTTTAATTTATTTGGATAAACCCTCGAAGAAAAACGTGAGAAAATTGATTTTGACTAGGGTCACCCCCAGTCCAAAATTGAAAATGTGTTTCCTATATGGTTCTTTGCTCAAAAAAATTTTAGGATATTTTATTTGTATTTTTTTTAAACACTTGAATATTTATGCAAAGTTTCAATCCATTTGTATAAACCCTCGAAGAAAAAAGTGACAAAATTGATTTTGACTAGGGTCGCCCCTAGTCCAAAATTTAAAATGTATTTCCTACTTGGTTCTTTGCTCAAAATAATTTTAGGATGTTTTATTTGTATTTGTTTTAAACACTAGAATATTTATGCAAAGTTTCAATCCATTTGGATAAACCCTCAAAGAAAAAAGTGACAAAATTGATTTTGACTAGGGTCGCCCCTAGTCCAAAATTGAAAATATATTTCCAACTTGGTTCTTTGCTCAAAAAAATTTTAGGATGTTTTATATGTATTTTTTAAGCACCAGAATATTTATGCAAAGTTTCAATCCATTTGGATAAACCCTCGAAGAAAAAAGTGACAAAATTGATTTTGACTAGGGTCGCCCCTAGTCCAAAATTTAAAATGTATTTCCTACTTGGTTCTTTGCTCAAAATAATTTTAGGATGTTTTATTTGTATTTGTTTTAAACACTAGAATATTTATGCAAAGTTTCAATCCATTTGGATAAACCCTCAAAGAAAAAAGTGACAAAATTGATTTTGACTAGGGTCGCCCCTAGTCCAAAATTGAAAATGTATTTCCAACTTGGTTCTTTGCTCAAAAAAATTATAAGGATGTTTCATTTGTATTTGTTTTAAGCTCTAGAATATTTATGCAAAAGTTCAATCCATTTGGATAAACCCTCGAAGAAAAAAGTGACAAAATTGATTTTGACTAGGGTCGCCCCTAGTCCAAAATTGAAAATGTATTTCCTACTTGGTTCTTTGCTCAAAAAAATTTTAGGATGTTTTATTTGTATTTGTTTTAAGCACTTGAATATTTATGCAAAGTTTCAATTTATTTGGATAAATCCTCGAAGAAAAAAGTGACAAAATTGATTTTGACTAGGGTCGCCCCTAGTCCAAAATTGAAAATGTATTTCCTACTTGGTTCTTTGCTCAAAAAAATTTTAGGATGTTTTATATGTATTTTTTAAGCACCAGAATATTAATGCAAAGTTTCAATCCATTTGGATAAACCCTCGAAGAAAAAAGTGACAAAATTGATTTTGACTAGGGTCGCCCCTAGTCCAAAATTGAAAATGTATTTCCTACTTGGTTCTTTGCTCAAAATAATTTTAGGATGTTTTATTTGTATTTGTTTTAAACACTAGAATATTTATGCAAAGTTTCAATCCATTTGGATAAACCCTCAAAGAAAAAAGTGACAAAATTGATTTTGACTAGGGTCGCCGCTAGTCCAAAATTGAAAATGTATTTCCTACTTGGTTCTTTGCTCAAAAAAATTATAAGGATGTTTCATTTGTATTTGTTTTAAGCTCTAGAATATTTATGCAAAAGTTCAATCCATTTGGATAAACCCTCGAAGAAAAAAGTGACAAAATTGATTTTGACTAGGGTCGCCCCTAGTCCAAAATTGAAAATGTATTTCCTACTTGGTTCTTTGCTCAAAAAAATTATAAGTGTCTTGAAGCGGATTTAAGGGCGCTATTTTGCGAACACGCTTGTAATTGAAAAACCAGAATATTTTCCTTAATTCAGCTTTATTTCTATAGCTAGGGGGGGGTTCACACTAATAGTGTGATATAAATTTTATTGATTAGTTCAAGAGGTTTAATTAATTAAAATTAAACTTACAATATTTGCTGTTTGCGTCCGTCTTCAATGACGTGTAAAATGTAAGAGGCATGTATCAATTTAAGGGGGTCTAAAATCAGGGGACTGTTTTAATGCAGTAACATTTCTATATGAGTTTGAATTTTAGTACTAATAAGAAAGGCAGTTAAAGGTCTGTCATTTGCGTTAATGACATACTCCGAAGGGGGAAACAAAGTGATTCTAAGGGATTAATTCATTATAACTTTATTCTATAGTTCAACTTCTTCAACTGCATTTCCTACGTCTAAATCAATCTGCAATACGTCCTCGTCTGAGTCTGATACGATATCCTCAAATGGACTTTCAGGTGAATCGCGAACTTCAGGTGCGTTGATAGGCTTTAAAGTTTCAGCTTTTGGTGGAAAATTGATTATAGAAACTTCATCATTTTTTTTTTTTTTTTTTTTTTTTTTTTTTTTAAGCTTATTTTCATGAGCTAGTTGACGTTTAAGGACCATTGGGAAATTGTTTGGGATTTTAGGAATCGTCTTTTTGATGTCTCTATTCCAAACAAGCGGTACTTCTACTGAGCCATCACTCAGAATTTTCATTTCATCTTCAATAATCTCAATAGGGCTCGTTCACTTATTACGTAACGCAAAAAAACGAGTTTTTAGACCCCCCCTCCCCCCCCTGTAACAAAGCGTAACAAAATCTTAGACCCCCCCTCCCCCCCCCATAACGTAACAATAATTTTTTTCATTTAAATTGTTTATCAAATGTTTATTATACTTCCTTTAAGTATGTAAAATAAACAGTTTTACTTATAACTAAAAAGCAGAGATCGAAGCCGATTTTTTCGGCTTAACTCAATTTTTGATTTTTTTGATAGTAAAAAGCCATTTAACACCCATTTCAAGTATTTAAATTGAACTTTATGTGCTTTACTATGATTCTGTGTAACATTTTGTCAGCCGATCGGCTTAAAATCGGCTTACTTTAAATTCTGAGCTTCCTATAGCTACATGCTGACAAAATGTTACACAGAATCATAGTAAAGCACATAAAGTTCAACTTAAATACTTGAAATGGGTGTTAAATGGCTTTTTTCTATCAAAAAAATCAAAAAATGTTAAAAAAACTTTTTAAAAAACACGCTTTTTCCCAATGACTTAAAAAACAAATAACATTTTTCTTGAAGTTAAATCTGTTGTTAAGACTAAAAACCAAGCGACCAAAACAGGAGCAAATAAAAAAACGTTAAAAAACTTTTTAAAAAACACGCTTTTATCAAAAAGACTAAAAACCAAAAGGTTGAAAATAAAATAAGATCACACTTTTAGCAAATCAGGATTTTAAAAGTTTTCTTGTGACAACTAGAAATGTAACATAAGTTTTTTTCAAAATATTGTGATTAAGGCCAAGAACACAATGACTCTAAAAGCGTGGGGCTTTGAGATTTGACCTTCTCTTACTTAAGAACTTAGTTGAACTAAGAAATTCATCCTTAAATTACGCCCCACGCTTTTAGAGTCATTGTGTTCTTGGACTTAATCACAATTTTTTGAAAAAAACTTATGTTACATTTCTAGTTGTCACAAGAAAACTTTTAAAATCCTGATTTGCTAAAAGTGTGATCTTATTTTATTTTCAACCTTTTGGTTTTTAATCTTTTTGATAAAAGCGTGTTTTTTAAAAAGTTTTTTAACGTTTTTTTATTTGCTCCTGTTTTGGTCGCTTGGTTTTTACTCTTAACAACAGATTTAACTTCAAGAAAAAATGTTATTTGTTTTTTAAGTCTTTGGGAAAAAGCGTGTTTTTTAAAAAGTTTTTTTAACATTTTTTTTATTTGCTACTTTTTAGTCTCAATCTTTCAATCGAATATCGACCACAGCAATTCAAATTCAACTCCACTTCGTTTTACTCCGTTTCGTTCAACTGTTTATAGATTACATTTTTTCATTCATTTGTTTTATAGAATAAATTTAAGTCATACCTGGAAACAGATGAAACTTCTTAAAAAATATCCTGAACTTCAATTATGTGCGCTTTCTGTGCTTTTAAAACATTCATTAGTAAAGGACATTAAAAATGAATCTTGGAGATTTTGTGTTTATATACAAATATACTTCAAGCCGTTAATAAATAGAAAAGTAAATTTAATTAAGTTGGTGAAGTTTTATAAATAATGTAATACATTAAAAACAGCATAAATATATGCTCAAACTATGTGTGCTAAATGCATATCTCATATTAATAGTTATTTTGCATTAATTCGTAACGGACTTGTGCTTAACGGTTTTTTTGAAAATTCAAATTTTCACTTACGAATATTTATGAAAAAATTACATGTCAATTTTTTTGTCTTACCGGAATATCTTTAGCTGCTCAAATTTATAGTGTAATTAATATTTAGTAATATTAATTAAACTATAATGAATCACATAAATGACTTTTGAGCATTTCAAATATAATATTTTAAACAAATCAAAATTTTATATCATTGACATTGGATTGTTTTCCCATATAAAAAAGTTTTACTTAAATTTTACTATAATTAAGCATTTTTGTGGTTTCAAAAAGTTAAAATATTGTATTGTCACCGGGAATACGTGTGAATAAAAAATTTGAGCTCGATTGGAGCAGCAGAAGTGGTCGAAAAATCGATTGCAAGTTTTGAACGTGACAAAGAAACCAACAGACAGAGCAACTCAATAAAAAGCATGTAATAATAATAAAAATTGAGTTAAGCCGAAAAAATCGGCTTCGATCTCTGCTAAAAAGTTCTTAAGTTAAAATTTAACGTTAAAAAAATTTAAAATTAATATAGAAAAAATTATAAAAAAATATATTTTTTGAAAAGTTACGTAACAAAATTTAGACCCCCCCCTCCCCCTGTAACAAACCGTAACAAAATCTTAGACCCCCCCTCCCCCCCTAGTGCGTTACGTAATAAGTGAACGAACCCATAGCTTTTCTTTCATCCAATGTGAGATAATTATCCTTGTGCTTGATGCCAAGACTTTCAATGGAACATGAATATGCATAATTATTATCCAGTTGCTCATTGGTGAGTTCTTCACACTGAATACTTTGAGTTGCAACTGCTTGTAAAGCATATGTGTCTGTTAGATGACATTCTGGTGCTCCTCCATAAATTGTATATCCTAATTTACATTTAAGTGCTACAGGTTTGCAACTACCTCCTTGTTTTACGGGTTCAATGGCTTCAAACATATGTGCGTGACGAGATCCAATCAATACACAAGGAATTGCATCATAATATGATTCAACGGGAACTTCTCTAAGATACGGGAATTGTTTCTTCAATTTTTCAACATTAAGGGATCTAGGTGGAAGCTGTAAATCATCAATGGCATAGCATTCATTAAGCATAAGCATTTCACTACCAGGTAACACTCCTGAGATTTGGAGATTAACTTTAATAGCTTGTGTGGTTTTGACTATTGAATCCGTCCATAGTAACTCAATGGACTCAAGGTCTTTTATTAATTCTCTTTTGACCAAAGTAATTTCAGCAGCAGAATCTCCAATAGCATATCCAATTGCTTTTTAGCGCATTTTTGAAACTTGTTTCAAAAAGGTAGCTTAATAACGCACTTTGGTCGGCTGGTCGGCTGGTCGGCTGGCTGGTCGGCCGCTAAGAAAAACTTTTAATCTAGACATCGTAGAGAGTTCTAGTTTTTTGCATTAGTTCCGTTATATCGAGTTATTGGCCCGCCGGACATTTAAAAATCTTAAAACAGTGTATTTATGCTATAATTAATGAATTTTTGTTTTGTTTTCAGTGTAACCTGCTCAAATTTTATTTTACCTCTATAATTTCAATATTACCTCTATAATTTCAAAAAATTTCTAGCCGTTGTAAAATTTGAATTTCAAAAAACCGTTAAATGATAAACTTTTTTTGTATGGAAATTCATTGGAACAAATTATTTAATTATACTATAATTAATTTTTTCGTAGTGCAACTTATAGCGGGAAAATTTCAAACTATTTATTGACCGTTAGAAAATTTGAATTACAAAAAAATGTTAAATGATAAACCCTTTCTGTATGAAAATTCATTGCAACAAATTATTTAATTATACTATAATTAATTTTTTCGTAGTGCAACTTATAGCGGGAAAATTTCAAATTATTATTATATTGACCGTTAGAAAATTTGAATTACAAGAAACCGTTAAATGATAAACTCTTTCTGTATGGAAATTCATTGCAACAAATTGTTTAATTATACTATAATTAATTTTTTCGTAGTGCAACTTTTAACGGCAAAATTTCAAATTATTTACTGACCGTTAGAAAATTTGAATTACAAAAAATCGTTAAATGATAAATCCTTTCTGTATGGAAATTCATTGCAACAAATTATTTAATTACACTATAATTAATTTTTTCGTAGTGCAACTTATAGCGGGAAAATTTCAAATTATTATTATATTGACCGTTAGAAAATTTGAATTACAAAAAACCGTTAAATGATAAACCCTTTCTGTATGGAAATTCATTGCAACAAATTGTTTAATTATACTATAATTAATTTTTTCGTAGTGCAACTTTTAACGGCAAAATTTCAAATTATTTACTGACCGTTAGAAAATTTGAATTACAAAAAATCGTTAAATGATAAATCCTTTCTGTATGGAAATTCATTGCAACAAATTATTTAATTACACTATAATTAATTTTTTCGTAGTGCAACTTATAGCGGGAAAATTTCAAATTATTATTATATTGACCGTTAGAAAATTTGAATTACAAAAAACCGTTAAATGATAAACCCTTTCTGTATGGAAATTCATTGCAACAAATTGTTTAATTATACTATAATTAATTTTTTCGTAGTGCAACTTTTAACGGCAAAATTTCAAATTATTTACTGACCGTTAGAAAATTTGAATTACAAAAAATCGTTAAATGATAAATCCTTTCTGTATGGAAATTCATTGCAACAAATTATTTAATTATACTATAATTAATTTTTTCGTAGTGCAACTTATAGCGGGAAAATTTCAAATTATTTACTGACCGTTAGAAAATTTGAATTACAAAAAATCGTTAAATGATAAATCCTTTCTGTATGGAAATTCATTGCAACAAATTATTTAATTATACTATAATTAATTTTTTCGTAGTGCAACTTATAGCGGGAAAATTTCAAATTATTTACTGACCGTTAGAAAATTTGAATTAAAAAAAACCGTTAAATGATAAATCCTTTCTGTATGGAAATTCATTGCAACAAATTATTTAATTATACTATAATTAATTTTTTCGTAGTGCAACTTATAGCGGGAAAATTTCAAATTATTTATTGACCTTTAGAAAATTTGAATTACAAAAAAACCGTTAAATGATAAACCCTTTCTGTATGGAAATTTATTGCAACAAATTGTTTAATTATACTATAATTAATATTTTCGTAGTGCAACTTTTAACGGCAAAATTTCAAATTATTTATTGACCGTTAAATAATAATCCTTTCTATATAAGCATTCATTGTAACTTTTTGTTAATTACACTAAAATTAATGATCTTCTAATCTTCTCATGATCTGTAAATGAACGCAAAATAATTACATAATCAAATACTGATCGCTAACACAAAAATGCGCTTAAGTCCCTCGATCAATAACACGAGGACTTCTGTAATTTTTTATTTTTACCGTACAAAAATGTGTTAAACAGTTTCACAGTTCGCTGTGAACTTTCGGGCATTTGATGACTGCACGCGTAACACATACGATATCCTCTTTCTGGATTCTCATTTGGGTTTGCTATTGAAACTGTCTTAACTGAATAGCCTTGATATGGACTATTAGGTTGCTGACTAGCAGAAACTTGTGAACTTGTTGATGGATTATTTTCAGCTGGTGGAGCTGAAGGTGTCGGTTTTGGAGGATCTTTCTGTGTTGAATTCCTGTTTGCGTTATAATCACTTCTGCTGTTATTTCTACGATGTTTGAACCGGTTGTACAAGTTATTTGGTTGAAAATAGGGTTTCTGAAGCCGTTAACGAAAAACGGAAAACGGCCGTTAACGGTACAAAAATTGAAAACGGAAAACGACCGTTTTTCATTCCGTTTTCTCATAGTTCATACAATGTAATTTTTAAAAAAAATTATGTTTATTTCCTTTAAAAATTATTCTCAAAAACAGTTTAAAGTTTCTGCAATTGAGATTTATTATTATGGATTGCCTGGAAAGTTTGAAAATCTCATTTCAAGTAATATATTAGAATCAGAAATGTAATCATTGTTAAATCTGGACTCAAGAATTTATAACGGGTTTTTCATATTTGATTTTTATCAATTTTTATAAAAAATACAGGAAATCGATCGGAAAATCTTCAAAAACTTTATGATGCTTTGTTGTGTATTAAGCCGACATCTACAGATGTAGAGCGAATATTTTCAATCTGCAATAATTTTTGCACAAAGATTCGTTCAAGGCTGGCTGATGCATCACTAAATGCTCTTGTTTTTCTTGAGTTTTATTGTAATATAAATGAATAAACAGTTAAAATAAATATAAATAGAAATCTATATATTATCTATATTGGCAATTCCACGGATGAGTTGAATTTCGAAAAAAATAAATTTTTGATCCATTTTCTTTAAAAATTTGATTGCTTCAAAAATAGACTTTAATTAAGCTTACACTTTTTAAAACGAGTTAAAGATCTTCATTGACTATTAAACTTTTAAAAACAAGGTTCTAATCAAAGAAATTATTGTTAATTAAAGTAAAAATTGGTTTTTTAAAAATTATTTCCTCACGGATTTGGCTTAAGGGCGATTCCATGGGTAAATGGAACTGAAAATTTTTTGTTCAAAAACTTTTTTAGCTTTTTCTGCTTAAATATACATATTTCAACATATCTTTTCACTAAATAAGACTTATTATTCATCAATTCATGTGTTATTAGCATTTAATCGTCTTAATTATGCTGCTTTTTGACAAAAATATGTAATATGTTTTGCAATAATCGGTTGAAAGTTGACCGATTAAGTGGTGTTTTCCCCAATTTTCTCCTTAATTACAGTAGTAAGACATACAAATAAGATATTGTTATAAAGCACAGGCGATTTCACGTGTGTTTATCATAGATTTGTAACACAACAATGGATATTCAAAGAAATATTGATAAAAATTTAAAAATCAATTTTTTGTAAAGTTGACCGATTAAGTTTGGTTTTTTTAAAATATCATTTGTCAGACAGATTTAACTAAAAGATTATGCACTAAAATACATAAATACCATAATAATAAATAAAATAAATCTTAAATATGGCGTTAAATGAAGTTAATTAAGGAAATATTTACAAAAAATTGAGTTGAGAAAAAAAAATTCACTCATGGAATCGCCCTTAAGCGTTGGTATATTACATTAATTGCATTAAAATTATTCATTTTTCTGTCTATTGAGTGTCTTTCAAGTCAATTTAAGTATGCAGAATCATAGAAGAGGATAGAACGGTTGACGATAAAGACAACATTAATAGTTGTCTAAAAGTCTTAAAAGTGGTAAATTTCTGCTTTCATATTCAGAATTCAACATTGTGTAATAAACCAACGCTCACAAAAATCCAAATATTTCATTAATTAAGGCATGACAAGATGCGTAAGTTAGATAGAATGAAAGAGCTCGGCGTTTTACATAAGTTTGTGAAAAAATTGCAGCTGCAAAGTTCTCTAATTAAGAGAAAATTCGATTCAAAGATGAATATTTTGGAAAAATCAATCCGTGGAATTGCCCATATAGCACAGCAATTCTTTATCTTTTGAGGAATATTTCATTTATATTTGGTTATTTAAAAAACTTAAAACGGACCGTTAACGGCCGTTATTGAAAATAAAAAACGGAAAACGGCCGTTTTCGAAAATGCCGTTTTTCAGAAACCCTAGTTGAAAAGACTTGCCTCGATGAAGAGTGATGTGATGTTTTTGGCAACATTTACTAAAGCTGTCAATATTAAACCCACATCCCAGTTTCAATTTGCACTCATTTGTCGGATGCTCGGTAGTTAAAAGACAGCAACTACAAATTCCTTTGCTTCTAACGAAGTTGTGTCTTTGATCCATAGGCATTGCGCGATATTCACTGCATTCAAGCGAAAAATGATTCAGCTTGTTACAGATCTCGCATTTCTTCTTTAATGCATTCACTTTTTCCATGTCATATCCTAAATATGGAGCCTTTTCTCGATCTCTTATTTCGTACTTAAAGTCATCTTTTTCGCCTTTGTTCATATTACTATTTTTAGTTGAAAACTTGCTATTAGATGGCTTATTAGGTGTCTCATACTTTGGACTGCTGTATGATGTTGAATAAACTGAGAAATTCTTTGCAGTTGCATCCTTCTTGTCGTTCAATTTTGGATCTCCCATCGGCAGTGTGTTTGCAAGTTCATTTAAAAACTCAAATTGTGCATCGAGTCTTTCAGTTCTCGTCATTCCTGGATACTTGTCATAAAAGTATTTGTAATATTGCTGTTGATGCAATTGATCCAGTTGACTGTGAATGTGCATTGAAATACTCATGTCTAGAACTGGAAGTTGAGCATATTTGCATGCTGCCATGTATGAAGTAATTTTGGTCGTTACTTCCATTGCTGACGAATGTGTAAGTGGTCTGGATAACTTTAAAGCTAATAGCTTCTTCCTTGCACTTGCCACTATGTTATTTGAACATCCATAACTGACTTTCAAGTAGTTCATGATTTCAGAAGCAGATGAGAAATTATAAATGCTGTCAACTCGTTCCAATGGTTGTCCTGTAAGTGCTTGACGAATTATATTTTTCGCGAGACTGTCAGAATATTGTCCTTCACGCACATTCCTTTCAATAGCTCGTTCAAAAGTTAGCCACTTGTCTACCGATCCATCAAACTTCTCTATTTTTGGTAAGCATTTGCGTATGTCTCGTAGACTAAATGGTTCTGTTGGATTTTCATTTGTTGGGAGTGAGTAGCTTGCGGAATATTGATTGCCTGGAATGCTGTTACTGATATTAGGAACGTTATTTGACGATAATGCATTTTGCTGATTCAATTCGCGAGAAATTTGCTCTATGATATCATTTGCACTAAGAAATTTTATGCTATATGACAGTTCCTTTATTTTTGATGCATTTCTTGCTGTTTCTTTAACATGAGACTGTCTCAATGTGCTTGAAGTAGAGGGAATTTGCATATCCATTGCGGAAAATCCATTTTGGTGAGAAGGATGATTCATCACCATAGTTGACGATAATAAAGGAGGATTCTGTATCACTCCTGTTGGCTTTGAAGTGACTTGAATATTTTGAAGCTTTGAATCTTGTAGATAAAGCCTTTCATGTACTGATTGTTCCAATTGTTGCATCTTAGTTGAGAATGTTTCACTTTCTTCTGTTTTCTTTGCCAATTGTGTTTTGAGTTCCAATTTCTCACGTTCTGACTGTAACATGTGTTGCTTTATAGACTCAACTTGTTGTTGTTGATTGATGAGCTTTGTACCTAATACACGAGAAATTTCAATAGGCTGTAGGCCTTCAAATCTGATGTGAAGCGACTTTTCTATTTCGGAAATATCGAAAAATGATTCAAGATATTCGCGATCTGTTTCGTCTTTGCCTTTTTCACGTATTGGTGATGGCAATTCTACTTCTGTTGTAAATTTCTCTAATCTATCCTTTAGAAATAATCTATGTCCTTCTGACTTAAAGAATTGAGTTGCATAATCATTAAGGGGATTATTTAAACATTGTTGACAGATCCAGGGAGTTTTGTCATCAGTCAAGTCTGTTTCCTTAACTTTTGCACATCGTTGGTGAAACAATCTATTGCAAGAAAAGCATAATAAGAACATTCTTAGTTCCTCACTGTCAGGATCTTTACATTCCTTTTGCAATTTTTCACATTTACTGCCTGTAGCACATGAAAATCCGGTTTTGAGTGACTTGTCGGATATCATGTAGTTAACTATCTCATTGGCGCCTGGATTAGATGACATGTAGCTTTTAATCCATTGATTATTGGCTTCAATTAATTCCTTCACTGATTTTGCTGTATCCATAATGACACGTGTTGAAAGAAATAATTAATAGACACTATTATGATGCCTTTTGACGGCTTGTAGACCTTTTGACGGTCCGAATCTTGTATTGAACCTTGAAACGTCCTTTGAATGACGTTTTGTGCCGTAGATGATGGAATCTTTTGATGATCTTGCGAATCTTTTGACGACTCGAATTTTTTGAATGTATGGATAAGTAAAACCTCAGACTAAACACCCTGCGTGAGTAATACTGAGTTATGCTCGAATCTACAACCGGGGGATGACGTATAGTTGTCCGAGACTTATGAATAAGTAGTAAAATAGCACTAAATATTTAATTTTTTCTCTAGGTTATGCCCACAAATTTTTATTTTTTCTTATGATCACTTTTCACACTATATCTCACCTGTATAGTATCAAATGTTATTTATAACTGTACTTCTAGGCTTAAGTGTCCAATTTCGTCGATCAAGCGCTTCTATAATCCAGAAATTCGCTAAGAAAAAATAAATTGTATTTCTCAAAAATGATGTTCTGAGAATTTTTTGAGGGTGTGTGTTTCCTGGAAGTGCTTTCACTTTTCTGATTTGCTGATTCGGTGAATTAAAGTCTCTACGATGACTTTTCACAAACCTCTTTGATCGTTTCAGCTGCTTTAACTCCCAATCTCAATCAATAAGCAATTAAGATACTCTAATATGGCGTCAAACGTGAAAATTTTCGATTTTAATTTCCAGACTTCTCGTATAATCCACGAAACTTTTTCTCGAAATATTTCGACCAAATTTTTTCGACGTTAATTAATTGACTTCCTGTAGAGCTGGCTTCGCTGCGATCGTTGTTGTTCACTTAACTTGTATATATATGTATATAACAAATATTTGTGAAAATGTCTTGAAGCGGATTTAAGGGCGCTATTTTGCGAACACGCTTGTAATTGAAAAACCAGAATATTTTCCTTAATTCAGCTTTATTTCTATAGCTAGGGGGGGGGGGGGGGTTCACACTAATAGTGTGATATAAATTTTATTGATTAGTTCAAGAGGTTTAATTAATTAAAATTAAACTTACAATATTTGCTGTTTGCGTCCGTCTTCAATGACGTGTAAAATGTAAGAGGCATGTATCAATTTAAGGGGGTCTAAAATCAGGGGACTGTTTTAATGCAGTAATATTTCTATATGAGTTTGAATTTTAGTACTAATAAGAAAGGCAGTTAAAGGTCTGTCATTTGCGTTAATGACATATAAGGATGTTTCATTTGTATTCTTTAAACATTGTGGAAGGTTTTTGTGAAAAGGTTGGTTTATCAGTAAATCCAGCAAAAACAATTGTAATTCCTTTCACTACAAAGTACAAATTAGGAGAACTACGTCGTCCAGTTATGTACGGTCAAACGATAGACTTCAGTTATGAAGCAAAGTATCTTGGTGTCTACTTAGACAGCAAATTAAACTGGAATTTGCATGTAGATTTCGTTGTAAGTAAGGTGATTAAGTCCTTCTGGGCTTGTAGATCAATTGTTGGTAAAAACTGGGGATTAAAACCCAATATGATGTATTGGCTGTATGAGCAAGTCATTCTACCAAGAATTATGTATGGTTGTGTTGTTTGGTGGCATAAAATGAAACAAGTTAATGCCTCTCAAAAAATTGAGAAACTGCAAAGAATAGCAGAATTGACAATTTGCGGTGCTTGGAAAACTACTCCGAAACTGGCTTTGGATAGATTCCTTGAGCTTCCCCCACTTCGAGTCAGAATCGAAGCTGCAGCTCAAACAAGCGCATCCAAATTGAAGGTTAATAAATTGTGGGTTAATGACTGGATCTCAACAGGTCACATGGAATTAAATCGGTTTCTAAGAAGTGTAAGTTTATTCACATTTGAATCGGATCATTTAGTGTCAAAATACGTTTTTGACAAACCTTTTAAGGTAGTTGAATCAGAAGATAATGCTGCTGAATCTTGTGATTTGGTGGATAGTAATTGTATGTCTGTATACACTGATGCATCAAAGTCAGAAAGTGGTGTTGGCATCGGTCTGTTCAGCAATGAGCTGAGTTTGAATTCATCCTACAAACTGCAAGATCATGCTTCTGTCTTTCAGGCAGAAGTTCAAGCTATTTGTGAGGGTGCTAATTACTGTTTGGATATGGATTTGAAAGGCTGTAGAATTTGCTTTCTTTCAGATTGTCGATCAGCTTTGACAGCTTTAAACAATTGTGTTGTGAAGTCTTTAACAGTTCTTGATTGTATTTCTTGTTTAACAGCATTGGGGCAAGAAAATGAAGTCATCCTAAAATGGATACCTGGACACAGTGGTATTGAAGGTAATGAAATAGCTGATCAATTAGCTAAAGAAGCAGTACACAATGAAGCTTATGACAAGTCGACGTACTATGGGTTTGGCTTGTTGAAGTCAAACATACGAGAATGGATGGAGAGACAGCATTTTCGTATCTGGAATTTAGAGGAAGGAGCCATGACAGCCAAAAGACTTCTTGGTCCTAAAAATAAGAACAAAATATCTGATGCTCTCAGACTACCAAGGAAAGATCTTAGCATCTTAATTGGTGCTTTGACAGGACACATGAGTATCAATAGTTTTCTTTTTAAATTGAATTTGTCTAACAGTAAAATTTGCAGGTTTTGTAAAGTAAATGAGGAAACAATCATTCATATTCTTTGTAAATGCAGAGCATTACGAGTACAACGTGTCAAGCATTTTGATGAGGACTACTTGAATGATGAGGATATAAATAAGCAGCATTATCAGGACATTATTGGCTTCATTAAGGACATCGGAATTCTAACATAGGGGACTTGGGATGGTACAACAGATCATCGATCGCAGTGCCGTTTTTGCTCTGAGCAAAACCCTACATTACATTCTATGCTTCATTTGTATTTGTTTTAAGCTCTAGAATATTTATGCAAAAGTTCAATCCATTTGGATAAACCCTCGAAGAAAAAAGTGACAAAATTGATTTTGACTAGGGTCGCCCCTAGTCCAAAATTGAAAATGTATTTCCTACTTGGTTCTTTGCTCAAAAAAATTTTAGGATGTTTTATTTGTATTTGTTTTAAGCACTAGAATATTTATGCAAAGTTTCAATTTATTTGGATAAACCCTCGAAGAAAAAAGTGACAAAATTGATTTTGACTAGGGTCGCCCCTAGTCCAAAATTGAAAATGTATTTCCTACTTGGTTCTTTGCTCAAAAAAAATTTTAGGATGTTTTATTTGTATTTGTTTTCAACACTAGAATATATATGCAAAGTTTCAATCCATTTGTATAAACCCTCAAAGAAAAAAGTGACAAAATTGATTTTGACTAGGGTCGCCCCTAGTCCAAAATTGAAAATGTATTTCCTACTTGGTTCTTTGCTCAAAAAAATTTTAAGATGTTTTATTTGTATTTGTTTCAAGCTCTAGAATATTTATGCAAAGTTTTAATCCATTTGGATAAACCCTCGAAGAAAAAAGTGACAAAATTGATTTTGACTAGGGTCGCCCCTAGTCCAAAAATGAAAATGTATTTCCTACTTGGTTCTTTGCACAAAAAAATTTAGAATGTTTTATTTGTATTTGTTTTAAGGTCTAGAATATTTATGCAAAGTTTCAATTCATTTGGATAAACCCTCGAAAAAAAAAGTGACAAAATTGATTTTGACTAGGGTCGTCCCTAGTCCAAAATTGAAAATGTATTTCCTACTTGGTTCTTTGCTCAAAAAAATTTTAGGATGTTTTATTTGCATTTGTTTTAAGCACTACAATATTTATGCAAAGTTTCAATCCATTTGTATAAACCCTCAAAGAAAAAAGTGACAAAATTGATTTTGACTAGGGTCGCCCCTAGACCATAATTGAAAATGTATTTCCTACTTGGTTCTTTGCTCAAAAAAATTTTAGGACGTTTTATTTGTATTTTTTAAGCACTTGAATATTTATGCAAAGTTTCAATCCATTTGGATAAACCCTCAAGAAAAAGGTGACAAAATTGATTTTGACTAGGGTCGTCCCTAGTCCAAAATTGAAAATGTATTTCCTACTTGGTTCTTTGTTAAAAAAAAATTTTGGATGTTTTATTTGTATTTTTTTAAGCACTAGAATATTTATGCAAAGTTTCAATCCATTTGTATAAACCCTCGAAGAAAAAAGTGACAAAATTGATTTTGACTAGGGTCGTCCCTAGTCCAAAATTGAAAATGTATTTCCTACATGGTTCTTTGCTCAAAAAAATTTTAGGATGTTTTGTTTGTTTTTTTTAAGCACTAGAATATTTATGCAAAGTTTCAATCCAGTTGGATAAACCCTCGAAGAAAAAAGTGACAAAATTGATTTTGACTAGGGTCGCCCCTAGTCCAAAATTGAAAATATATTTCCAACTTGGTTCTTTGCTCAAAAAAATTTTAGGATGTTTTATTTGTATTTGTTTTGAACACTAGAGTATTTATGCAAAGTTTCAATTCAGTTGGATAAACCCTCGAAGAAAAAAGTGACAAAATTGATTTTGACTAGGGTCGCCCCTAGTCCAAAATTGAAAATGTATTTCCTACTTGGTTCTTTGCTCAAAAAAATTTTAGGATATTTTATTTGTATTTGTTTTTAACATTAAAATATTTATGCAAAGTTTCAATCTATTTGGATAAACCCCCAAGAAAAAGGTGACAAAATTGATTTTGACTAGGGTCGTCCCTAGTCCAAAATTGAAAATGTATTTCCTACTTGGTTCTTTGCTCAAAAAAATTTTAAGATGTTTTATTTGTATTTGTTTTAAGGTCGAGAATATTTATGCAAAGTTTCAATCCATTTAGATAAACCCTCGAAAACAAAAGTGACAAAATTGATTTTGACTAGGGTCGCCCCTAGTCCAAAATTGAAAATGTATTTCCTACTTGGTTCTTTGCTCAAAAAAATTTTGGATGTTTTATTTGTATTTGTTTTAAGCACTAGAATATTTATGCAAAGTTTCAATCCATTTGGATAAACCCTCAAGAAAAAGGTGACAAAATTGATTTTGACTAGGGTCGCCCCTAGTCCAAAATTGAAAATGTATTTCCTACTTGGATCTTTGCTCAAAAAAATTTTTGGGTGTTTTATTTGTATTTGTTTTAAGCACTAGAATATTTATGCAAAGTTTCAATCCATTTGTATAAACCCTCGAAGAAAAAAGTGACAAAATTGATTTTGACTAGGGTCGTCCCTAGTCCAAAATTGAAAATGTATTTCCTACATGGTTCTTTGCTCAAAAAAATTTTAGGATGTTTTGTTTGTTTTTTTTAAGCACTAGAATATTTATGCAAAGTTTCAATCTATTTGGATAAACCCCCAAGAAAAAAGTGACAAAATTGATTTTGACTAGGGTCGTCCCTAGTCCAAAATTGAAAATGTGTTTCCTACTTGGTTCTTTGCTCAAAAAAATTTTAAGATGTTTTATTTGTATTTGTTTTAAGGTCGAGAATATTTATGCAAAGTTTCAATCCATTTGGATAAACCCTCGAAAACAAAAGTGACAAAATTGATCTTGACTAGGGTCGGCCCTAGTCCAAAATTGAAAATGTATTTCCTACTTGGTTCTTTGCTCAAAAAAATTTTAGGATGTTTTATTTGTATTTGTTTTAAGCACTAGAATATTTATGCAAAGTTTCAATCCATTTGGATAAACCCTCAAGAAAAAGGTGACAAAATTGATTTTGACTAGGGTCGTCCCTAGTCCAAAATTGAAAATGTATTTCCTACTTGGTTCTTTGCTCAAAAAAATTTTAGGATGTTTTATTTGTATTTGTTTTAAGCACTAGAATATTTATGCAAAGTTTCAATCCATTTGGATAAACCCTCAAGAAAAAGGTGACAAAATTGATTTTGACTAGGGTCGCCCCTAGTCCAAAATTGAAAATGTATTTCCTACTTGGATCTTTGCTCAAAAAAATTTTTGGGTGTTTTATTTGTATTTGTTTTAAGCACTAGAATATTTATGCAAAGTTTCAATCCATTTGTATAAACCCTCGAAGAAAAAAGTGACAAAATTGATTTTGACTAGGGTCGCCCCTAGTCCAAAATTGAAAATGTATTTCCTACATGGTTCTTTGCTCAAAAAAATTTTAAGATGTTTTATTTGTATTTTTTTTACGCACTAGAATATTTATGCAAAGTTTCAATCCATTTGGATAAACCCTCGAAGAAAAAAGTGACAAAATTGATTTTGACTAGGGTCGCCCCTAGTCCAAAATTGAAAATGTATTTCCTACTTGGTTCTTTGCTCAAAAAAATTTTGGATGTTTTATTTGTATTTGTTTTAAGGTCTAGAATATTTATGCAAAGTTTCAATTCATTTGGATAAACCCTCGAAGAAAAAAGTGACAAAATTGATTTTGACTAGGGTCGCCCCTAGTCCATAATTGAAAATGTATTTCCTACTTGGTTCTTTGCTCAAAAAAATTTTGGATGTTTTATTTGTATTTGTTTTAAGGTCTAGAATATTTATGCAAAGTTTCAATCCATTTGGATAAACCCTCAAGAAAAAGGTGACAAAATTGATTTTGACTAGGGTCGTCCCTAGTCCAAAATTGAAAATGTATTTCCTACTTGGTTCTTTGCTCAAAAAAATTTTGGATGTTTTATTTGTATTTGTTTTAAGGTCTAGAATATTTATGCAAAGTTTCAATCCATTTGGATAAACCCTCAAGAAAAAGGTGACAAAATTGATTTTGACTAGGGTCGTCCCTAGTCCAAAATTGAAAATGTATTTCCTACTTGGTTCTTTGCTCAAAAAAATTTTAAGATGTTTTATTTGTATTTGTTTTAAGCACTAGAATATTTATGCAAAGTTTCAATCCATTTGTATAAACCCTCGAAGAAAAAAGTGACAAAATTGATTTTGACTAGGGTCGCCCCTAGTCCAAAATTGAAAATGTATTTCCTACTTGGTTCTTTGCTCAAAAAAATTTTAGGATGTTTTGTTTGTATTTTTTAAGCACTAGAATATTTATGCAAAGTTTCAATCCATTTGGATAAACCCTCGAAAACAAAAGTGACAAAATTGATTTTGACTAGGGTCGCCCCTAGTTCAAAATTGAAAATGTATTTCCTACTTGGTTCTTTGCTCAAAAAAATTTTAGGATGTTTTATTTGTATTTGTTTTGAGCAGTAGAATATTTATGCAAAGTTTCAATCCATTTGGATAAACCCTCAAGAAAAAGGTGACAAAATTGATTTTGACTAGGGTCGTCCCTAGTCCAAAATTGAAAATGTGTTTCCTACTTGGTTCTTTGCTCAAAAAAATTTTAGGATGTTTTATTTGTATTTGTTTTGAGCAGTAGAATATTTATGCAAAGTTTCAATCCATTTGGATAAACCCTCAAGAAAAAGGTGACAAAATTGATTTTGACTAGGGTCGTCCCTAGTCTAAAATTGAAAATGTGTTTCCTACTTGGTTCTTTGCTCAAAAAAATTTTAGGATGTTTTATTTGTATTTGTTTTGAGCACTAGAATATTTATGCAAAGTTTCAATCCATTTGGATAAACCCTCGAAAACAAAAGTGACAAAATTGATTTTGACTAGGGTCGCCCCTAGTCCAAAATTGAAAATGTGTTTCCTACTTGGTTCTTTGCTCAAAAAAATTTTAGGATGTTTTATTTGTATTTGTTTTAAACACTAGAATATTTATGCAAAGTTTCAATCAATTTGGATAAACCCTCGAAGAAAAAGGTGACAAAATTGATTTTGACTAGGGTCGCCCCAAGTCCAAAATTGAAAATGTATTTCCTACTTGGTTCTTTGCTCAAAAAAATTTTAGGATGTTTTGTTTGTATTTTTTAAGCACTAGAATATTTATGCAAAGTTTCAATCCATTTGGATAAACCCTCGAAGAAAAAAGTGACAAAATTGATTTTGACTAGGGTCGCCCCTAGTTCAAAATTGAAAATGTATTTCCTACTTGGTTCTTTGCTCAAAAAAATTTTAGGATGTTTTATTTGTATTTGTTTTAAACACTAGAGTATTTATGCAAAGTTTCAATCAATTTGGATAAACCCTCGAAGAAAAAGGTGACAAAATTGATTTTGACTAGGGTCGTCCCTAGTCCAAAATTGAAAATGTATTTCCTACTTGGTTCTTTGCTCAAAAAAATTTTAGGATGTTTTATTTGTATTTGTTTTAAACACTAGAATATTTATGCAAAGTTTCAATCAATTTGGATAAACCCTCGAAGAAAAAGGTGACAAAATTGATTTTGACTAGGGTCGCCCCAAGTCCAAAATTGAAAATGTATTTCCTACTTGGTTCTTTGCTCAAAAAAATTTTAGGATGTTTTGTTTGTATTTTTTAAGCACTAGAATATTTATGCAAAGTTTCAATCCATTTGGATAAACCCTCGAAGAAAAAAGTGACAAAATTGATTTTGACTAGGGTCGCCCCTAGTTCAAAATTGAAAATGTATTTCCTACTTGGTTCTTTGCTCAAAAAAATTTTAGGATGTTTTATTTGTATTTGTTTTAAACACTAGAATATTTATGCAAAGTTTCAATCAATTTGGATAAACCCTCGAAGAAAAAGGTGACAAAATTGATTTTGACTAGGGTCGTCCCTAGTCCAAAATTGAAAATGTATTTCCTACTTGGTTCTTTGCTCAAAAAAATTTTAGGATGTTTTGTTTTTATTTTTTAAGCACTAGAATATTTATGCAAAGTTTCAATCCATTTGGATAAACCCTCGAAGAAAAAAGTGACAAAATTGATTTTGACTAGGGTCGCCTCTAGTCCAAAATTGAAAATGTATTTCCTACTTGGTTCTTTGCTCAAAAAAATTTTAAGATGTTTTATTTGTATTTGTTTTAAGGTCGAGAATATTTATGCAAAGTTTCAATCAATTTGGATAAACCCTCGAAGAAAAAGGTGACAAAATTGATTTTGACTAGGGTCGTCCCTAGTCCAAAATTGAAAATGTATTTCCTACTTGGTTCTTTGCTCAAAAAAATTTTAGGATGTTTTATTTGTATTTGTTTTAAACACTAGAATATTTATGCAAAGTTTCAATCAATTTGGATAAACCCTCGAAGAAAAAGGTGACAAAATTGATTTTGACTTGGGTCGCCCTTAGTCCAAAATTTAAAATGTATTTCCTTCTTGGTTCTTTGCTCAAAAAAATTTTTCATCGAAAGTTTAATTTAAACTAGTGTATCGGGTAGAAACCCAATGCGGATTATATTCACACCGTACTATCATAAGTCTTATGGATAGACCAAGATTTGCCCATCAGTAGTATGGAGGTATGAAGCTTGATAAGTCAACTAAGCTTCGCTCAGCATAAGTTTGAAGTTATAAAGCTATCGCGTAAGCTGAGCTACGCTCAGCATAAGTTTGAAAATATGAAGCTAGAGAGGCAGCTGAGCTACGCTCAGCATAAGTTTGAAGATATGAAGCTAGAGAGGCAGTGGAGCTTCGCTCAGCATAAGTTGAAGTTATAAAGCTATCGAGTCAGCTGAGCTACGCTCAGCATAAGTTTGATGGTATAAAGCTTGACGAATATGCCAAATATTCTTTAAAAGCTTTTTAAAAAAAATTTTCATACAAAGTTGAATTTTATAAAAATCACAGTCAACTTTTGTTTTAAAAAATTCGTAAGAAAGGAAAGTTTTTTGCCATTTCTGAAGCAACGGCTGTTCCTACCTTGCCCAAAAACAATACAGCTCTTCTATAGAGCAGCACGAATCAAATGTAAAAAACTAGAAGTCTCTACGATGTCTCGTTATTGAGATTTCTTGCTGATTAACTTGCTTGCTTGCTTGCTTGCTTGCTTGTTTGCTTACAGAAAGCGTATTTTGCGATTTTCTCAGCAATGCCACAACCAATTTGAAATCTTTTTTTTGAAAATGATGTAAAATTTCAGGCACAAACTTTTCTTCTTGCCCTTTTATAACCAATTTTGCTTTGTTTTCTCACAAAATACGAAAAACTGATTTTTCAATCTGAACAAAACCAATAGATTCACACGTGAAAACGGTGTGAATATAAGAATAAAATTATGGTGCTTGTCATCAAAATGTTTTGATAATCTTTCATTGGTTTCTTTCTTGAAGCAACACTCGCGATATTTACTCACGAGCGATTTCATACATTTCGTTTCTTGCTGCTGGCTACTGTCTGATCTTTCTTGTAAATAAATAAACTAAACAGTAGCCACAAACAGTTGCGATATTAAGAAGTGATATTAAGGTGTAAAGTATATAAACTAGTGTATCGGGTAGAAACTTAATGCGGATATATTCACACCGTTTGCATCAAAAGTATTGATAAAAGGTATGCTCAGCAAATATTTGAAGATTATAATCTTTTAAAAACTAAGATTATAATCTTTGTATGATATTAATTTTAGATTATAATGGGCGAGAGCCTTGTTTATTTCATTCAATTCTGTACCCTGTTTTTTCGTTATAAGCTAGTAGATTAGTAGAATAAAAAAAGTGAATTTTTTCGGTCACTAGCAGCTTAGTAACGAGTAGAAGCTTAGTGAAAAAAAGTTAACTTTAATGAAATTTTTCAATTTTTTAACTTAATTAAAGAAGTTGTGATTTGCGTTCGATTTCATTTCATTTCCAATGACATATTACACTGTAATTGCTTCTTACAGTTCAGAAATAGATTAATTATACTTTATTTTTGGTAGTAGCTTAGTAAAGGATTTAAAAAAATTTGAAGTTCAAAATACCTTTACTACCGATTAAAATGATTGCTTGCTTTCAGAAAACGCATTTTGCGATTTTCTCAGTAATGCCTCAGCGAATTCTGTTTTTTGATGTAGAGATTCAGGCATCTGAAATCAACCTGAACAAAAACAAAATAGTCTCACTTGGAAACGGTGTGAATTTAATAAATTACTGTGCTTCTGTGCATTCTGTTAAGCGGTATGAAATAAAATGTAATATCCATTTATTTGATTTTCTGGTTCTAGTGGTTATTTAAACCAGTTAAGCATGAACATTTTGCTACATTTAGAAACTTTTTGCAATTCTAATTCTTCCATTTTGTCATGAATGCAGTCAACGTTGATGTTTATGTTAAAGATTTAATACTGAAAAATCACACGTACATTCGATCAATAATCTTTTATAATCACAAACCAAAATAAACAAATATAGACAGCAGCAAAAAAGTGTAAAAATCTCTAAATCCTTCCTCTTTGCATTATTCTTTGTTACCTTTTGTGAATTTGTATGAATTTTGTTTCAAAAAATAAAAATGCAAAAATTAAGCAAAATAATTGTTTATTTTACCCAACATGTTTGTTTTTTTACAATTGTCCATAAAAAATTTCGTCTTCTGTTGCTGCTTTAAATATTCGCAAAATAAGAATAAGTTTTTTTTATGCACCACACAATTTTACTTTCTTATTGTCCTCTTACACAGTCGAAAATGATGCATGGAACAGTAAATGTAAATTGTTTAAAAGTAAAACGCATTTCAACTAAGAGTGATTTTAGTTATGAATTGAGCCAAAGTGACAGTTCTAGCATTCGTACTTACTTTATTCAAAAATTACGTATTGCTTGAAATTTCTAGGTAAATAGTAAATTTTAAAGAATCATAAAAATTAGGTTTGCAAAAAAGCATGTTGACAATCTTACTGTCGAGTCTATAAAGCTTACGTAACTGTCGTATCTTGCAATTTTTCTTTTGATTCTAGTATTCCACTATGGGGCAAAATTGAAAAAAGTGGGACATTTGGAAAATGGAAAAGTTTCAAATAAGCTCGAATAGAAAAAAAAACACGCTCAAATTAGGTACTGAGTAGTGGTACTAAGGATTTTAAACCAACCGTCTTTAATATCTCGATAGAGATTTCATGGTCGACTACTTTTTTGATCAGGAATGTTTGGCTTATATAGCAATAGGTACAGCAACAGGAAAACCTTAAGACACAGGTTGAGTAACTGCCATCGATGTAGTTTATGTCTTTAAATGCTGAGCGCAGCTCATCTGACTCGTCAAGCTTTAAAATTTTCAAACTAATACATAATAAAGCTTGGTCTATCCACAAAATTTTTGATTGTTTTAGAAATTTTTTCTTACGCTTTCAAAAAAATTAATTTTCTCATGCAAAATATTATTAGATTTTCTTGTTCTGACTCTTTTAGCAATTCTCATTTGCAATATCTCCTTGTTGATCTTTATTATCTTGATTCTGTGACGCCATTCACGTGATTTTATTACCGTATTCATCAATCTGTCAAATGAAGAGAACTTGTGAATAAATGAAGGAGTTACATCAGCCTGTTTAAGTGCTTCCTCGTCTAAATGAGTATAAACTATTTCAATATTGGCTTTAATAGTTAAGGATTTTTTAATGTTCTATAATAAATTTTGAAAATTAATAATCTGAAAAAGAACATAGAGAATTACACCACTACTGTATTTTACATACATAGTATATTAATGCAAAAACCCATATATAAACTATTATAAAGTTAAATACTTAGAATGTCCCAAAATGTTTTAAAACTATTGTTATATGCTCATGAGCATACTCAAGAATGTGCTCACGAGCATGCTTAAGAATGTGCTCATTTGAGCATGCTCGAATTTGGGAGCATAGTCAGAGTGTAATCAGCTGAGTATATTTTTAAATGTCCTTTAAAAAAAACAATACTCAAGTGAATGTCCTACTTTTTTGAAATTTCGTCCCATAGTGATTTCTTAGTTCTATTCATAGTAATGCTTTTCATGAACCTATCATAAAAAAAAAGTCATAAAAAAATTTCAAGATTAACAAAAACAAAACGCCCAGAACATTACTGTCTGTTCCTCTCTTCTTGAAATGTCGTTTGCTAAAAGTATTTGCCTGAATTTTATGAAGGATAGAATTTTTTTACATAGGATGCCTTTAAAAATTACTGTCTCATGACACATTTTATTTTGTCATTTAACATAAACCAAAAAAATATGTGCAATAAAAATTGCATTAATTTGCAACAATAAATACTTAAACAGATGATATTTCCAATGTTGCGAACGATCACATTGGAAGTATTCAAGAGAATTTTTAGAAGGAGTTTAAAGCAATTACAATGCTCTGATTCGTTGATCCATTTCCCCTTCTTTTTTCATTTTCTTTGTTGCTTTATTTGAAAAATCCTACAGCGTTGCCAGACTTTACTAGTAGAACGATATTTGATATTTCTAACACTTCTTCATATAAACCTTTGAATATCTATTTAAAAGACATGTACAATTAATACGGTAATAACAAATTATTGCAATTACCACAAACATTTTTATAATAACATGTTTCGTTTAAAATTCATTAGCATCAACCTCTGAATTCTATGTCTCTCGGAAATGAAAACAAAACAGAAAAAAATTAGAACAAATGTGAGAAAATTGAATCATTTTAATAAAATATATACATACCTAGATACAAGATTGAAATAATAATGCTTAAATTATATTGGAAAAATACAATAAATAATTTCTATGTCACGAATATTTTAAAGACTCTTATCTCGAAATTTTTTTTATTAAAATGGTTTCAGAAGAGGATCTCTACATTTGCTTCTGCCTGTTGAATAAATTGGAAATGACAAACTGCTCATTTAATTACATCGCAAATTAAACCAAAAGCAATTAATTTAACAAAAATCTTATTTAAAAAAAATGCAGGAAATTTTTCTTTTGTTTTAAGTGACGATTTTATGCAAAAAACTACAACTTCTTGGATTTTTGGATTCACTTCTTTACCACCGTTCACTCATTTTTCATCCTATGTTGAATATTTTAGACGGAGACACTCTCGAGCAGTTTAAAAATGAATTAAAAGGGATTTAAAAGTTTCATTAACCTGTTGGACATCAGCATTGTTTGTGGCTATCGTATACATTAATAAAAAAAATTACTTCAGCATGAATTTACCCAGTTGTGAATATATATGAAAGGAACGGATTTTTTTTAATTTCTACTAAAATTTTAACATTTTTGAGATAATTTTTTACTCGGCATCTTAAGTTCTACTTATGAAAACTGAGTGGAAGTGGCTCTGTGGCGGAATGGTTTAGAACTTCGGTACCTAATTATTGCAAAACTGACACAGCGATCATGAGTTCGAGACTAGGCATGGAAAATTTATCGCTTGTTATTTTTCGAATCATATGTGTTGGAAATGAAGCTCACAGTCTTCCTTTGTAGGCTATAGGCAACAATGTCATGAATGCAGTGGTTCAGATTTCAATAAAAACTGTATGCCTAAGTTTGAATGCAGTGGTTTTGTGCATCCTCAAAAGTTAAACTCTCATTAGCTGTAAATCGACCAGAGCTAGGTTAACCCGTGTTATATATGTCCTTTTATACGATACTTTAAAAAATTTACTAATAATAGCTCTCCTTCCAAACAGTTTGTCAGGATATTTTCATCAATTTCATTATCTTTGAAGTATTGCTCTGCATAAAACTAACCTGCATAATTTAATTTGTCAGTACAATAGCTGATTTTCAGACAGCTCATCGATTTATATTAATTTTTTTTCCGCTCAACCTTCAAAATCACACCAAAAAAAGAGTTGAGAATATCATAACAGCAGAGAGCATACAAAAAACATAACTAGGTGAGGCATTTGATACATTTTTTTAATATAATAAATTACAAGCAATTTTTTTTTGTTTTTTTTTTATTCCTTCACCAGCGCATTCATTCATGAAGCAAAACAGCGAAAAAACCGTGAGAACTGGATCAAGATGGAACTAAATAAGTACTGATTTCACATTATATTAAATTGATTATTATTACTTTGTGCATTACTGTTTCATTCATTCTTCTTCTCTCTATTTTGTTTTGCGATCATCATCTTATTGCCATTGTTGCAACACGACGATAAAATTGCATTTGAAATGAAGCTAAAGTAAGTATGCGTGGGTGTCCGACATGCAATATTATTTTCTGTTCATTCGTTTCCTTCCATTATATTTTAGTCTCTCAAAAAGTAGTTTATGGCAGCGAATTAGCAATGCAGTTTAAGCGACTTTTAGTCAAATTTGTCATTACTTCATATTATTGCGATGAAATATTCAGTAAATTATAATTCACATGCACTGCACTATACTGTTTGCTTGTATGATGCAATTTACAATATAATATAATATGTCATGAATTGCTAATGATATTTCTTACTCTTTTCTTATTCAATCAAGAATGATTTTGAAATCGTTGTCGTACTCGATTTTTGCCTCATTTTATGTACATGAAAAATGAGTATTTTATCTGTTTTCAGCTCGATGATTGATCTTTAAAATGATTTTGTTTATTAGCACAACTCTAAATTTTTAATGTTTTTTTTTTTACAGAAGCTTAGTATTAAAATATTACGTATGGATATGAATAAAGAATCTATAATTCAGTGCCCTTGCTCACATTAGCTGCAAAAAAATGCATTTGTAGACGAAAAGGAACTAAAACAATTTTCAATGTCACGAATGTTAAAAAAACATGAGGAAACAATAATTCAATTACTAAACTCATGCTTAATATACCGACTGAATGATGAAAGAGAATTCTATCTCTTAATGGAAGTTCAATAAATTTATTCACTTATTGCACAAATGTTCGAGACCTTGCTTTCATGTAAGATTGTTACTGTTGCCGTTGCTACTGATGCAATTATGCAAATATGATTATTTCTGTGATCTGAAATCTTCTTCATGCCGCTTCTGTGCTTTTCTCATCTTTTTTCCCTTTCGCTATCCAACGCGTCTATCTATCTATCTTGTGAAAAGGTCAAGTCTAATTGCCTTCAACATATAGCTCAAGCCTCTGTCTGATGATACACGGAATTGTAATTTTGCATGATGATGGAGGTCTATTTATTCATTTTTTTTTGTTATTTTACTTTGAGAAAAAGTAAAATACAATCTAAGAAATTAATTTTTCCGTGTTCTGAAATTAATGACACATGTCCATTTACTATGGATGTGCTCACAATTTTGAAATTAAATAAATTACACTTGAAGTTAAAGATTGAAGTCAATGTAGTATTGAACGAAACAATATGAGTTTTCATTCATGCATATTAGAGAATAACATTAAGCTGATATTTCAGTTAAATTTTATTTGGACCAATATTATTTGCTTTCAAATAGTTTTATGAGCACGTAAATATGCTTCTGTTATATTGATATTAAAATATTTTTAATTTGAGTTTATTTCAAAAAAATTCAATACACAAAAAAACATAAGAAGTTAAAAAAAGTTTGTATGGTAAAATGAAAAAAACACAAGAATGCTCAAAAATATTAGAATTAAAAAAGAGGAGACCTAAACGTTATGTGCGAGAAATTTTTTCGACTTCATGCTGCGTGCTTGAAGGAGAAAAACACAGCGTTTTAGATTTTTTTGTTATGATTTCGTTTTTGAATGGTACATCACAACGAAAAGGAGGGACACAAAAGAACACAAAAATTGTCAGTTTGAAACTAACAACGGAACAACGTGAGATATCTAGAGTATTCAAATTATTTGTCCGTTGATGCAGCAAATTAGAAAATAAAATTAAATTAAAAGCTTTAAGCGCATTTAAAAAATTATGACTGATATTACAGAAAATGTCACAAGATTGGTAAAGTCGATGGATGAACTGAATATAAGAAAACTCATAAGTCAATCATTAAAAAGTTTTTTATGCGTTCAAGTAAATATTTTATATTTCAAACCAAAACTGTATTACAAAAAATGCGCCAAAAGCAACTATTTGACTTTGTTGCTAGATGTTGATAAAGGACACATCGAGTAAGCAAGAATGAGACAAATGTTCGGGAAAATGTGAATTATAACTTCTTTCCAAGATCACAAACAATTTATTCAAGTTTTGTTTTCAACTACCGATAATCTTTTGACTTTGGAATAATTTATTGGCTTTTAATTTTTGTATTTATATAACAGCGATGAGAATTGAAATCGTTTACCCATTGAAACATTTTTTTCTTAAACCTTCTTTATTCCTATACTTTAAGATGACCTGAGCGCTCAACAGATGATATTGAAAGAAGTGTAGAATGCTCATGTTTGTTTTTATTTATCCTCTTCTTTTTTGGGGAGTTTTCTTTTCGAGATATCGAAAATAAATTGATTATTTGTTAAATGCATTTTGTTCTTTCTGGGTGCATGTTATTTCAACAAACATACATGAGCATTAAAATTCTGTTTGATTTCTTGTATTTTTCAATTCTAAGTCTCTTTCGTTGTGGGCAATTCTTTATAAATATTTTATTAAATCTTTTTTTAATTTTTGACATTTATTATTTATGACATTTTTGAGCTTGAATCTTTTTTTTTTAAAAATCGGTGCTGTGATACTTAGTGATACTCAATGTTTCAAAACTATTTCACCAAAAGAATTGCCCAATTTCAATATGTGTTTTTTTTTTCATAAAAAGAATTATTAGTTTCTCATTTTTGCAGCACCTAAAAGTTCTCCTTATTTAAGAGCCGTTCACTTATTACGTGATCCCTAAGAAGAGGTTTGATATTTTGTGACAGTTTCAACAAAAGAAATTTTTTTCGATAGAAAATTGGAGACAAGGATTTTAGAGGGGTCTAAAAATTCAGTTTTAGCGTTATGTAATATGTGAACGACTCCTTAAATTATTAATCTAAAAAAGGTATTTTAACTCTTAAAGTTTGCGTTGGCTTACAAGATGTCATTTAATGGTGTCTTTACGTGAATTCAGATGAAAATTTGAAAATCAACATAAAAATTCGTAGAAATTGAAATTTATTTATCATTTGGTATGACATTTTGCATAAAAATCCAATTCTGCGTGAACAATCTATAAAGACGAAAGAAGAAAAGAAACATAAAATAATAATAAAAACAAAAAGGTCGATAAATATGAAGACGAAAAAAAAAAAACTATAACGCAAAACGATAACATCAAAATACTTAAAATGTGTCACCACAAATGTTGTCGCTACAAATGAGTGGTTATTTATTAAACTGCCACAGCTATTTAATTGGACGAGAAACTAATTAAATCAAAAGTGTATCATGATGGTGAATGAATTTTTTTGCTATAAATGGCTTAAAAAATATTGTCTTCATTGCTTTAGAGTTTATCATAGATCTAATGAATTTCAATAGTGTTGGTTAATTTAATTTCTACTGAAGCCGATTCAATAAACAAGACTTTAGTTTGGTTTTATTTTAAAAAAAACTGGAACATAGTATAATTTGTATATTATTGGTTCTTAAAAAACCGTTTGATTAAGAATTTATTGACATAACATTTTGAAATTGTCAAAATTTTTAAATAAAATAAAAAAAAAAAACTTCTTCTAAAGACACAGCAATTAAATAGAAATCATATTTTATGAAAGTGAAAAGTTTCACAAAAATTTAAACAGTCACTTAAATCTAAAAAGATTTAATAGGAGTCCAAAATTATTCCTCTGATGAAATGTCGGAATTCAAAGCTTAAGATAATTGAGTGAGAGTTGTCTCATCAAAAACAGAGTACGATGTGAACGTATTCCGAAATGAAGAAGCAATAAATGAATGTGGTATAGTCATAATTTTGATTTTCGGACTTAACAATTTTAGAAAATTGTTATAATTTAAATGCTGTGTTGATCAAGTGAGCACCTTTTCGATCTGTCATAAGATAAAGTGTCATTTTCATATAACGGTAGCGAAATTATCATCATCAAATTATTCAGTTATCGTTTTGTGAGACGTTTTTTGTGATTTTTTTTTCATCTAGAAAAATTCATTAAAATTAATTTAAAGCTCGTTACATCAATCTTCCGGTTATTTTTTTGTTTTACTGTGCTCAATTTCATTTGTAATGGAGGAAAGACAAGAGTACAAGAACTAATTTGAAATAATTTGAACTCCTGTATGGGAATTTTTATTACTTTAAAAAAAATTTCTTGACAGATTTTATTGCATCGTTGTCAGTACCATAAACGAATTCAATCTTGCAAGATAAAACTTAAATAATGTTAAATAATATCTCATTTAATAATGTGAAAATATTAATTAAAATTATTGGAGATATGGAAAAATTATGCAGCACTATTTTTAAGTAAAGCTTTAAAAGAAAAACGATCAATTCTTGATATTTCTTTTGAAAAATAACACAGCACGCAGACATTTGTGATATATCGTTCATGAAGCTTTGAGATTAACACTTAATTCTGTTTCGAGTGTTTTGATTAATAGCTTCAATTTTGTTTCGTTACTATGTTCCATTTATAACTACACTTCACTTTAATGAAATGAAGAGGAAATGTTTCAAGTAAAATAAGTTACACTGTGTGTGTTGAATCGACGACAAAAAGTGTGTTAATCGCCATCAGACCACTTAACGTGTTTTGCCAGCAAATTTTTCAAACGTATACTAATTCTTTAAAATTTATCCATTTCTTCTTGCTCTTTTTCTCCTCATTTCCATCAATATTTAATCAAGATCAAGTTTCTCGAGTTTCACACATGATAGATATTCGATCAATAACATTCTTATTTGTTTGAGATTTATTCTCACGATCTTAAAGTGAGACTTGCTTCACAAATATATATAAATATAAATATGTGCTTGCTTTCCATCATCATAATCATGATCATTTATATTAAAAAGTCACAAGATGATCTATATGATGATATCTCTTGTATTGTTCAGTGAAAAATAGATTTCACTTTACTCTAAATTGGTCATCCACTTATGCTTATTCTTTCCTATTTCATCATCTACACTGCATCTACCTCATTGCGCTTGAAGGAGTTTTCAGGAAAGCTGGTTTGGAATTAAATGGTACAATCTTCACAAAGTCAACTCAGCTTCTTGGTTTTGCCGACGACGTAGACATTGTTGGACGTAACATCAGATCCGTTACCGACGCTTACTCCAAAATGGAAAGAGAAGCTAACAAGATCGGGCTTCGTGTGAATGAAGACAAAACAAAGTTTCTCATGGTGGCAGCATCTGAAAGAACGAGGAAGTTTGTTGGGTCTCATTTGTCAATTGGCAATAAAAGATTCGAAGTGGTAAATGATTTTGTCTACCTAGGGTCGATTATTAGCAACAATTTTGACACACAAGTGGAGATTAAGCGAAGGATCTTGGCTGCGCAGCGTGCATATTTTGCAATTAGACATTTACTAACATCGAAGAGAATAGCGAGAAATGCCAAACTAGTGATGTACAAGACACTAATACGCCCAGTAGTGTTGTACGGTTCTGAGTCATGGAATATGACTATCGCAGATGAGAACGCAATTGGTGTATTTGAGCGTAGGGTCTTGCGAATTATATTTGGACCGAAGAGAGAAGGTGACTTTTACAAAAGCAGGAGTAACGCAGAATTATATCAGCTTTTCAATGAAGCTGATATCGTACGACGAATCAAAGTCAACAGACTCCGTTGGGCTGGACATGTCGTTAGGAGACCTGTTGAAGCTCCCATTAATAAAGTCTTTAAGAATGTTTTTGTAGATGGCAAAAGAACACGCGGGCGACCCAAGAACTCTTGGAAAGAAGCTGTTGACAGAGACAGTATTGCATTTGGTATGGTTAATTGGCAAACGGAAGCCAGCGACAGAGTCAGCTTCAGGCGCCATCTAAGGGAGGCCATGGATCACAATTGATCTGTACGGCCAGCGAAGTAAGTAAGTAAGTACACTTCATGAGTTGTGAAGAAGAATTCTTACAAGCTAAGTCTATTTAAAAAATAATTTTTTTACGTATATTCAGAACATTTACTCATTTAAATTTAAATTTAATTTAACATGATATGTAGCGCATTTTTTATTTTAGAAATTTGGAACTTTTGAATTAACAAATATAAAAAATGTCAAAAATTAATAATTGGTTATGCTAATTAATAAACCAAAGTGTCAAATGTATCATTTTTAATTTTGTGCTAAAAAACTCTAATGCTTTCATCTAAACCTCTTGTCTCTTTATTTAATGGATTTCAAATTCAACTTTACCAAAAACAATCATTGATAATCGTTATTTTTTTCTTTTCTCTTGTTTCCTAAACAACTCATTTGTAAAAGAGCTCTCAGATGGCAACCTATTTATTTAATCCATTTTAATTCCACTGTTGCAACGATGATATTCTATTGAATAATTTGAAAAAAATATTTTTTTCTGACAAGACTTTTTTTGAAAATTAATAATTTCTTAATGGTTAAAAATGTATCTCCAAAAATTGGTTACAATATAAAGACTTAAGGAACTAAGCTACATTCGCAATGTTGCCACAATTACCTTGTTTTAACGAGTAGTAGCTTAGTAAAATAATTGAACTTGAGATTTTTCAATTTTTTAACTTAATTAAAGAAGTTGTGTTTTGTGTTTGATTTCATTTCAATTGTAATGTTATATTACATAGATTAATTTAACCATATTTTTGGGCATTTTAGGCAACGTTGGATTAAGGAACGGATCTGGAACTTAATAATAAAATAGTATATTTATGAGAATATTAAGAACATACTCATATGAATACACTCATATGAGTGCAAGTAAGGTGCGCGCAGTTCGTTTAAACGCACTTCAATATTATTATTATTATTATTACCACGTTTTTCTTAACTTGCTCTCTTGTCTTTCTTTCTTTCTGTCTTTCTGTTTGTCTTGGTCAAATCGTGTGATCAATTTTCGACCACTTCAATTGCTCCAATCGAGCTGAAATTTTGCATGCACTTATCTTTCCGATGACAATACAATATTCAAGCATTTTGGAAACTCAATAAATACTTTATAAAAAACTTTTTAAAAGACCACGTTTTCTACGATATGGTCACGAAACTATACGATATGGTCGAAGTGAAAAAAATTGCAATTCATGTGTGGTCATGACTTTAGTATAAAACTTTCAAATCAATCTCAATTTTTCAAACCAATATCCCTTGAACCCAATAAAAAAGTTATTTTCTACTTTTTGGTCCACGGGTAAAAACGTGGTTTTTTAAAAAGTTTTTTTATAAAGTATTTATTTTCTACTTTTTAGTTTTAAAATATTATTTAAAGTATCCATCGATCAGCTTTGCTGTCGCACAGCATAAGTTTGTAAACTAGACACTATGGGGCAAAATGAAAAAAAATCGATGATTCAAATTTTTTTTAAAAAAAATATCGATTTTATAATTATTAGCATTCTTTATCAATTATAATACCTAGATATGATTAAAAATGCAATTTAAAGCATTTTTGGTTTTATCATAGTAGGCTATTTTCAAAAAAATATCGAATTTATATCTATATCAGCATTCTTTATCATTTATAATACCTAGATATGATTAAAAATGCAATTTAAAGCATTTTTGGTTTCGATCATAGTAGGCTATTTTCAAAAAAATATCGATTTTATTTCTATATTAGCATTCTTTATCATTTATAATACCTAAATATGTTTCAAAATGCAATTTAAAGAATTTTTGGTTTCGATCATAGTAGGCTATTTTCAAAAAAAAAATATTGATTTAATATCTTTATTAGCATCCTTTATCATTTATAATACCTAGATATGTTTCAAAATGCAATTTAAATTAAAGCATTTTTGATTTCGATCATAGTAGGCTATTTTCAAAAAAATATCGATTTTTTATCTATATTAGCATTCTTTATCATTTATAATACCTAGATATGTTTTAAAATGCAATTTAAAGCATTTTTGGTTTCGATCATAGTAGGCTATTTTCAAAAAAATATCGATTTTATTTCTATATTAGCATTCTTTATCATTTATAATACCTAGATATGTTTTAAAATGCAATTTAAAGCATTTTTGGTTTCGATCATAGTAGGCTATTTTCAAAAAAATATCGATTTTATTTCTATATTAGCATACTTTACCATTTATAATACCTAAATATGTTTCAAAATGCAATTTAAAGAATTTTGGTTTTTGATCATAGTAGGCTATTTTCAAAAAAATATCGATTTTGTTTCTATATTAGCATTCTTTATCATTTATAATACCTAGATATGTTTCAAAATGCAATTTAAAGCATTTTTGATTTTGATCATAGTAGGCTATTTTCAAAAAAATATCGATTTAAAATCTATATTAGCATTCTTTATCATTTATAATACCTATTTATGTTTTAAAATGCAATTTAAAGCATTTTTGGTTTGGATCATAGTAGGCTATTTTCAAAAAAATATCGATTTTGTTTCTATATTAGCATTCTTTATCATTTATAATACCTAGATATGTTTCAAAATGCAATTTAAAGAATTTTGGTTTTTGATCATAGTAGGCTATTTTCAAAAAATATCGATTTTATTTCTATATTAGCATTCCTTATTATTTATAATACCTAGATATGATTTAAAATGCAATTTAAATTAAAGCATTTTTGGTTTCGATCATAGTAGGCTATTTTCAAAAAAACATCGATTTTATTTCTATATTAGCATTCTTTATCATTTATAATACCTAAATATGTTTCAAAATGCAATTTAAAGAATTTTGGTTTTTGATCATAGTAGGCTATTTTCAAAAAAATATCGATTTTGTTTCTATATTAGCATTCTTTATCATTTATAATACCTAGATATGATTAAAAATGCAATTTAAATTAAAGCATTTTTGGTTTCGATCATAGTAGGCTATTTTCAAAAAAAACATCGATTTTATTTCTATATTAGCATTCTTTATCATTTATAATACCTAAATATGTTTCAAAATGCAATTTAAAGAATTTTGGTTTTTGATCATAGTAGGCTATTTTCAAAAAAATATCGATTTAAAATCTATATTAGCATTCTTTATCATTTATAATACCTAGATATGATTAAAAATGCAATTTAAAGCATTTTTGGTTTCGATCATAGTAGGCTATTTTCAAAAAAAAAATATCGATTTAATATCTTTATTAGCATCCTTTATCATTTATAATACCTAGATATGTTTCAAAATGCAATTTAAATTAAAGCATTTTTGATTTCGATCATAGTAGGCTATTTTCAAAAAATATCGATTTTATTTCTATATTAGCATTCCTTATTATTTATAATACCTAGATATGATTTAAAATGCAATTTAAATTAAAGCATTTTTGGTTTCGATCATAGTAGGCTATTTTCAAAAAAACATCGATTTTATTTCTATATTAGCATTCTTTATCATTTATAATACCTAAATATGTTTCAAAATGCAATTTAAAGAATTTTGGTTTTTGATCATAGTAGGCTATTTTCAAAAAAATATCGATTTTGTTTCTATATTAGCATTCTTTATCATTTATAATACCTAGATATGTTTCAAAATGCAATTTAAAGCATTTTTGATTTTGATCATAGTAGGCTATTTTCAAAAAAATATCGATTTTATGTCTAAATTAGCATTCTTTATCATTTATAATACCTAGATATGTTTCAAAATGCAATTTAAAGCATTTTTGATTTTGATCATAGTAGGCTATTTTCGAAAAAAATATCGATTTAATATCTATATTAGCATTCTTTATCATTTATAATACCTAGATATGTTTCAAAATGCAATTAAAATTAAAGCATTTTTGATTTCGATCATAGTAGGCTATTTTCAAAAAAATATCGATTTTATATCTATATTAGCATTCTTTATCATTTAAAATACCTAAATATGTTTCAAAATGCAATTTAAAGAATTTTGGTTTTTGATCATAGTAGGCTATTTTCAAAAAAATATCGATTTTATTTCTATATTAGCATTCTTTATCATTTATAATACCTAGATATGTTTCAAAATGCAATTTAAAGCATTTTTGGTTTCTATCATAGTAGGCTATTTTCAAAAAAATATTGAATTTATATCTATATCAGCATTCTTTATCATTTATAATACCTAGAAATGTTTAAAAATGCAATTTAAGCATTATTGGTTTCGATCATAGTAGGCTATTTTCGAAAAAAATATCGATTTAATATCTATATTAGCATTCTTTATCATTTATAATACCTAGATATGTTTCAAAATGCAATTAAAATTAAAGCATTTTTGATTTCGATCACAGTAGGCTTTTTTCAAAAAAAATATCGATTTTATATTTTTTTTAGCATTCTTTATCATTTATAATAACTTGATATGTTTTAAAATGCAATTTAAAGCATTTTTGGTTTTTGATCATAATAGGCTATTTTCAAATAAATATCGATGTTATATCTATATTAGCATTCTTTATCATTTATAATACCTAGATATGTTTTAAAATGCAATTTAAAGAATTTTTGGTTTCGATCATAGTAGGCTATTTTCAAAAAAAATATCGATTTTATATTTATATTAGCATTCTTTATCATTTATAATACCTAGATATGTTTTAAAATGCAATTTAAAGCATTATTGGTTTCGATCATAGTAGGCTATTTTCAAAAAAAATATCGATTTTATATTTATATTAGCATTCTTTATCATTTATAATACCTAGATATGCTTTAAAATGCAATTTAAAGCATTTTTGGTTTTTGATCATAATAGGCTATTTTCAAATAAATATCGATGTTATATCTATATTAGCATTGTTTTTATCATTTTTAATACCTAGATATGTTCTAAAATGCAATTTAAAGAATTTTTGGTTTTCGATCATAGTAGGCTATTTTCAAACAAATATCGATTTAATATCTATATTAGCATTCTTTATCATTTATAATACCTAGATATGTTTTAAAATGCAATTTAAAGCATTATTGGTTTCGATCATAGTAGGCTATTTTCAAAAAAAATATCGATTTTATATTTATATTAGCATTCTTTATCATTTATAATACCTAGATATGCTTTAAAATGCAATTTAAAGCATTTTTGGTTTTTGATCATAATAGGCTATTTTCAAATAAATATCGATGTTATATCTATATTAGCATTGTTTTTATCATTTATAATAACTAGATATGTTTAAAATGCAATTTAAAGCATTTTTGGTTTCGATCATAGTAGGCCATTTTCAAAAAAAAATATCGATTTTATATATTTATTAGCATTCTTTATCATTTATAATAACTAGATATGTTTTAAAATGCAATTTAAAGCATTTTTGGTTTTTGATCATAATAGGCTATTTTCAAAAAAATATAGATTTTATATCTATATTAGCATTGTTTTTATCATTTATAATACCTAGATATGTTGTAAAATGCTATTTAAAGCATTTTTGGTTTGGATCATAGTAGGCTATTTTCGAAAAAAAAAAACGATTTTATATATTTATTAGCATTCTTTATCATTTATAATAACTAGATATGTTTAAAATGCAATTTAAAGCATTTTTGGTTTCGATCATAGTAGGCTATTTTCAAAAAAAATATCGATTTTATATATTTATTAGCATTCTTTATCATTTATGATACCTATTTATGTTTTAAAATGCAATTTAAAGCATTTTTGGTTTTTGATCATAATAGGCTATTTTCAAATAAATATCGATTTTATATCTATATTAGCATTCTTTATCATTTATAATAACTAGATATGTTTAAAATGCAATTTAAAGCATTTTTGGTTTTTGATCATAGTAGGCTATTTTCAAACAAATATCGATTTTATATCTATATTAGCATTCTTTATCATTTATAATAACTAGATATGTTTAAAATGCAATTTAAAGCATTTTTGGTTTCGATCATAGTAGGCTATTTTCAAAAAAATATAGATTTTATATCTATATTAGCATTCTTTATCATTTATGATACCTATTTATGTTTTAAAATGCAATTTAAAGCATTTTTGGTTTCGATCACAGTAGGCTATTTTCAAAAAAAATATCGATTTTATATCTTTATTAGCATTCTTTATCATTTATAATAACTAGATATGTTTTAAAATGCAATTTAAAGCATTTTTGGTTTTTGATCATAGTAGGCTATTTTCAACCAAATATCGATTTTATATCTATATTAGCATTCTTTATCATTTATAATACCTAGATTTATTTTAAAATGCAATTTAAAGCATTTTTGGTTTCGATCATAGTAGGCTATTTTCAAAAAAATATTGATTTTATATCTATATTAGCATTCTTTATCATTTATGATACCTATTTATGTTTTAAAATGCAATTTAAAGCATTTTTGGTTTCGATCATAGTAGGCTATTTTCAAAAAAATATTGATTTTATATCTATATTAGCATTCTTTATCATTTATAATAACTAGATATGTTTAAAATGCAATTTAAAGCATTTTTGGTTTTTGATCATAGTAGGCTATTTTCAAACAAATATCGATTTTATATCTATATTAGCATTCTTTATCATTTATAATACCTAGATTTATTTTAAAATGCAATTTAAAGCATTTTTGGTTTCGATCATAGTAGGCTATTTTCAAAAAAAATATCGATTTTATATCTTTATTAGCATTCTTTATCATTTATAATAACTAGATATGTTTTAAAATGCAATTTAAAGCATTTTTGGTTTTTGATCATAATAGGCTATTTTCAAATAAATATCGATTTTATATCTATATTAGCATTGTTTTTATCATTTATAATACCTAGATATGTTGTAAAATGCTATTTAAAGCATTTTTGGTTTGGATCATAGTAGGCTATTTTCGAAAAAAAAAACGATTTTATATATTTATTAGCATTCTTTATCATTTATAATAACTAGATATGTTTAAAATGCAATTTAAAGCATTTTTGGTTTCGATCATAGTAGGCTATTTTCAAAAAAAATATCGATTTTATATCTATATTAGCATTCTTTATCATTTATAATACCTAGATTTATTTTAAAATGCAATTTAAAGCATTTTTGGTTTCGATCATAGTAGGCTATTTTCAAAAAAATATCGATTTTATATCTATATTAGCATTCTTTATCATTTATAATACCTAGATATGTTTTAAAATGCAATTTAAAGCATTATTGGTTTGGATCATAGTAGGCTATTTTCAAAAAAAAATATCGATTTTATATTTATATTAGCATTCTTTATCATTTATAATACCTAGATATGTTTTAAAATGCAATTTAAATTAAAGCATTTTTGATTTCGATCATAGTAGGCTTTTTTCAAAAAAAATATTGATTCTATATCTTTATTAGCATTCTTATCACTTATAATACCTAGATATGTTTCAAAATGCAATTTAAATTAAAGCATTTTTGATTTCGATCATAGTTGGTTATTTTCAAAAAAAATATCGATTCTATATCTTTATTAGAATTCTTTATCATTTATAATACCTAGATATGTTTCAAAATGCAATTTATATTAAAGCATTTTTGATTTCGATCATAGTAGGCTATTTTCAAAAAAAATATCGATTTTATATCTTTATTAGCATTCTTATCATTTATAATACCTAGATATGTTTCAAAATGCAATTTATATTAAAGCATTTTTGATTTCGATCATAGTAGGCTTTTTTTCAAAAAAAATATCGATTTTATATCTTTATTAGCATTCTTATCATTTATAATACCTAGATATGTTTTAAAATGCAATTTAAAGCATTTTTGGTTTCGATCATAGTAGGCTATTTTCAAAAACAATATCGATTTTATATATTTATTAGCATTCTTTATCATTTATAATAACTAGATATGTTTTAAAATGCAATTTAAACCATTTTTGGTTTTGATCATAGTAGGCTATTTTCAAAAAAAATATAGATTTTATATCTATATTAGCATTTGTTATCATTTATAATACCTAGATATGTTTCAAAATGCAATTTAAAGCATTTTTGGTTTGGATCATAGTAGGCTATTTTCAAAAAAAATTTCGATTTTATATTTATATTAGCATTCTTTATCATTTATAATACCTAGATATGTTTCAAAATGCAATTTATATTAAAGCATTTTTGATTTCGATCATAGTAGGCTATTTTCAAAAAAAATATCGATTTTATATCTTTATTAGCATTCTTTATCATTTATCATATCTAGATTTATTTTAAAATGCAATTTTAAGCATTTTTGGTTTCGATCATAGTAGGCTATTTTCAAAAAAAATATCGATTTTATATCTTTATTAGCATTCTTTATCATTTATAATACCTAGATATGTTTTAAAATGCGATTTAAATTAAAGCATTTTTGATTTCGATCATAGTAGGCTTTTTTCAAAAAAAATATTGATTCTATATCTTTATTAGCATTCTTATCACTTATAATACCTAGATATGTTTCAAAATGCAATTTAAATTAAAGCATTTTTGATTTCGATCATAGTTGGTTATTTTCAAAAAAAATATCGATTCTATATCTTTATTAGAATTCTTTATCATTTATAATACCTAGATATGTTTCAAAATGCAATTTATATTAAAGCATTTTTGATTTCGATCATAGTAGGCTATTTTCAAAAAAAATATCGATTTTATATCTTTATTAGCATTCTTATCATTTATAATACCTAGATATGTTTCAAAATGCAATTTATATTAAAGCATTTTTGATTTCGATCATAGTAGGCTTTTTTTCAAAAAAAATATCGATTTTATATCTTTATTAGCATTCTTATCATTTATAATACCTAGATATGTTTTAAAATGCAATTTAAAGCATTTTTGGTTTCGATCATAGTAGGCTATTTTCAAAAACAATATCGATTTTATATATTTATTAGCATTCTTTATCATTTATAATAACTAGATATGTTTTAAAATGCAATTTAAACCATTTTTGGTTTCGATCATAGTAGGCTATTTTCAAAAAAATATAGATTTTATATCTATATTAGCATTTGTTATCATTTATAATACCTAGATATGTTTCAAAATGCAATTTAAAGCATTTTTGGTTTGGATCATAGTAGGCTATTTTCAAAAAAAATTTCGATTTTATATTTATATTAGCATTCTTTATCATTTATAATACCTAGATATGTTTCAAAATGCAATTTATATTAAAGCATTTTTGATTTCGATCATAGTAGGCTATTTTCAAAAAAAATATCGATTTTATATCTTTATTAGCATTCTTTATCATTTATAATACCTATTTATGTTTTAAAATGCAATTTAAAGCATTTTTGGTTTCGATCATAGTAGGCTATTTTCAAAAAAAATATCGATTTTATATCTACATTAGCATTCTTTATCATTTATAATACCTATTTATGTTTTAAAATGCAATTTAAAGCATTTTTGGTTTGGATCATAGTAGGCTATTTTCAAAAAAATATTGAATTTATATCTATATCAGCATTCTTTATCATTTATAATACCTAGAAATGTTTAAAAATGCAATTTAAGCATTATTGGTTTCGATCATAGTAGGCTATTTTCGAAAAAAATATCGATTTAATATCTATATTAGCATTCTTTATCATTTATAATACCTAGATATGTTTCAAAATGCAATTAAAATTAAAGCATTTTTGATTTCGATCATAGTAGGCTATTTTCAAAAAAAATATCGATTTTATATCTATATTAGCATTCTTTATCATTTAAAATACCTAAATATGTTTCAAAATGCAATTTAAAGAATTTTGGTTTTTGATCATAGTAGGCTATTTTCAAAAAAATATCGATTTTATATCTATATTAGCATTCTTTATCATTTATGATACCTATTTATGTTTTAAAATGCAATTTAAAGCATTTTTGGTTTCGATCACAGTAGGCTTTTTTCAAAAAAAATATCGATTTTATATTTTTTTTAGCATTCTTTATCATTTATAATAACTAGATATGTTTTAAAATGCAATTTAAAGCATTTTTGGTTTTTGATCATAATAGGCTATTTTCAAATAAATATCGATGTTATATCTATATTAGCATTCTTTATCATTTATAATACCTAGATATGTTTTAAAATGCAATTTAAAGAATTTTTGGTTTCGATCATAGTAGGCTATTTTCAAAAAAAATATCGATTTTATATTTATATTAGCATTCTTTATCATTTATAATACCTAGATATGCTTTAAAATGCAATTTAAAGCATTTTTGGTTTTTGATCATAATAGGCTATTTTCAAATAAATATCGATGTTATATCTATATTAGCATTGTTTTTATCATTTATAATACCTAGACATGTTTTAAAATGCAATTTAAAGAATTTTTGGTTTTCGATCATAGTAGGCTATTTTCAAACAAATATCGATTTAATATCTATATTAGCATTCTTTATCATTTATAATACCTAGATATGTTTTAAAATGCAATTTAAAGCATTATTGGTTTCGATCATAGTAGGCTATTTTCAAAAAAAATATCGATTTTATATTTATATTAGCATTCTTTATCATTTATAATACCTAGATATGTTTTAAAATGCAATTTAAAGCATTTTTGGTTTTTGATCATAATAGGCTATTTTCAAATATATATCGATTTTATATCTATATTAGCATTGTTTTTATCATTTATAATACCTAGATATGTTTTAAAATGCAATTTAAAGAATTTTTGGTTTTCGATCATAGTAGGCTATTTTCAAACAAATATCGATTTAATATCTATATTAGCATTCTTTATCATTTATAATACCTAGATATGCTTTAAAATGCAATTTAAAGCATTTTTGGTTTTTGATCATAATAGGCTATTTTCAAATAAATATCGATGTTATATCTATATTAGCATTGTTTTTATCATTTATAATAACTAGATATGTTTAAAATGCAATTTAAAGCATTTTTGGTTTCGATCATAGTAGGCCATTTTCAAAAAAAAATATCGATTTTATATATTTATTAGCATTCTTTATCATTTATAATACCTAGATATGTTTCAAAATGCAATTTAAATTAAAGCATTTTTGATTTCGATCATAGTAGGCTATTTTCAAAAAAAATATCGATTCTATATCTTTATTAGAATTCTTTATCATTTATAATACCTAGATATGATTCAAAATGCAATTTAAAGCATTTTTGGTTTTTGATCATAGTAGGCTATTTTCAAACAAATATCGATTTTATATCTATATTAGCATTTTTTATCATTTATAATACCTAGATTTATTTTAAAATGCAATTTAAAGCATTTTTGGTTTCGATCATAGGAGGCTATTTTCAAAAAAATATCGATTTTATATCTATATTAGCATTCTTTATCATTTATGATACCTATTTATGTTTTAAAATGCAATTTAAAGCATTTTTGGTTTCGATCACAGTAGGCTATTTTCAAAAAAAATATCGATTTTATATCTTTATTAGAATTCTTTATCATTTATAATACCTAGATATGAATCAAAATGCAATTTAAATTAAAGCATTTTTGATTTCGATCATAGTAGGCTATTTTCAAAAAAAATATCGATTCTATATCTTTATTAGAATTCTTTATCATTTATAATACCTAGATATGATTCAAAATGCAATTTAAAGCATTTTTGATTTCGATCATAGGAGGCTATATTCAAAAAAATATCGATTTTATATCTATATTAGCATTCTTTATCATTTATGATACCTATTTATGTTTTAAAATGCAATTTAAAGCATTTTTGGTTTCGATCACAGTAGGCTATTTTCAAAAAAAATATCGATTTTATATCTTTATTAGCATTCTTTATCATTTATAATAACTAGATATGTTTTAAAATGCAATTTAAAGCATTTTTGGTTTTTGATCATAGTAGGCTATTTTCAAACAAATATCGATTTTATATCTATATTAGCATTCTTTATCATTTATAATACCTAGATTTATTTTAAAATGCAATTTAAAGCATTTTTGGTTTCGATCATAGTAGGCTATTTTCAAAAAAATATTGATTTTATATCTATATTAGCATTCTTTATCATTTATGATACCTATTTATGTTTTAAAATGCAATTTAAAGCATTTTTGGTTTCGATCATAGTAGGCTATTTTCAAAAAAATATTGATTTTATATCTATATTAGCATTCTTTATCATTTATAATAACTAGATATGTTTAAAATGCAATTTAAAGCATTTTTGGTTTTTGATCATAGTAGGCTATTTTCAAACAAATATCGATTTTATATCTATATTAGCATTCTTTATCATTTATAATACCTAGATTTATTTTAAAATGCAATTTAAAGCATTTTTGGTTTCGATCATAGTAGGCTATTTTCAAAAAAAATATCGATTTTATATCTTTATTAGCATTCTTTATCATTTATAATAACTAGATATGTTTTAAAATGCAATTTAAAGCATTTTTGGTTTTTGATCATAATAGGCTATTTTCAAATAAATATCGATTTTATATCTATATTAGCATTGTTTTTATCATTTATAATACCTAGATATGTTGTAAAATGCTATTTAAAGCATTTTTGGTTTGGATCATAGTAGGCTATTTTCGAAAAAAAAAACGATTTTATATATTTATTAGCATTCTTTATCATTTATAATAACTAGATATATTTAAAATGCAATTTAAAGCATTTTTGGTTTCGATCATAGTAGGCTATTTTCAAAAAAAATATCGATTTTATATATTTATTAGCATTCTTTATCATTTATAATACCTAGATATGTTTTAAAATGCAATTTAAATTAAAGCATTTTTGATTTCGATCATAGTAGGCTTTTTTCAAAAAAAATATTGATTCTATATCTTTATTAGCATTCTTATCACTTATAATACCTAGATATGTTTCAAAATGCAATTTAAATTAAAGCATTTTTGATTTCGATCATAGTTGGTTATTTTCAAAAAAAATATCGATTCTGTATCTTTATTAGAATTCTTTATCATTTATAATACCTAGATATGTTTCAAAATGCAATTTATATTAAAGCATTTTTGATTTCGATCATAGTAGGCTATTTTCAAAAAAAATATCGATTTTATATCTTTATTAGCATTCTTATCATTTATAATACCTAGATATGTTTTAAAATGCAATTTAAAGCATTTTTGGTTTCGATCATAGTAGGCTATTTTCAAAAACAATATCGATTTTATATATTTATTAGCATTCTTTATCATTTATAATAACTAGATATGTTTTAAAATGCAATTTAAACCATTTTTGGTTTCGATCATAGTAGGCTATTTTCAAAAAAATATAGATTTTATATCTATATTAGCATTTGTTATCATTTATAATACCTAGATATGTTTCAAAATGCAATTTAAAGCATTTTTGGTTTGGATCATAGTAGGCTATTTTCAAAAAAAATTTCGATTTTATATTTATATTAGCATTCTTTATCATTTATAATACCTAGATATGTTTCAAAATGCAATTTATATTAAAGCATTTTTGATTTCGATCATAGTAGGCTATTTTCAAAAAAAATATCGATTTTATATCTTTATTAGTATTCTTTATCATTTATCATATCTAGATTTATTTTAAAATGCAATTTTAAGCATTTTTGGTTTCGATCATAGTAGGCTATTTTCAAAAAAAATATCGATTTTATATCTTTATTAGCATTCTTAATCATTTATAATACCTAGATATGTTTCAAAATGCAATTTAAATTAAAGCATTTTTGATTTCGATCATAGCCAATGGGTGCCGATGGTTCTTATTCTTCGAAAATGGTCCTTATTCTTCGAAATCGAAAATTCGAATTTGAATTTTTTTCAAAAAATGAAAATCCGTTAAAAATATTTCATCAAAAAATTATATTTGTTTACATCAGTAAAATTTTGATTAATTTTCATTAATTATGGGTAAAACCTGCAAAATTGCAAGCTGCAACAAAAATAAAACAATTACAAATCTTTTTAAAGTACCTAAGCACTCATTAAACAAAGATAAATGGTTGTTATTTTTAAAATCAAACAACATAAGTGTCGACGGAAGTGAGATTTCTGCTGTAAGTGATTGTAACACATTCAAGACAAAATTTTCAGATATTGTTCTTAGTCAGGTTGAAATTCCATTTGAGCATTGTTCAAAGACTATTGAAAATTTAATATTATTTTTTGTAACTTTTCGATCAAAACTTGAGCTTCATTGTCGATTGTTACATTCAAAAAACAAATTTGCGTCGAGGAATTGATTTTTGTTCATAAATAAATTTAACGGTTTTTAAAATTTCAAAATTTTTTATAAAAAATTATTTTTCGACTTTTTTCGAAACAGGTTTGAATTTTAGAAAAAATAACGGTCTACATTGTTGTAGGCACCCATTGGGATCATAGTAGGTTATTTTCAAAAAAATATCGATTTTATATCTATATTAGCATTCCTTATCATTTATAATACCTAGATATGATTTAAAATGCAATTTAAAGCATTTTTGGTTTAGATCACAGTAGGCTATTTTCAAAAAAATATCGATTTTATATCTATATTAGCATTCCTTATCATTTATAATACCTATATATGATTTAATTTGCAATTTAAAGCATTTTTGGTTTCGATCATAGTAGGCTATTTTCAAAAAAATATCGATTTTATATCTATATTAGCATTCCTTATCATTTATAATACCTAGATATGTTTCAAAATGCAATTTAAATTAAAGCATTTTTGATTTCGATCATAGTAGGTGATTTTCAAAAAAATATAGATTTTATATCTATATTAGCATTCTTTATCATTTATAATACCTAGATATGCTTTAAAATGCAATTTAAAGCGTTTTTGGTTTCAATCATAGTAGGCTTTTTTCAAAAAAAAATCGATTTTATATCTTTATTAGCATTCTCATCATTTATAATACCTAGATATGTTTCAAAATGCAATTTAAATTAAAGCATTTTTGATTTCGATCATAGTAGGTGATTTTCAAAAAAATATAGATTTTATATCTATATTAGCATTCCTTATCATTTATAATACCTAGATATGATTTAAAATGCAATTTAAAGCATTTTTGGTTTCGATCACAGTAGGCTATTTTCAAAAAAAATATCGATTTTATATCTTTATTAGCATTCTTTATCATTTATAATAACTAGATATGTTTAAAATGCAATTTAAAGCATTTTTGGTTTTTGATCATAGTAGGCTATTTTCAAACAAATATCGATTTTATATCTATATTAGCATTCTTTATCATTTATAATACCTAGATTTATTTTAAAATGCAATTTAAAGCATTTTTGGTTTCGATCATAGTAGGCTATTTTCAAAAAAATATTGATTTTATATCTATATTAGCATTCTTTATCATTTATGATACCTATTTATGTTTTAAAATGCAATTTAAAGCATTTTTGGTTTCGATCACAGTAGGCTATTTTCAAAAAAAATATCGATTTTATATATTTATTAGCATTGTTTTTATCATTTATAATACCTAGATATGTTGTAAAATGCTATTTAAAGCATTTTTGGTTTCGATCATAGTAGGCTATTTTCAAAAAAATATTGATTTTATATCTATATTAGCATTCTTTATCATTTATGATACCTATTTATGTTTTAAAATGCAATTTAAAGCATTTTTGGTTTCGATCATAGTAGGCTATTTTCAAAAAAATATTGATTTTATATCTATATTAGCATTCTTTATCATTTATGATACCTATTTATGTTTTAAAATGCAATTTAAAGCATTTTTGGTTTCGATCATAATAGGCTATTTTCAAATAAATATCGATTTTATATCTATATTAGCATTGTTTTTATCATTTATAATACCTAGATATGTTGTAAAATGCTATTTAAAGCATTTTTGGTTTGGATCATAGTAGGCTATTTTCGAAAAAAAAAACGATTTTATATATTTATTAGCATTCTTTATCATTTATAATAACTAGATATGTTTAAAATGCAATTTAAAGCATTTTTGGTTTTTGATCATAATAGGCTATTTTCAAATAAATATCGATTTTATATCTATATTAGCATTCTTTATCATTTATAATACCTAGATTTATTTTAAAATGCAATTTAAAGCATTTTTGGTTTCGATCATAGTATGCTATTTTCAAAAAAATATAGATTTTATATCTATATTAGCATTCCTTATCATTTATAATACCTAGATATGTTTCAAAATGCAATTTAAAGCATTATTGGTTTCGAGCATAGTAGGCTTTTTTCAAAAAAATATAGATTTTATATCTATATTAGCATTCTTTATCATTTATAATACCTAGATATGCTTTAAAATGCAATTTAAATTAAAGCATTTTTGATTTCGATCATAGTAGGCTTTTTTCAAAAAAAATATTGATTCTATATCTTTATTAGCATTCTTATCACTTATAATACCTACATATGTTTCAAAATGCAATTTAAATTAAAGCATTTTTGATTTCGATCATAGTTGGTTATTTTCAAAAAAAATATCGATTCTATATCTTTATTAGAATTCTTTATCATTTATAATACCTAGATATGTTTCAAAATGCAATTTATATTAAAGCATTTTTGATTTCGATCATAGTAGGCTTTTTTTCAAAAAAAATATCGATTTTATATCTTTATTAGCATTCTTATCATTTATAATACCTAGAAATGTTTCAAAATGCAATTTATATTAAAGCATTTTTGATTTCGATCATAGTAGGCTATTTTCAAAAAAAATATCGATTTTATATCTTTATTAGCATTCTTATCATTTATAATACCTAGATATGTTTCAAAATGCAATTTATATTAAAGCATTTTTGATTTCGATCATAGTAGGCTTTTTTTCAAAAAAAATATCGATTTTATATCTTTATTAGCATTCTTATCATTTATAATACCTAGATATGTTTTAAAATGCAATTTAAAGCATTTTTGGTTTCGATCATAGTAGGCTATTTTCAAAAACAATATCGATTTTATATATTTATTAGCATTCTTTATCATTTATAATAACTAGATATGTTTTAAAATGCAATTTAAACCATTTTTGGTTTCGATCATAGTAGGCTATTTTCAAAAAAATATAGATTTTATATCTATATTAGCATTTGTTATCATTTATAATACCTAGATATGTTTCAAAATGCAATTTAAAGATTTTTGGTTTGGATCATAGTAGGCTATTTTCAAAAAAAATTTCGATTTTATATTTATATTAGCATTCTTTATCATTTATAATACCTAGATATGTTTCAAAATGCAATTTATATTAAAGCATTTTTGATTTCGATCATAGTAGGCTATTTTCAAAAAAAATATCGATTTTATATCTTTATTAGCATTCTTTATCATTTATCATATCTAGATTTATTTTAAAATGCAATTATAAGCATTTTTGGTTTCGATCATAGTAGGCTATTTTCAAAAAAAATATCGATTTTATATCTTTATTAGCATTCTTTATCATTTATAATACCTAGATATGTTTCAAAATGCAATTTAAATTAAAGCATTTTTGATTTCGATCATAGTAGGCTATTTTCAAAAAAATATCGATTTTATATCTATATTAGCATTCCTTATCATTTATAATACCTAGATATGATTTAAAATGCAATTTAAAGCATTTTTGGTTTAGATCACAGTAGGCTATTTTCAAAAAAATATCGATTTTATATCTATATTAGCATTCCTTATCATTTATAATACCTATATATGATTTAAAATGCAATTTAAAGCATTTTTGGTTTCGATCATAGTAGGCTATTTTCAAAAAAATATCGATTTTATATCTATATTAGCATTCCTTATCATTTATAATACCTAGATATGTTTCAAAATGCAATTTAAAGCATTATTGGTTTCGAGCATAGTAGGCTTTTTTCAAAAAAATATAGATTTTATATCTATATTAGCATTCTTTATCATTTATAATACCTAGATATGCTTTAAAATGCAATTTAAAGCGTTTTTGGTTTCAATCATAGTAGGCTTTTTTCAAAAAAAAAATCGATTTTATATCTTTATAAGCATTCTCATCATTTATAATACCTAGATATGTTTCAAAATGCAATTTAAATTAAAGCATTTTTGATTTCGATCATAGTAGGTGATTTTCAAAAAAATATAGATTTCATATCTATATTAGCATTCCTTATCATTTATAATACCTAGATATGATTTAAAATGCAATTTAAAGCATTTTTGGTTTCGATCACAGTAGGCTATTTTCAAAAAAAATATCGATTTTATATCTTTATTAGCATTCTTTATCATTTATAATACCTAGATATGTTTCAAAATGCAATTTAAATTAAAGCATTTTTGATTTCGATTATAGTAGGTTGGAGTAGGTTATTTTCAAAAAAAAATCGATTTTATATCTATATTAGCATTCCTTATCATTTATAATACCTAGATATGATTTAAAATGCAATTTAAAGCATTTTTGGTTTCGATCATAGTAGGCTATTTTCAAAAAAATATCGATTTAATATCTATATTAGCATTCTTTATCATTTATGATACCTATTTATGTCTTAAAATGCAATTTAAAGCATTTTTGGTTTCGATCACAGTAGGCTATTTTCAAAAAAAATATCGATTCTATATCTTTATTAGCATTCTTTATCATTTATAATACCTAGATATGTTTCAAAATGCAATTTAAATTAAAGCATTTTTGATTTCGATTATAGTAGGTTATTTTCAAAAAAAAAAATCGATTTTATATCTATATTAGCATTCCTTATCATTTATAATACCTAGATATGATTTAAAATGCAATTTAAAGCATTTTTGGTTTCGATCATAGTAGGCTATTTTCAAAAAAATATCGATTTAATATCTATATTAGCATTCTTTATCATTTATGATACCTAAATATGTCTTAAAATGCAATTTAAAGCATTTTTGGTTTCGATCACAGTAGGCTATTTTCAAAAAAAATATCGATTTTATATCTTTATTATTATTCTTTATCATTTATAATACCTAGATATGTTTCAAAATGCAATTTAAATTAAAGCATTTTTGATTTCGATTATAGTAGGTTATTTTCAAAAAAAAAATCGATTTTATATCTATATTAGCATTCCTTATCATTTATAATACCTAGATATGTTTCAAAATGCAATTTAAAGAATTTTGGTTTTTGATCAAAGTAGGCTATTTTCAAAAAAATATCGATTTTATATCTATATTAGCATTGTTTTTATCATTTATAATACCTAGATATGTTTCAAAATGCAATTTAAAGAATTTTTGGTTTTTGATCATAGTAGGCTATTTTCAAACAAATAACGATTTTATATCTATATTAGCATTCTTTATCATTTATAATACCTAGATTTCTTTTAAAATGCAATTTAAAGCATTTTTGGTTTCGATCATAGTAGGCTATTTTCAAAAAAATATCGATTTAATATCTATATTAGCATTCTTTATCATTTATGATACCTATTTATGTCTTAAAATGCAATTTAAAGCATTTTTGGTTTCGATCACAGTAGGCTATTTTCAAAAAAAATATCGATTTTATATCTTTATTAGCATTCTTTATCATTTATAATACCTAGATATGTTTCAAAATGCAATTTAAATTAAAGCATTTTTGATTTCGATTATAGTAGGTTATTTTCAAAAAAAAAAATCGATTTTATATCTTTATTAGCATTCTTTATCATTTATAATACCTAGATATGTTTCAAAATGCAATTTAAATTAAAGCATTTTTGATTTCGATCATAGTAGGCTATTTTCAAAAAAATATCGATTTAATATCTATATTAGCATTCTTTATCATTTATGATACCTATTTATGTCTTAAAATGCAATTTAAAGCATTTTTGGTTTCGATCACAGTAGGCTATTTTCAAAAAAATATCGATTTTATATCTATATTAGCATTGTTTTTATCATTTATAATACCTAGATATGTTTTAAAATGCAATTTAAAGAATTTTTGGTTTTTGATCATAGTAGGCTATTTTCAAACAAATAACGATTTTATATCTATATTAGCATTCTTTATCATTTATAATACCTAGATTTCTTTTAAAATGCAATTTAAAGCATTTTTGGTTTCGATCATAGTAGACTATTTTCAAAAAAATATCGATTTAATATCTATATTAGCATTCTTTATCATTTATGATACCTATTTATGTCTTAAAATGCAATTTAAAGCATTTTTGATTTCGATTATAGTAGGTTATTTTCAAAAAAAAAAATCGATTTTATATCTATATTAGCATTCCTTATCATTTATAATACCTAGATATGTTTCAAAATGCAATTTAAAGAATTTTGGTTTTTGATCATTGTAGGCTATTTTCAAATAAATATCGATTTTATATCTATATTAGCATTGTTTTTATCATTTATAAAAACCTAGATATGTTTTAAAATGCAATTTAAAGAATTTTTGGTTTTTGATCATAGTAGGCTATTTTCAAACAAATAACGATTTTATATCTATATTAGCATTCTTTATCATTTATAATACCTAGATTTCTTTTAAAATGCAATTTAAAGCATTTTTGGTTTCGATCATAGTAGGCTATTTTCAAAAAAATATCGATTTAATATCTATATTAGCATTCTTTATCATTTATGATACCTATTTATGTCTTAAAAATGCAATTTAAAGCATTTTTGGTTTCGATCACAGTAGGCTATTTTCAAAAAAAATATCGATTTTATATCTTTATTAGCATTCTTTATCATTTATAATACCTAGATTTCTTTTAAAATGCAATTTAAAGCATATTTGGTTTCGATTATAGTAGGCTATTTTCAAAAAAATATCGATTTAATATCTATATTAGCATTCTTTATGATTTATGATACCTATTTATGTCTAAAAATGCAATTTAAAGCATTTTTGGTTTCGATCACAGTAGGCTATTTTCAAAAAAAATATCGATTTAATATCTTTATTAGCATTCTTTATCATTTATAATACCTAGATATGTTTAAAAATGCAATTTAAAGCATTTTTGATTTCGATCATAGTAGGCTATTTTCAAAAAAATATCGATTTAATATCTTTATTAGCATTCTTTATCATTTATAATACCTAGATATGTTTCAAAATGCAATTTAAATTAAAGCATTTTTGATTTCGATCATAGTAGGCTATTTTCAAAAAAATATAGATTTTATGTCTATATTAGCATTTGTTATCATTTATAATACCTAGATATGTTTTAAAATGCAATTTAAAGCATTTTTGGTTTGGATCATAGTAGGTTTTTTTCAAAAAAAATATCGATTTTATATTTATATTAGCATTCTTTATCATTTATAATACCTAGATATGCTTTAAAATGCAATTTAAAGCATTTTTGATTTCGATCATAGTAGGCTATTTTCAAAAAAAATATCGATTTAATATCTTTATTAGCATTCTTTATCATTTATAATACCTAGATATGTTTCAAAATGCAATTTAAAGCATTTTTGATTTCGATCATAGTAGGCTATTTTCAAAAAAATATCGATTTAATATCTTTATTAGCATTCTTTATCATTTATAATACCTAGATATGTTTCAAAATGCAATTTAAATTAAAGCATTTTTGATTTCGATCATAGTAGGCTATTTTCAAAAAAAATATCGATTTTATATCTATATTAGCATTCCTTATCATTTATAATACCTAGATATGATTTAAAATGCAATTTAAAGCATTTTTGGTTTCGATCATAGTAGGCTATTTTCAAAAAAATATCGATTTTTTATCTATATTAGCATTCTTTATCATTTATAATACCTAGATATGATTCAAAATGCAATTTAAATTAAAGCATTTTTGATTTCGATCATAGTAGGTTATTTTCAAAAAAATATCGATTTTATATCTATATTAGCATTCCTTATCATTTATAATACCTAGATATGATTTAAAATGCAATTTAAAGCATTTTTGGTTTCGATCACAGTAGGCTATTTTCAAAAAAAATATCGATTTTATATCTTTATTAGCATTCTTTATCATTTAAAATACCTGAATATGTTTCAAAATGCAATTTAAAGAATTTTGGTTTTTGATCAAAGTAGGTTTTTTTCAAAAAAATATCGATTTTATATCTATATTAGCATTGTTTTTATCATTTATAATACCTAGATATGTTTTAAAATGCAATTTAAAGAATTTTTTGTTTTTGATCATAGATGGCTATTTTCAAACAAATAACGATTTTATATCTATATTAGCATTCTTTATCATTTATAATACCTAGATTTATTTTAAAATGCAATTTAAAGCATTTTTGGTTTCGATCATAGTAGGCTATTTTCAAAAAAATATAGATTTTATATCTATATTAGCATTCTTTATCATTTATAATACCTAGATATGTTTTGAAATGCAATTTAAAGCATTATTGGTTTCGAGCATAGTAGGCTTTTTTCAAAAAAATATAGATTTTATATCTATATTAGCATTTGTTATCATTTATAATACCTAGATATGTTTCAAAATGCAATTTAAAGCATTTTTGGTTTCGATCATAGTAGGCTATTTTCAAAAAAAAAATCGATTTTATATCTTTATTAGCATTTTTTATCATTTATAATACCTTGATATGGTTTAAAATGCAATTTAACGCATTTATGGTTTCGATCATAGCAGGCTATTTTCAAAAAAATATCGATTTTATTTCTATATTATCATTCTTTATCATTTATAATACCTAGATATGTTTTAAAATGCAATTTAAAGCATTTTTGGTTTCGATCATAGTAGGCTATTTTTAAAAAAATATCGATTTTATGTCTATATTAGCATTCTTTATCATTTATAATACCTAGATATGTTTCAAAATGCAATTTAAAGCATTTTTGGTTTCGATCATAGTAGGCTATTTTCAAAAAAAAATATCGATTTTATATCTGTATTAGCATTCTTTATCATTTATAATACCTAGATATGTTTCAAAATGCAATTTAAAGCATTTTTGGTTTCGATCATAGTAGGCTATTTTAAAAAAAAAATATCGATTTTATATCTATATTAGCATTCTTTATCATTTATAATACCTAGATATGTTTCAAAATGCAGTTTAAAGCATTTTTGGTTTCGATTATAGTAGGCTAATTTCAAAAAATATCGATTTTATAAATATTAGCATTCTTTATTATTTATATTACCTAGATATGTTCCAAAATGCAACTTAAAGCATTTTTGGTTTCGATCATAGTAGGCTATTTTAAAAAAAAATATCGATTTTATATCTATATTAGCATTCTTCATCATTTATAATACCTAGATATGTTCCAAAATGCAATTTAAAGCATTTTTGGTTTCGATCATAGTAGGCTATTTTCAAAAAAATATCGATTTTATATCTATATTAGCATTCTTTATCATTTATAATACCTAGATATGTTTTAAAATGCAATTTAAAGCATTTTTGGTTTCGATCATAGTAGGCTTTTTTCAAAAAAATATCGATTTTATTTCTATATTAGCATTCTTTATCATTTATAATACCTAGATATGTTTCAAAATGCAATTTAAAGCATTTTTGGTTTCGATCATAGTAGGCTAATTTCAAAAAATATCGATTTTATAAATATAAGCATTCTTTATCATTTATAATATCTAGATATGTTTTAAAATGCAATTTAAAGCATTTTTGGTTTCGATCATAGTAGGCTATTTTCAAAAAAATATCGATTTTATATCTACATTAGCATTCTTCATCATTTATAATACCTAGATATGTTCCAAAATGCAATTTAAAGCATTTTTGGTTTCGATCATGGTAACTTTTTTTCAAAAAAATATCGATTTTATATCTATATTAGCATTCTTTATCATTTATAATACCTAGATATGATTTAAAATGCAATTTAACGCATTTATGGTTTCGATCATAGTAGGCTATTTTAAAATAAATATCGATTTTATGTCTATATTAGCATTCTTAATCATTTAAAATACCTAGATATGTTTCAAAATGCAATTTAAAGCATTTTTGGTTTCGATCATAGTAGGCTAATTTCAAAAAATATCGATTTTATAAATATTAGCATTCTTTATTATTTATATTACCTAGATATGTTTTAAAATGCAATTTAAAGCATTTTTGGTTTCGATCATAGTAGGCTATTTTAAAAAAAATATTGATTTTATGTCTATATTAGCATTCTTAATCATTTAAAATACCTAGATATGTTTCAAAATGCAATTTAAAGCATTTTTGGTTTCGATCATAGTAGGCCATTTTCAAAAAAATATCGATTTTATATCTACATTAGCATTCTTCATCATTTATAATACCTAGATATGTTCCAAAATGCAATTTAAAGCATTTTTGGTTTCGATCATGGTAGGTTTTTTTCAAAAAAATATCGATTTTATATCTATATTAGCATTCTTTATCATTTATAATACCTAGATATGATTTAAAATGCAATTTAACGCATTTATGGTTTCGATCATAGTAGGCTATTTTAAAAAAAATATCGATTTTATGTCTATATTAGCATTCTTAATCATTTAAAATACCTAGATATGTTTCAAAATGCAATTTAAAGCATTTTTGGTTTCGATCATAGTAGGCTATTTTCAAAAAAATATCGAATTTATTTCTATATTAGCATTCTTTATCATTTATAATACCTAGATATGTTTTAAAATGCAATTTAAAGCATTTTTGGTTTCGATCATAGTAGGCTATTTTCAAAAAAATATCGATTTTATGTCTATATTAGCATTCTTAATCATTTAAAATACCTAGATATGTTTCAAAATGCAATTTAAATTAAAGCATTTTTGATTTCGATCATAGTAGGCTATTTTCAAAAAAATATCGATTTTATATCTTTATTAGTATTCTTTATCATTTATAATACCTAGATATGATTTAAAATGCAATTTAAAGCATTTTTGGTTTCGATAATGGTAGGCTATTTTCAAAAAAATATCGATTTTATATCTTTATTAACATTTTTTATCATTTATAATACCTATATATGTTTCAAAATGCAATTTAAAGCATTTTTGGTTTCGATCATATTAATAATAATTTCTAATTTATTCCTTAATTATTCACAGAAGTTTGTAGAAATAGACTTATCCTTTACCTAATCTATCCAGCTACCTTTAAAATTCAAATTTAACTTAATTAATTTTTTGAATTTTGTAACTTCACCTGAGTGCACACATGAGTTATTCACAGGGGGAAAATAACTTGGTGTGAAACGTGTACGCCAAAAATTTCACAAAAATGACGTGAAATTTCACACCATTTCACGCCAATGGTGTGAAATTTCACGTCATTTCACGCCAATTTCACGCCAGTGGTGTGAAATTTCACGCCAATGTCGTGAAAATTTTAATCGAAAAAAAAATAATTAACAGTCTTTTTTTTAATATTTTATAGAAGTTGACATACATATATTTAAATTTATTTAAAATTATTATAATGTTTTAATTTTTTTTTTAAGTAAACTAAGGAACCTTTGAGTAATTAAAGTTCCTGACAAATCACATTTGTTCAGCATCTTTGGAAGCTTTATCTAAAAAAGGAGTGTTTTGTATTTTCCCGAAAAGCAAAATAACGAAAAACAATTTTTACGAATTTTCAAATTTACGAATGTTCATTTTTACGAAAATTTTTATGGTAAAAACCAGAGATCGAAGCCGATTTTTTCGGCTTAACTCAATTTTTGATTTTTTTGATAGAAAAAAGCCATTTAACACCCATTTTAAGTATTTCAATTGAACTTTACATGCTTTACTATGATTCTGTGAAATATTTTTTCAGCATGTAGCTATAGTAAGCTCTGAATTTCAATTTAGCCGATTTTCGGCTTAACATTCTTTAACTTGAAATTCTGAGCTCACTATAGCTACATGCTGAAAAAATATTTCACAGAATCATAGTAAAGCATGTAAAGTTCAATTTAACCCGTTAATTACGGAATTTTTTTGGGACATTAGAGTGCATTTATTTGATGAATTACAGTATAAAAATAAGTTTGACGAAAAGTTTGGCTCAAATAAATGCACAGATTTAATAGAATTAACAAATTTTGTCCGTAACATATATGTTACGCTAGGAGTTTGCAAGCAAAAAATTATTTTCTTCCAAAAACTTAAATTCTTTTATTTCACCTCTTTGCTTTACATATGTCAATAATGCAATACTTTTTAATTAATTATATGCTATTTCACATAATTGGACTTTAATTTAAACACTCTAATTCATAGGAAAACGAAAATAACTCAAAAATATATACACTTTTATTTTATGTCATATCTTTGAAATGAGACATTTTTCAGCGTTTATACCTCACCAACTCGTTATTTTCACTCTATTTTATTAATCATTGAACTAGGAATCACGCGAAATCAGTCTAAATCATAAAAAAATCACTTTAAAATTTTCTCCAAATTTTATAATCAAATTTTTTTTCCAATGGAAAAAATTCTTCCATGAAGCACTAATGTTAATATTTATGCCAAAAAATACGTCACTCTTATCATGATTAAGCCGTACACATAATGATTTGGCTTAAATCAAAGCCAAATTAATTTAATTAATTAAATAATATTTTAAATCCAAAACACTAAAATATTTGCAAAAAACTAGCGTTACACATATGTAACGGGCAATTTATATCGTATTTTCCTAGCGTTACATATATGTTACATTTATTATCGTCACATAGTTAATGTATTTAACTATGCTTTATCTTTATTATTGAGTTTTTAACTATAACTATAGATGCTTTACTTTATAAATCTGTCCAGCTCTGATCAAAAATGTGTCAGAAAATGTTGAAATTTTGAGTTTCAAAATGACTAAATTTTCAATGTATAAGAAAAGTTTAATTAACTTCTCTAATTTACATAATTATGCAACATTAAATGTTGAAGAAGGTACTTGATCTAGCTATAAATGTATATCATTAATAAGATTCAATGTAAAACCAACTACTGTAGAGAATTTAACGAAAAAGTTGGCGTAACATATATGTTACGCTAGTAAAGAACGGGTTAAATACTTGAAATGGGTGTTTAATGGCTTTTTCTATCAAAAAAATCAAAAATTGAGTCAAGCCGAAAAAATCGGCTTCGATCTCTGGTAAAAACGTATAGGATATAATTTGAATCTCAAAAAACCGTTGGATAAAATCAAATATTGAGACAGTTAAAAGTAATTTAATCATTTAAATGCGATTAGATGTGATAAAATAATTATTAAAAGATGAAGGATTAATAGAACTGAAAAAAAGATTTGCATTTATTTAAATGCGAAATATTTTTTCTATAAAAATTTTATTTTGCTATAAAATTTTCTCATGGAATTACCCATAAAACAAGAAAAAATATTACACATTTAAATAAATGCAATTCTTTTTGTAGTTCTATTAATCCTTCATCTTATAATAATTATTATATCATATCTATTCGCATTTAAATGATGAAATTGATGTAAATTGTCTTTTAATGTTTGATTTAACCAACGGTTTTTTGAGATTCAAATTATATCCTATAAGTTTTTACCATAAAAATTTTCGTAAAAATGAGCATTCGTAAATTTGTAATTCGTAATAACGGTTATTCGTTATTTTGCTTTTCGGGAAAATACAAAACACTCCTAAAACAGTCTTGCATTCTTCAATTGATGGATAGTATACAGGAACATCATTCGAAATCAAACTATCAGATTTGATCTTTTCGTTCTCAGGCAAAACAAAGTTTTCTCGCAAATCAAACGCAATATCATGAAGAATTTGAATTCTATTGATTTTCTCGAGAACTTCTAGAAAGCTAAAATCAATATTCATAAACACTAAACTCATTAGTCTTAAACTCTTACCCAATCTTTTGTAGTTCACATCTGAGTGTTAGAATTGTAAAAAATCAGCTTATTTTTATCAAAATTTAATGATTTTTTTTAAAAAAAATTGTTTGTTTATGTTTAAAAACACGATTAAACAAAAACAATACTTACTTTTGAGCATTGTAATGCAGCTTAAATGTTTAAAGCTCACAATTGTGTGTAGCTAATGAGTTGTAGGTGATCTTTTAAATCACAGAATAACTTGTCAATGTAAACAAACCTGAGGAAAATTTTTAAATTTGACCGTTATGAAAAATGTTTTTCAAAAAACCATCAATTAAACTATTTTAATTTAAACTAACGAAGACAAGTTTTGTAGGATTTTAAAAGAAAATTATTACGAAGATTTAAAAAACCAACAGTAAGTTGAAAATTCGAATTTTGAAGGATAAGGACTTGGTGGCACATGAAAATTATAACTAGTCATATAAAAAGACAAGAAGACCATTATACTGTCTATAAAACTATCTTAGGTTTACTTATTTAAATTAAAAAAGTTTATTTTCAAACCTTAATGGTTAATGGAATATTAAATGAAAGGCTTTCTGGTCGTAAAAAAAATCACTAAATGTATTTTAATTTTTTTTTATATTGGCGTGAAAAATGTATGCTATTTCACGTCAGTGGTGTGAAATTTCACGCCATTTCACGCCAGTTTCACGCCAGTGGTGTGAAATTTCACTCCATTTCACGCCAGTGGTGTGAAATTTCACAACTCTGGTGTGAAATGGCGTACACGTTTCACACCAAGTTATTTTCCCCCTGGTTATTCAATAATAAAAATGTTGCGTGTTGCATGTTGCATTCTGATTTTGAGTATGCTAATGGTTTTCCCCAGTGAGCCTAATACATGTCACATGAGAATGGGCTCACTGTATGAAATGAGCACATTCTCACAAAAGATTGCAAGCTCACAAATAATGTGCTCTGAGTATGCTTATTGTTTGTTCGGCGTAGCTTAGTAAAGGATCTAAAAACTGTTGAAGTTTAAAATATCTTTACTAGCCCGAATGGCACAAAACGGTTAATTGATCAGAAATCCGACACCAAGCAAGTGTGACTCTGGCATGATGCTGGATTTAAATCAAAGCTAGCACCATGCCAGAGTCATGCCGGCTTGACACCGGATTTCTATTCGATTAACCGACTTGTGCTATTCGGGTAAGCTAGTAGCTTACTTAAGAAAAGTAGCTTATAACGGTAATTATAAGTGCTGCTGCACTATTCTTCTCTTTTGAATGATCTTTATTTAATATTCGAATAAAAACCATGTTTGTGAAAAATTCACTTCTTATTTATATTAGCGGTTGCTACTATTGAAGCATCTAAAAGGAAGAAGCAAACTTCTGGATGTCAAAACCACAGAAAAAAGTGTGACTCCGAATAAAGGATCCCGAGCGGGACTCGAACCCACGTCCTACGATTTATCGGGATATCGGGGATTAGCATATTAGTATATTTTTTCCTCAATTCAATTCATTCAATTTATTTTTCTTAAATTGTACAACATTGTCACTAAAACCATTAAGCGCTACAATTTTATTTTCTTAAAGTAATAATTCTTAAATCTTTATTACGTACGCCAATCATTATTACGTTTATTACGCCAATTAGAAATTCTTTAGATTTTAGAACAAGTGTTCAGGTCACAATGTCTCCAGGTGCTACATAATTCTTGATCTTGCATTTGATTTTTGCACCTAAGAAGCCGAAGTATTTAAACTTCTAAAATTTATTTTAAGGATTTCTTTAATTTTTTCCCCACATATAAGTCATCACTGATTTATCTCAATAATTCATGTGTCCAAATATAGTCTTCGACTCATTATCAGTATTCATTCAGCGTAAGAAAATAATATTCTGCTTATACACAATACAATGGAAAGAATCCTCCATACTGACAAATTCTTTATTTTTATTATTATTTAACCTGTTGTGTTTTGTGTTGAAAAAGAGATATTGAGAATCAACAACTTCAGCTAATTAAGATAAAGTTTTTGTTCACACTTGAATAGAACATTCCTTTTTGTTATATATACTTTTTTTTTCTTTTTCTTAACATTTATTAAGTATTAATGGTTCTTTGAAAATTAAAGTGACAAAAAATTAACACCGAATATTTTATTATTTCTTTCTATCTTCATATTTTACTTTTTTCTTAGATTTTGCTTGTGTGTATCGTTAGTGCCGCATTTTTGAATTTTTCAGACATCTTACACATTCATTAGCAATCCATTACTCTTGATCGTCCCATTCTCTGTTTTTGGGCATTCAAATATAAATAAGCTTTTCTCCCGAAAACAAGATTCATGAGAGAAATTACCAGAGCTTGAAGTCGACTCGGGTTTTTTCGAGTCAACTCAACTTTTCTCGAGTACATATTTATGATTATTATTATTATTATTATTATTATTTATTCAGTTATTAATTTAATGAAGGAAAAGCCGCGTGAAAAAGGATTTACACTTTTTCAGGTGGCATAAAAACCTTCTTTAATCTTTTCTTAATGTGTATATAAATGATTTTAAGTTTCAATGATATAAGAAAATATCGTTTAAGAACTTAAGACTAACGGAACATTTTTTTAAGCTTTAACGGTTAAATCAGATTTTAAAATTGATGTACTAAATTTTACTAATATTTTTTTGTGTCTCTGCTTTAATTTTCGAGAGTTGTGCGTCTCTGCTATAATTTTCATGACTTGTGTGTCGCTACTAAGTATTCAAACTTATAAACAAAACAAAGAAAATCAACGTGAAATATAAATCGTCTGAATATTATCTACATGGAATTTGGACTTATACGAAGAATCTTTTTGCTTCTTTCTGCTTTTTACACATTGACTGTTCAAAAAATAACATAAGACTAGGAAAATCAGGTAAGGGATATCTAATTATAGGAATAGGGCGATTCTCCAGAAGAATTGAATTTTTCAAAAGTGAATTGTAATTCTTCTTTTACTTGACATTTCAAATTTGAGAAAACCGTTAAAAAATATCTATTTCAAACGATTTTTCCGGTTCTATGGTCAATTGTAGGTTGAAAATTTAATTTATATGAATTTTAATGATTATTATAAGATATAGTTTAGATCATTAACATTTTTGTGCCAAATAAACTACTGAAAGTTTTAAGATCTAACGGTTTTTATCAAATTTTAAATTTTTCGTTGAGCAGATTTTCCCCTATAAAGCGTTTGCGTTGCTCGGCAACATTAAATTTTGTTCGAAGAATCGATTTTTCTCTTAACTAAAGCATTAAATCAAAGATGTGTTATTTAAATATGATAAAACTAAAGACGATCTACCATTTAGTATGTTTTAAGTGTAATAAAAATATTTCTTTGATAGTAATTTTTTGATTCTTCGTAATTGAATTCGATTTTTGGTTGCCGAGCAACGCTTAAAAAAATTGAAAAAACTAATGATTTAGGCTTAATTATGATTTCTGAATGACTTTAAGATATAGAATTAGGAAAAATACATCTGTTTTAATTGAGAACAAACATGCTTTAGTGGGAAAATTTAAAGAAAAATCAATTTGAAAGTGATTTTTGGCTGATTTCCCCGCTGGAGAATCGCCCAATAACTATTATGAATTTAAGAATATTTAATTTAAATATTCATTGTTGAAACAGTTGGAAAGAAATTTTTCGTTTGCCATGAAGCGTCTTGTTTGGAATTTGAACGAGTGAATATGGACCGCCTTCCTGATTTCAATTGGTAAGTAATTATAAATGTTAGCTCCAAAGTGTTGAATATCTTTTCTACCAAAATTATTTTTTGCAGATGCTGATCTTAAGGCCACTCTATTTCGTTTTCCTTGGTTCCGTTCAAAAGTAATATTACTGTGGATAGTTCTCTTAGTGCATGCGTAAACAAAGCTGGCTGTATTTAAGAAGTTCATTGCCCTAATCGGTAAAATATTTTCGTGAGTAATTTTATTGTACATATCCACTCTATTATGCAGCCTGTCGAATCCAAAAATATTCCTAATCATTCTATTTTGAATTGTCTGGATTGGTTTGATAACTGTGTCACTAGCATTGCCCCATATTGTCACCATATAATTTAAGTGTGATGCAAATAATGAGTGGTAGATCTTCTTTTTTGCTGATAACGGCAGGACATTCTTTAATTTCCACATTGCTCCTGAAGCGGCTGCCAGTTTTTTCTCTATATGATTTCCATGAATGTCCCATTTTAAATGAGGATCAAGGTATAGACCTAAATATTTCATTGACATTATTCGTGCTAACGTGTAGTCTTCATCTACCTTTATTTCTTCTGGCTGGTCACATTTGATGAATGGAGAATGAAATATCATATAGTTCGTTTTTTGGATGTTAATTATCATTCGTTGATGTTCCAGGAATTTGAGAATTATCTTCATATCTCTTTTAATCACATTTGTTACGTCTTCTTTTGGATTGTGCTCGTTTATCAATGCCAGATCATCGGCATACAGAATAATTTTCCCATTAAGTCCTTCGAGCTTTGTCACTTCATTAAAAAATAGGTTGAATAGTAAACTGCCCAGAATACTTCCTTGTACCACACCATATATTACTTCTAGAGGCGTGCTGATCTTACTTCCAATTTTGACAACTTGTAGTCTTCTTGATAGGTAGCTTTCAAGTATTTGTGCGATCTTTCCCCTTAGGCCAACCAAGTTAAGCATTCTCATCAAAATTTTTCTATCAACCAGATCAAACGCCTTTTTTATGTCCATGAAAACAACTGATGCGATTTTTTTTTTATCCAGAGTCCTTCTTATGGCACTCACAATTTCGATTGCAGCTGATTCCGTGTTGCTCCTAGGACGAAAACCAAACTGATTATTTGACAAAATATTGAACTTGAGTATGAAAGACATGATGCGGTTATAGAGAAATTTTTCCACAACTTTGTTAAAAGTGGACAAAATAGAGATCGGACGTAGGTCATTTAAGTCACTATAGCTTCCTGTTTTACTTATCGGTGTTACTGTTGCTGTTTTGAATGATTCTGGGTATTTTCCTTTTCTAATAATAGTATTGATTAAGTGACATAATACTGGGCATACTTCATTGCTTAAATTTTTAAGGTCCATTGTGGATATGTTATCATATCCTGCAGATGAATTTTTTAAATTTTTAATTATCAGTGCAACTTCTTTTTCTTCAGTTTCTTCTATAACAAAAGTATGTGACACGGATTGAAATTGCAAGCTTGTTGCCTTTACTTTTTGGTCGTTTACTGTATCCGAGACACTCTTTATGAAGAAATCGTTGACTTTCTGTGCCATAATAAATTCATCTGTTATTATTGATCCATTAACATTTATGAATTCCAGTTTTGATTTTTCCTTTCGTCCTAATATTCCATTCAATCTCTTCCACATGCTTTTGGGGTCGCAATTTTGCATTTGTAGGTTTAAGTACTTTTTTTTTTCTTTTTCAATTGCTTTTTTTACATTTACGGATTCACACTTCAGCATTCGCCGTAGCTTCACTTTCATTCTCTTCGATCTTTTGATTCTTCTTGTAATGTTCATCTTTCGTTTAAGTGCACTTAATACTTTCCAGTTGAACCAAGGGCAATGGAAGTTTTTAGATTTTACTCTAATTTTTATTGTAACTGTATTGTCGGTTATTGCTTTATTCATTGTATTCGTTAACGTATCAGCGATGATATCTGGATCTTCACATTTCAGTATCATAAGATTATCAATCGATTCACTTAGCTGCTTCCTTGCCTTAATATAATTCGTTCTCTTTGTGCATTTGATTTGAGAGCAATGATTTAATTTTTCATCACATACCTTTGAAATGATGATGTTGTGGTCTGATAGACAGTTGTTAATTGTGAAATTTTGAATAGACGTTTGTTCATTAAAATTACATCCAAAGTGGTCAATGACTCTCCCACTTATATTTCTTGTCTTTATGTCGTTGGTTACTTTGATATTAAATGAGTCTAGTAAGGTGACGTATTCATTTGTTGTTCGGCAGTTATCTTCTACATTGATGTTAATGTCTCCACATAAGATTATTCGATCGTTTGAGTTACTGATTTCTTTCTCTAAGTCGATGAGAAAGCTTTTCATGTTTTCTTGTGCAGGTGCTCTGTAATAGGCAATAAGTTTATAACTCTTGTTGTTTGTTTTAAAATTGATTGAAATTCTTTCGAACCCTGAAGAGTGCATATCTATTTTGAGCATTAACAGTCCTTTTTTGACATAAATTATTAAACCACCACCACTGTTGGTAGAATCCCGACAGCAGACATATTTATTGTATCCATGAAGATTATAAATTCCATGAGGAAATAATTTTTTAAGCTTGGTTTCTCCAAGTATTATTATATCAATTCTATAATTAAGACTAGACAGCAGATTTTTTAAATTGTCAAATTTATTTGGATTGTTAAGGCCTTGAATATTCATTTGGAAAATTACTAATCCGTTGCTGTTAATCGTTGTTGAATCTTTGAAAAGTTTTATTGAGTCATAATAATAATTGGTGTTTGCGACAGGTGTGGATAAGGGTGGTTTTATTTTTAGTTGCTATTGTTTGCGTTTAAATTCATCGAAGTATTCTTGGACATCATCCAGTTTTGACAAATCATCCCAGTTTATAATAATAATTTCAGTTTCATTCTCATCTTTTTTTTGCACTCGTACATATCCACGAGCAAAGAACACTTTCAGTTCCTTCCCGACAATTGATTTCGCTTTGTAGATTAGATTTCTATTAGCGGCCGTGATAGCTTGATTGAAGTATATAGAGCTTTCAGTATTGATATCTCGTTTAGCTTTCATGACCCTGATCTTGGAGCTAATGCTTGAGAATATTACTGTCAGAATTTTTTTCTTGTCACTACCATTCATTTTTTTCTTCAGCATGAATTCCTTCTTAAACGCATGCTCAATTTCCGCTGTGTCGATACTAATTCCGAAAGATTCAATTATTTCTATGGCTAGTTTTTTACAGTCATTTGTTTTGTCAATAACACTGCTCTTTATGCCATCAATTTCCATAAACTTTTCTAATTTGTCTTGTTTGTATGAGCCAATTAATTTGCGGTTTTCATTCGCTATTTTTGCCACCTCAACAATCTTAACGTCCATTTCCTTCACTTCTGTTGATAAGTCGCTGACTTTTGTTGTTACTGTATCTAGCGAGCCTTTGAGTCCAGTAATATGTAGCATAACATCTTCTCTTAAGGTAGCAATATCATTCCGGATTTCTATTGATTCGGCTCTCCTTGCAGCTTCATTTGACTTTAATTCAGCCATTAAGCCTTTAAATGAATATTGTGAGGGATCATCATCCTGATCATCTATTTTTTGATTTTTTGCATTTGTTTGTAGTTCTTCATCAGATTCCTCTTCTTCAATTTGCTTTCTTTTACGTTCTTGAATGGGTCTTGGAGTTCCTTCGCTTTCTTTGTTTTTTGGTGAGTGTCTTATTGTCATGTTGGAAGGCAGCGTAATTGAGACTCCCACTGTGTGCAGTTAGCCAATGCGACTGCCTGTATCAATTTACAATTAATATTTCAAGCAGTCCAGTAGTGCAGAGTGGGAGTCTATAGCTGATAACTTTGATGTTGTGTACGCCACACCGTTAAATTTTGAATTTATAACGGTTCTGTCTGCTCAGAGTCAATTTCACCACAGCTTACAAGAATTCACCATACACGTGTGACAGAGTGAGAGTATCTTCTTTTTCCTTTTCCAGTTTCTTTGTCTTCTTTAAAACTAGTTTTTCTATGCCTAATATCCTTTATATGATGGATTAATGGGTGTTATTTGATGCTTAATTATGTTTTTCTAGATACTTAGTGTATTGTACTTTCACTCCTTGAAATTTATCATGCAAAATTCGATTTTAAAATTTTTTTTTGTCATTCGCGCTTTTGTTTTGATGAAAATTTAATTTAATTAACAAACTAGTTGCTTCTGTGGATTAACTTGATGTTATTTATGCGGAAACACTCGAATTTTATTACATAATACACTTTAATTAAATTTAATCGACACACATTTGCTTAAATTAACTTTTTTGATAGACTTGACTTTCTAAGTTGAACAGTTTTTCTAGATGATCAGTTATAAAAGAAACAATCATAAGAACAAAAAACAAATATTAAAGTGAATTGATTAATTTTTATACGACTTAAAATTGGTGAAATGATAGAATTTTAAAATTGAACAGTACTATTATGAGTTGCACACATAGTGTGTCGCGAATGAATTAAAAGTTTAAAATGATCCTATCTTATCATCAGTTATGATTCAAAAAAAATTTTTACAAAAGTCCTCGTGTTATTGATTAGCAAAATAGTGCATCATCGTTTCATCAAAAAAAACTAAGCTCTAGACATTCTGTATTTCAAAAATTTTAAAAATCACTGAAAATAAAAAATAATATTTATTACAAAGCTATCAGAATGATAATGAGATTCGTTAATCTAGCAAAAATCTAATGATACCCTCAAATCGGTTTTAAAAATAGTGTGAATAGTAGAAAAGATGTTTGAAAGCTATGAGAAGGAAGACATTTATCTAAAAGATCAAGTTTATAAGCTCAATAGGTTGAAAGAAATTTAATCGTGATTTTGCTATATATAAGTTGGTTTATTATTTTAAGTAAGGAAAAATCTCATCTGATATTTTCATAGAAGTTGTGAGTTTAAAGTATAAAGAGACTAAGAAATGCTCATAAGTTCACCAAATTGTTTCTCGTGTACTTTATTTTTAAGACAGAAAAAAAGCAATCAAAAAAGTGTTAATGTTTTCGTTAAATAAGGTATCATTGAGAAAGTGAGAAAAAAGCGAGAAAAGTAAGATGAAATTGCCGATCCCGTTAAAAATATTCCATTAAGAAAAATGTTTCGAAAATGCTTCTTTATTTTTGAGTCAGTAGATTGAACTTAGTACGTATTAATAATAATTGTCATAAAAAATGAAGTATAAATGACCAAAAAAGAAGATGTTTCCGATTTAATTTCACGAGGAAAGACAATTTTATACACGTAAAATGAGTTTTACTATTAACAAATAAATTATCATTTCTTTTTTCATGTTCTTCTTGTTGTTCCTTCTCGCTCGAAGATATTTCGTGTGAGAAAACAAATTTTCTACTGAAATTGTTTCAATTGTTTGACTCATCCGCGACAATTTTATTGTCTTTTATTAAAAATGAAATTGGTTTACTTTTTTTAATTAAATTATTCTCAAATGTATTTATGAAACTTCATAAAGATGATTTTATTACTTCTGTTTTTAATTTATAAATTTCGTATTCCTTCGATTTACGTATAAGAACATTCACTTTTCAACTAAAATTAATTAGTTGTAAGACGCAATATACATAACTATAGATAAAACTTGATAATACCCATAAACAATTAAAATAAATTAATTGTATTTATCATTTTTTTGTTCCCTTATGAAAAATTAATGAGAATAAAAAATAGTTCACGTTTATGCATGAGGAAGACAGTACCATCGTCGTCTGCTTTCATATTGTGCATCAGTGATCGACAATGATAAATGATTAATATAGTTGAAACAGTTAAAACACTTCATTTGAAATAAATCATTTGCAATCTTCATTTTTTTCCTTCATATTTATTTTTAAAACCGTGTTTATGAAACAACGGCTTTGGGTACTATCATTATTTCAATGTCCTTTCTTCTGTCGGAAAATTCTTTGATTTTCTAAGGTCTAAACTTTATTCAAAAATTAATATTAAGGAAATCGAGCACATTGAGAATACTATGATATATTTTATGCGCTGTAGCCACAATCAAGCAAAATAATTTATTAATTTTCACAATTTACACAACTAATAAGAGCTCGCAATTTGTTCTCGGGAGTAAGAGCCAATCTCATTACTTAGTTGATGTCTTAATTCAGTTTTTTTCAGCAAACGTTATGATCTTTAAACTTGCAGCGATTAATTATTTTTATGATATTCCTTTATTTTTGCCTTCTCTCCTCTTTTTGTTCATGTATTTATTGGAAAAAAAAAAATACATTTTTATGGACATAAACATGCAGAGCCTGCAGCGATTTCTACTTGATTTTGTTTGTGCAATATGCGCTAGTAAATCATTAGTAGCAAAGTTTTTAAAGTTTAAATTGACTTTATGTTTTAATTATCGGAATATTTAAATGTAGGTATTTTTTTAAAATAAGCTATTTAGAGATTTACATACTAGATGTTTATACATGATACTAACCTTTTTATTGTCCTTTTCATAATCTTTAAGATTACCCTACAATCCACCTTCCTTCAACTGTTTTCAAAAAGTCAATATATGCATTCATATGAATTACTTTATATTTCCAAATTGAGATCTCTGTTAATTGCTGCATACAAAAATTGAGCGATTTATTCTCGTATATATTTCGAAACAACTCTTAGTGCAACATCATTGATCTATTAGCAACTAATAGCTACAAATCTTCGAAGATGCAGAAAAAGCTCATATTACGAATGGGATGGAGAGAGAATCAAAACTCAATTAAAAGGAGGATGCCAATATGAATGGAAATAAAATCGAAATTGAAAGGCGAAAAATGAATGAAAGAGAAAAAGTGAATGATGATGATGATGATGAAAAATCAACATAACCGAAATATCATTTACTTCCATAGCAAACAGCAGCAACCGTAGTAACGGGTAATAATCCTATTAAGTTAATTTAAGGCTTATTAAGAGCACGGTAGCCACAGCAAAATTTGTTTTTGTTCACCACAAAAATCTAATATAACTCTTTTCTATAGATCGCCGTCAGCCAGTCACATAATTACTCTCTATGCACAACAAAAATAACAAAGGCATCTCCTCGGAGCTGTAAATTTCATTAATCATATGTGATTATTATAATAAAATGATGAATAAATTTATTTATACTAGTTAGTATATAGCCGTATATACTTTGATAAAATCTCAGCATCCGCAGACTTGACTCGATTCATATTTTTGCTAGGTAATTTGAATTATTATTTCCATTTATTGTTACTGCCACTGCTTACTTTTTTTCCGAAACTGATTTACTTTAGCAACTAGTGATTTCTTTATATTGTAATTTTGTTTCCAAAAAATTTGAAAAGCTAGTATGCATTTTCACTAATGAGTCATCCTCTAATTTTAATAAGGATGAGATTGTATTTGTAATGTAAAATATGTATGATGATTATGATGATTAAAGACAATTTAATAACGCTGCCGTAAAAAGCTTTAATTTTCTTATAAACAAATTTTGTGTTGTTTCTTCACATGAACATCAATAAGATGGTATATATACTCGATTGTGCAACAATATCAAAGCAATTTATGAACAAAACGAAACATAATAATTATTGTAACGAAACGGAACAATAATTCACGTGTGAAGGTCATGAATTGCTTACTTATAAGAGCTTCAACTTTATTCCTCAGTATGTGTATACTCTCTCGTTTTTATGCCATTGCATTGTATTGTCTATGAGTTATTCTGTTTATTGCTGTTATTACCTTATTCGTAACAATGAATAAGATCGTCTTATTTAAGCATTAAAATGAATGCATATCCGTGAAATAGCATTAAAATGAAGAATATTCTTGTTGGTTAATCACATACCGGCAAGAATTTCGTGCATTTTATTGCCTATCTTAACATTGCTCTCGTAAAAGATGAGGTAAAATATATATTATATATATATATATTAATTAACAGCTCAAAAAAAGCATTTTTATGAATGGAAAATAACTCAAATACTGTCGGCAATGCTTTATCATCTCTCGACTAAATCCTTTTTGTGATGACGAAGATGACTATGGTTTGATATTCAACATTTTATTGCTGCTCAAATTAAATAAGTAAGGAAATAAATAAATGTTTTATGCAAAAGATTAGTGCGCATTTTCAACAAAATATAAATATTTCGAATTATTACGGTACAAACTTATTTATCACAAAGCAAATTGTGAGATTCACTAAGTGAAAATAAGTTTTGAAAACACACAACCTTAAAAATAAATTAATGATTTTAGAACTGACATTTTCAAGCACCACGCAAAGTGTGTAACATCATAAAATCAAAAGTATTAATTTTCTTTAAAATCTCGTATAATGCTATTCTTCTTAATTTTTTAGATCAAAAGGCACTCATTGTTGGTTAAAAGCTGTAAATTATTGTTGTGCTTTAAATAAATCAAAATATTTTTAAAAGCAATAACTATAAGAACTGTTAAATGCATTAATGCCTGTGAACAGTAATAAAAAGTCAACAATGTTGCTGTATGAAAAAAATATTTACAAAATAAGTAGAAAGAAGAGACTCTAAAAAATTCAATTTACTTGGGTATGAGAAATAAACATAAAGTTCAAATTTTGGCTGATTTTTCTCGACCAATTTAGTTAATTGAATTGAATTAAGATTTAAAAGGTGAGTATTTCTGGAGCTTTTTCCTAACTGTTAAATGTGGTTGATACTTAAATATTTAAAAAGCTAGAAAATATACATTCAAAGTTATTTCTTTTTGATTAAAAAATAATTCTATCCTTCGATATGACAATGAATTGTCTCTCGGTTGCTTCTTCAATTACTCCATTCACTTTATTTGCTTAACGATCATTCAGTTTTTTGAACTTTTCGTGTCATTCATACGACTCATCTAGACATCATCTCAATTCTTTAGAAATCTGTCATGTTTTTTCATGATTCATTTTGACTTCCGATTCATTGTTATTTGTATTATTTCCTCCAAAGATTTTGACAATTGATCTACTTGTTTGTTCAATACTCTTGTGTTGAAAATATTATTCCAACACGATAAATGTATTTTGATTTGTTTAAAAAATAAAATCACAAAAAATGTGTCAATGAAATATAAAATAAAACCAATCACATAATGCACGAAATCAAATCAGCAAATCTCATAAACATAAAAAACTAGTATATTGGGTAGAAACCCAATGCGAATATATTCACACCGTACCATCGAACGTCTTGTGGATTGACCAAGCTTTACTCAGCATTAGTTTGAAGCAACAGCCGTTCCTCCCTTGCCCAAAAACAGTACAGCCTTTCCAATGCAAGAAATTAAAAATCTCTACGATTTCTTGTTATTGAGATTTTCTTCTGATTAACTTGCTTGCTTATCAGAAAGCGTATTTTGCGATTTTCTCAGCAATGCCTCAACCAATTCGAATTTCGCAGAAGATATAAAAATTCGAACACAAACTATTCTTTGATTTTTCAATTTGAACAAAAACAATATATTCATCAAATATTCATACGCGAATACAGTGTGAATATAATAATAATTTTTTCACAAAGTCAGCAGTTTAAAAGCAACAAAAAAATTTTCTGTTGACTTCATTTAGCATTTATGTCAAATCATTGTCAAATGATTTCGGAAATAATATTGAAATATTCTTATTAAATTTTTTGGAATAGAAGAAGAATGTAAGTTTATGGTAAGTAATTTTATATTTTTTAAATTTATTCTGAATTTAAAATCGTTAATAGAAGTTCCATAAAAATATTAAGAATTGCCATGCTTATATTGATTGCTTTTTTTACATTCCACAAAAAGATTGTTGGTTTACTTTATTATTTAAAAATAAAACAATAACATTTGTGTAATTCACATTGATAGAACAATTGCAAAGTATATTGTCGACTATTTTTTTCATTGCTTTTCTCATTCAAATCATGTTGCGTTGCATAATCTCCTCATACTTCAACTTGTGGTGCGCGGGAAACCTAGAAAAAAATGATTATTGTAACGAAACGGAATAAGAACTCATGTGTGAAGGTCATGGAAATGTTCAAATATTTTACATTTTTGACAAAAATTGCTAAAATATTTTTGTATTTTTATTCGCTTGATAGATATATGATAAGACTAAACTATGAATAGAGCATTAATTGAAAATGTTTCAATAAACTTTGATGAATTCACGTTTGAAAATATTAAACATTTGAATTTTAAACTCCAATGACAATTTTTCTTTTGTGTTTTAAAATTTTATCTCTTAAATAGTTTTGACATGCAAGATATAAACTGAGCATTTAAGCTTTGAGAAATAATTTAAATGTGGAAAAATCATTAAAACAATGGTTTTATTGTTTCTGAACATGAAATCGGTTACAATTATAGTTAAATATATTTTCATGTGTCCTTGACAAATATCTTTAGTTTTGTGTGATATCAACAATAAATTAAATTATGTTCTCGTTCACATGCATAAAATTTGTATTTTTTTGCATTAAATTAAATGAAATTAAGTTTTGTGCGTAGTCAATAAACTTAGAATTCTCAATCCAATCTGTCCTTGTGCTTGATGCGATGCAAAAACCATTATTTAATCATGAAAACCTATGTGAACAATTAAAATTAAGTACTTAATACAGAATATCATGGTTGATTTAAAGTAACTTTCTATAGATTTTTTTAAATAATATGTAAGTTTTTCAGAAAGAAATTTAAAAAAAAAGATGTGAAATTTTCTCAGGTAGTTTAAACGATGTCAAAAAATGTCAAAACAAAAGCGTTAAAAAGATTACAGGTTTGGTCAAACTAATAAGAACTGTGATAATTGGATTTAAAATTACTCTTCGAAAAAGAAGATTTAGAGCAATAAATTTTGGGATCAGTGATTTACAAACAAGGATTAAATGACCTAAAACCATTAAAATAATGAGATTATTTTTATTTTATTACCATTTAAAATTTATTTCTAAGACACAAAAAATAACTCAATTTTTTTCATCCTAAATTTTCAAGTTTTTTTTTATTTTTTCCTATTTTTAAAAAAGTGAAAAATAATTTTGTAAGTTTTACGAAAAGATATTTAACAAATACAATTCGTTTTTTAAAAAAATTAATTTAAACAAGCACAACAAAACATAAGTTTTTCATTTGGTTTGTTATTGTGCTTTGTCTTGCCATTAAATATAAATATTATTATGCGCATCAAACCCATCATGATGCTACTGTTGAATTGAAAATATAATACTGATTTTGATCTTTGATATTTAAACTTAAAAATCAATTCAATTTTTATTTTTAAAGGTCACACAAATAGTTGATGTAAAGTATGAAATTATCACCAATTGCAGTTGTGAAATCGGAAAATTGGAATTTATTTTCAAATTGTGCAATTTTGTATCTGCCCTTTTCTCACAATTTAATGCTGAGAGAATAGAAAAGGAAATTATTGTCATCATTTTTTTTTGAATTGTTAATCATGATTGATCATCAAAAGTTTTCTAAATCAAATAGATGTGACCTAACTTATAATGTGTCACTTCTTACATTTCTGAAAAGAATCGTCAAATTTTTATACGAAAATAATTTTTAATAATGTAATACATCATAAATCATTTATTTAATTCATTTTATGTACGGTTCAAACATGTTTATTTCTTTCATTTCTTCACAGTTTTGCTCACACATTTCGCACAATGTGAGATGAAAGAACAAAATCATGGAATGTGATTATTACTAGTCAATCGTGACTCAACGAAATCCATCACTCTCCTTAGGTTTGTGCCCCTTTAGCACGAATTTACTATAAAATTAACGATTTTATATTCACTTTTTTCTCTTAAGTGTTTTTAAGATAAACAATTTTTTTTAAAAAAAATACCTTTAATGCTTTTTTCAGTACTGCAACTTATTTTACTTGTTCTCTTATTTGTCAGCCAGCAAGAGTCGGATGACTTTTGATAGTAAAAAAAATTTAAACTGATTTTTACTTCATTTTAGAGCGGAACAATCGAATGTCTATGTCGTGAGTTATGCTCCTATGAGTGAGGTGATGATTGATTTGGTGTTACAAATTGAATTAAATTATTGAAAGGAAAGAAAGATTTCTTTAACTTCATAAATAATGCATTTTTGCCTTTAAAATATTACTACATATGATTCACAGTGATTTAGTTTAATTTAAAAGATAATATTACTTATACATAATCTGGTTGTACAGCACTGTGTTTAAATTTATGAGTAAAAATTTTCCGCATTAACAATTTCGAAAGAAAAAGTTGTAGAATCAGTGAAAGTACAGATGACTGTTTAAAAGGCGAAGAAGAACTATTGCAAACTTATTCATTTAATTGTACTTTAATTTATAACGGAAATGCGTTAAAATTGTTTGTAAAAATCTACTTTTACGCTTCAGTTATCATCCAAAGACGTTTATTTTTTGCATTATAAAGCTCATTAAATGTTTTGTAACTAAAGTAAAAAAAATTTTTTTTCATTATTTTATTTTGCTTTGTTGAGTTTGAAATGGAAATTGCACAATCTTTATAGAAAATTACTTTGTTTTTTTTTTGTTCTCCCTTTCAATTCTCTTTGCTTTACCTTTGTGTCACATTGAAGAACTTTTGATTTCATTTTCACGTACGATGTTGCTCCAAATTTATCAATTGACTGAATAATTTAAGTAAGTATTTTTTACATGTTAACATAATTTTTAAAAGAAATTTTAATCAAACTACTTTTAACTAAAGTTTATGGCATCACGACCAAAATTCTGTTATTGCATTTATCCTGTTAATGATTTTTTTGCGCATTTGCATGCTAATTTATTTATGACTGCTAAAAGCATTTTAAATCCTCTTTGACGAATATATCGACTAATTATTTCGTTGAAAAGCTGGAAGAAAAAGAGAAGTAGTTTTACTCCTATGTTTCTTTTATTTATTTATCTCAAAACTCACCATAAAAAAAAAATATTTTTTCTTAATCAAAAGTTCTTTTATGCCACAAAAGTGTGTTCCCTTCCACGCAAAAGCGTGACGAAAAATACAATTTTTTTATTACGGTATGATATCGGATATCGGAAAACTTAAAGGGTGTCAAAATGTGTGTATTAAAGGGCTGGTTATCTTTTTTTTACGCTTCTGTTATTGAACTTACATTTTTACAAAAAAGGATAAATTGTCAAAAAAATATAAATTTCCTGCTTTTGCATGAAATTACATACTTCACGTATGCAAAAACTTGATCACGCAATCTTTCTTTAAGAGAAACCTATCTATAATGTAAACATCCGATTCTACCCTATACTATTTAGCATCAAATTACAGCTATACTAAAATTACAGCTGTAGATTACAGATATAATTACGTCGTTACGTAAAAATCAAATAACAGCTGTATTTTACAGCTGGAGTTTAATGGGTACAAATAACATACAGCTGTGAATACAGATGGTGTTTGTAGCTTAGACAAGTGCTTAACTGTACTTACAGTTGATGAAATTTTTCGTGAATTCTGCTGGTTTTGACTATGATTTTTCCTTTTACAAAAAGATTGCATAATATTTTTTTATTTGAATGCATCATTTAGTATTTGGTTCTATCCCGAATGGCACAAGTCTGTTAATTAATCAGAAATCCGGCATCGAACTAGTGTGACTTTGGCATGGTGCTGGATTTATATCGAAGCCATTTAAGCGTAAGTATTTACTAGTTTGTTTATTATCATTGTTTAGGATTTTGTTTCTCCTTTTTATTCTAGTCTGATACGAACAATTCAAGAGTTTCGACCGTTACAGTTTCCAAGAACACTTGCAAAAATGTCATATTTGTCTGTCTGCGATGCAAAATTCGAGGTTTCATACCCTGCAGTTACAAATTTTCGAAAATTAGGAAAAAATAATAACTTAAATTAAGCAATTTTTTCATGAATTTTTGATGAAAATATTATTTTATCATTTGATAATAAGCATAAGATAGCTAAATCTGTTTTCAAAACTATCAAAACTTGAATAAAATAACAAAAAATTGTAACGGTTTTTCAAATTTAAATTTTTCGAACGTGCATATTAAAACACCCCTAGACTTTCGATAAGTCTGTCGAACATGAATTGAACGTATCAGATTCTAGTTTTATTTTTATTTTGAATGTTAACATCCAGATGTTTTTTTATTGTAAACTTTTGCACGCTATTGTTCCTCGTTTTCTATTTAATCTTTTTATAAAAGGAAAAATCATAGTTAAAACCAGCGGTATTCACGAAAAATTACATCAACTGTAAGTACAGCTAAGCATTTGTCTAAGCTATAAATACCATCTGTATTTCCAGCTGTATGTTATGCATACACATTGAACTACAGCTGTTATTTGATTTTTACGTAACGACGTAATTACATCTGTAATCTACAGCTGTAATTTTTAGTACAGCTGGATTTTGATGCTAAATAGTACAGGGTCCCAATTTCCTCCCTGACTCTAGAACGGAAGCCGTGTGAAGCCATTTGTGAAGTCGTGTGAAGCCAATAATTTGGGGAGTGTTGACAAGGTAGATTGGGTGTAAGGTGTGGAGTAAGGTGAATCCGAGTTTGAGGGGGTATGTGAAGCCATGTGAATTTTTGTGGTATGGCCCCGAATAGCCTAGTAGTAGATATTGAGTATAAATAATAAGAAAACTAGCAGTGCATGAAAAAAAGATCTTTAGCAAAATAAACATTTATTAAATGGAGGAAGACATGAAACGCCTCTCAATTTTTAAATTGAATTAATAAATTTATGAATAATCTTAGCATAGAGTACGTTTAAACTTATATAAGTTTCTCCGTATTATTTCTCTCCACATAAAGTATACATACATGAGAATAATCTAGTAAACTAAAAATAACAGCACATGGAGGAAAGTTGAATGAAATGAAAATGTGATGCTCAATGTTAAGTGTTTGTACAATATCAGATTAAAACTGGTGAAAAAATTGCAATTACTTGAATGCCAAGAGTGCAGTTTTTCACGATCAATTTATCAATATTTAAAAGCAAACATAAATTGATAAAAGCTTTAACATATGCGCTTATTGAAGAGATCTAATACAAAAGTAAGAATTAGATAAAAATAAAATTCAAATAGACGAATATTAGATTTTTTTCAATTAGTGTGTTTTCAAATAAAATTATTATTAAAAATTGAGTGGTTTAAATTTTTTAATTTTTATGGTTTACCATTGTTTAGGATCAGTCGTTCAAATTGTCAACATACTTATTCTCATTTTGCAAGAATACGCGAAGCAATATTATTAAAAGTCATTTCTATTCACATTCGTCTTTATATATTAATATTTGTAATGGTTTTGCCCCAAAGATGGTTCAGCAATTGCCTTATCGTAAATGAACGTATCAAAGAGCATTAAATCAAATATTCCATAGAGCACCTCGATAGCAATTAAACTCAACAACAATCTAGCACATATAACATTATATTACCTAGTGAGAGATATGAACTTGTGTATTGTGTGTATTTGTTATAAATAACATTAAGGCGTTCGCTGTTTTCCTCTTTTTTCATATAAAAAGAAGAAATTACATCAACAACGATATTAAGATGAGCAAAATATGCGGATAAACTTGAAAAAGCAGAAATTGATGATGAGTGAGAAAAAAATAGGTGGATTATGCCATGGCTTTTGAACTTTTAACCTGAAATTATACTCTGAATGGTTGAAAAGATATGAGTGAGACACACATAATCTTAATAAACCTACACGTATTGAGCTTACATTGTGGCATCTATTACTTATTCCGTACTTAACATTTAACGAACTTTTTTCAAAAAAAAATTTGAACACTGTTTGTTATATGTATAAGAATTGAATGACCTAAGGGCTAGAAAATGTCAAAACTAAGTAGGTTTCAAAAGACATTAATTTTTTTTATTAACAAATAAAATACTCAAATACGTTTAGAAAAGGGTTTTCAATCCCGGGTTCCTAAACCTATTTTCTGTCAAATTTTCGAATATTTCGGAAGACAAATCTCTTATATGTAGTCGAATCGACTTAAGTGAACTAATTTCTGGCCATTTCTTGTAAACAAGATTTTGATATGTTACTTTAGATTTAGTTTCCTTAAATAGCTTTTTATATTCTCAAAAATTAAAACAAATTGGATTTATTTAAACTACCCTGTTTTTTCGTTATAAGCTAGTAGCTTAGAAAAATAAAAAGTGATTTTTTGACTCACTGGTAGCTTAGTAACGAGTAGTAGCTTAGTAAAGAAATTGAACTTCAATGAAAATTTTGAATTTTTTAACTTAATTAAAGAAATTTTGCTATCTTCTCGATTTTATTTCATTGATAATGTCATAAAGCATTGAAAGTGATACTTAGGAGCTTATAACGAAAAACAGGGTACAGTTAAACTGAGGAGAAATTTTCAAAGTTTTGGTGATTTCCCGAATAGACAAAGAGCACGCTATGAGCGCGCTCAAATTTAGTGCTGAGCATGCTCGCGTGAGCGTGCTCTTTCATATGAAAAGTGATGCCACTACTTTACGCTAATGAGCACGCTTTTTGAGCATGCTCTGAGCACGTTATTTTAACAAATTTTGAGCATGCTCAAATTGTTGTGTGACATGCAACATTTTTTATGTCACATGATGTGACATTTGAGTATACTCAGTGAGTGTGCTCGTGAGTGTACTCTGAGCATGCTCACTGAGTATACTCACATTATTTCATAATTTTCAAAAAAATTAAAATTTGAAATTATTTTTTTGACATATTTTACTGTTGTAAAGTTTTTCAATGTTCTAGAATAAATTTGGTTCATTAATAATCAGAAAAAGACACTTTAGAAAATTTTGGATTTTACCTGTATTCGAACTTACGACCGCTCTGTTGCTAAGACCATTACCATAACCATTACACCACTGCTGCAATTTACCTATATAATTTACAATGGCAAAAACTCATATATAAACTATAAAAAAGTAAAATACTTCGAATTTGATTTCAAAATGTTTTTAAACAATGGTTATAGTTAAAAAGTAGATAATTATATATAATTCTAGAAACTTTGACTTGTGAAGTATATAAAAAATCATGAGCATACTCAGAGTATGCTCAATATATGTGCTCTTGAGCACGCTCAATAAAATGTGAAATCTTAAAAAAAATGTTTTTTTAGAGTACATTCACAATGTGCTCACGAGTATGCTTAAGAGTGTACTCAAGTGAGCATGCTTAAGTTTGGTAATTGAGTATGCTCATGAACATGCTCAATAAAATGTGAAATATTAAAAAAATTGATTTTTTTGTGAGCATATTCACAATGTGCTCACGAGTATGCTTAAGACTGTCCTCAAGTGAGCATGCTTAAGTTTGGTAATTGAGTATGCTCATGAGCATGCTCTCGAGAATGAGTATGCTCTCGAGCATGCTCAATAAAATAAAAAATTTCAAAAAATTTGTTTTTTTGTGAGCATATTCACAATGTGCTCACAAGCATGTTCAACTGAGTGTGCTCAGGTGAGCACGTTAAATGATGATTTTGAGCATGCTCATTAACGTGCTCACAAAAGTGAGCACGCTCTTTGTCTATTCAAATTTAAATTTAAAAATGAATACATTTGTTGGAAATTTGTTTAATGAAGACTTGAAGAAGGTTGCATAAAAAATATTCAAAAAAACAATTAAATTTCAAATTTATATCAGAAACCATGTTTTGTTTATTTGTAAGTTTTTTAAATAATTTTTGGGTTGGAAGTTCATATTGTCATTTTTTTCACACAAAATTCAATTCAGGATTCACCAGGATCAGAAACTTTCAATCCCGAAATTGAAATTTTAGACCGGGATTAAAAACCCTAGTTCAGAATGTAAAATTGTTATTCCAAATAAAAAATCAAAATGACCAAACATGAAGCTTGCTTTAAATAATCTCTAAACTTGAGAGCATTCAGGAACAAAAAAAAATGCTGTCATCTCTATGATAATCTCAAAAACTCTTCATTAGACAATAGTTAACGCTAGCGTTAAATAAATGCTCATAGATGCTCAGGTTAGTCAAGTTATTAGCATATTCATCTGATATCACCATTGAAAAACACTTAAATTTTTGAGAGAGATTGACTTATTTTTATAGCTGCTTGACATCAACACAAAACTAATTCAAGCTTAAATTTACGATATTGAATCAAATTCACACGGATGTTTTTCAATCAATGTGTTTTTATTTATTTTTTAACTATTATTGCTCTTATTGTTATATTTTTCTTGTAGTTTTATTCATAATTCTAATGCTTTGAAAAGCATAATTCATGTTGCATAAAATTCTAAATTGAATAGATAGTTTTGCCAAATGTTTTTAGATAATATTAAATGAAAACATTTTAATTATCTCGCCTATAAAACAAAAAAGTCGCCACTTAAAACTTTATCTTATGCCTATCCAAATATTTAGCATCAAGTCAGACTGGAAATTAAAATTTAAAATTTCTCGTGTTATTGATCAAGGGACTTCAGCCCATTGTTGACTAAGCAATCAGTATTTTTTTCAACAGCAAAATGCGAATCAATTAGCAAATGACGTTTTATTGTATTGTATTGTATATTTATTTATTACCATAGGTATTAGGAAAGGTATTATAATAGTTGTGAATAATTGACATGTATATTTAAATAAAAATATTAAAATTAATGGTTTGATGTGTTAGCTAAAACTTTTCTTTGGGGAGACAAGAACTATCACAATGCGTCCATCTAATATGACATGGTTTACAGTTTTGTGACAGAGGGGGGAGGTTGGTTTTAAAAATTAGGTTTTATCATGGACGTCATAAATGAACGGCCCCTTATGAACTTTATGAACCCATATTCATTTAATACTATTAAAATTCACACCTGATCTGTTGGAAAGACAACACATTTTGGGGTTGTCAGATGCATAAAAAAAAATCTGAATACACATTCTTTGTTTATAAATCATGTGATTTATTTTCTTCGTTGATTAGGTATGAAAATTTAAATTTTACTGTGAAATATTAACAAGTTTCGTTTCAACATCTTTTTAGCACATTTTTGAAAACTTGTTTTCTAAATGGTAGCTTAATATTTCACTTTGTTTGGACAAAACTGAGATCTCTATAACCAGACATCGTAGAGAGCGCGGGTTTGTTTTAATAGCTCAGTTCTATCGAGTTATTGGTCTTAAAACACTGTGTTTATACTATAAAGGTTTTTAATTTCATATATTTGATGAATGCGTTCAGCAATTCTTATTTGTGGTCTTAAATTATTGGTAATTATATTAACTGAATTGCATTTTATTGCTATATAAGTACTGATCGCTGCGTAAAAAATGCACTAAAGTCACTCGATAAAGCACGAAAAATAAGTAAAAAACCTTGCTTCTTACTTGCTGCTGTAGCAAAATTATGAAATGATTAAAAATCATGCGTTTGGCATAAAAAATTTAATATCCTTTAAGTACGAAATCTTAAAAATTTAGTTCTGGTTCACAAGGATGATTTTATAAATGATGGATTAAGAGACAACAAACTCGATGTATTTTCACAACTCATTGTTATTAATTTAATATGATATTGAAGCATAAATTTGGACATCTCACACGTGTTATCTGTATTTATCACACTTTTGTTATTCGCGCACACGAAAAAAAATTAAGTCTTCAACAAATTATTCCAAAATATCAAACCATTTGAGAAAAAAGAAACGAAAAATAAATCCCACTTTATTTGCACATCTGATAAGCATCGTGTTTGTATAGAAACAAAATGAAATGAAATATTGAAATATAATATGAGACCAGTTCGAATACGCTTAATTTATTCACGAAACTTAATTTCAAATTAAAAAATAACAAAAAAATAAAATAAAAAGAAATATGAACCGATGATATCATAATTTTAATTTTCTCTTCTCATCTCCCTATCTTGTACTTTCCTTCTCGCGTTTGGTTAGCGTATTTTAACTTATCGTTGTTAAATAATGTTTTTCATTTTGTCTGTGCGGAATGATCCATAACACGAAGCATCCAAATACTACTGATTGCAAAACATCAAAATAATTTTTGACAATATTAATTAATGCCACAAATGCAGTTAACCACAAGAAGGTTTACAAGTTTTAAAGTAAAGAAATTTTTTAAAAAGATTTTTTTTTCAAAAATAAATCTGCTAGTAATAATGTTCTGAATTTCAAAAACTTTTAAATTTTCTAATAAGCTACACTTAATTGAAGGTACATTTAGATTATAAAAATATTACACAATTTGTCCCTAATGAAGAAAAAAAAATTGAAGTAACAAAAGATAAAAATGTGGTGTAAAAAAGAAAAGAAGATATTGTGATATTATGGGAACGTATGTTCACTGGTTGATTTTTTTCACTACTTTATGATGCCATAAGCTTTTGAAATCTTTTCAATCTAATTTTACACGAACAACGGGGGATAAAAAATGAAATCAGAAAATTAGTTAACAGATATCTTCTCGTGTGGCGAATGGTAAAACGTCAAGAAATTATTTTTAACTTTTCCAGATTGAATTGAGAAAAGCAGAAATACAAAACGCACTGAAACCATTATTTAATGATTTTCGATGTATGTTGTCTTATCGAAAATTTTTGTTCCTTCATAATAACCGAAGATTTCAAATACTTCAAAAATAAGAACTAGCCGAAATTTATTCTTTGTATAGCTTTTATTGGCAGCTCTGAATCGTTAATATTTTAAATTTTAAAAGTGATAAAAAGATTAGGTATAATATTTATACTAAAGTTCATAATATACAACAAACTAGACTTATTTTTAAATGAAATTCATGTAACAAATTTAAATGGATACATTTATAATGCATGGAGCACTCATTTCTTTTAATATACTATATGAAAAATTGTTGATGCACGAATTTGCTCTGGAATAGATCACGAAAAGTCATTTCATCATCAACATTCATAATTTATAATTTGTTATGTGTGTGTGGTTATATGTCTCTTTCTCTCATGCCATTATCATAACTGATTTCATCCATCCATCCATCCATCTATCCTTCCTCCATCAAATGTCACATGCTGACATATAAATAAAACAAATTCATGAGCTCATATCATCATCTTTTCCCTATAGCAAGCAATGACATAAATATCAAACTTGACAGGAGCAAGCAATAGATGATTTTTTAATTTTAATTTTTTTAAAATTTATGCAAAGCAAGCTCCTTCTTCAAGAACCCAAAAAAAATTAATATGAGTTATGATTTTAAAGTCAACCAAAGTAACTTTATGAATTAGATCACACACATGTAATTAATTTTTCATTGTATCGTACCCAGTTGAAAGTCAGTAAATGTGATGAAATTTTGCACAAATCGTGCTCTATGAGTCTGACTATTTCAAATATAGCACATCACTTTTTTATGATCGGTTAGTTACGTTCATAAACATTCATGTTATATATTTTTGTTCCTTTCTTCAATTTTGTTCACATGACTTGTCCATTTCCATATCTTTTCATTTAATTTTTTCAACATTTTTTGCGCATACTCTTTTTTGCTCTGAGCATCGCACACATGGGAAAAGAAGAAAGAAAACATTAAAGTAATAATAATAAGATTATTAATAATAATAGTAAAGCAAAGCAGTTCCCATGAAAGTGATGATTGAGGAAACAGATAGTTTTCTTTCTTACAAGAAATAACAATTTCGTGTCTAAATAGCGATTTAATTATTGATTTATCACTAAATCTCAACATTTCTATATGTGCGAGTATGTGAATATTACATGAGCGAGCATAATTCTTCGTAAATTCCTTTTGTACCTTACTCGGCTTTTTTTGGAACATTTTCTTTCCAGCCGTGCTGTAATAAGAAAATATTTTTTTTCAGACATACAATGTACCATGTCAATCACCACATATTCAATGATCTAATTGTGTTTAATTTCATTTAAATTTTTTTTAAGTTTTTAAAAATCAAGAATGTGTTTTGATTTATAAATGTATTTGAAAGATCCAAGGTAAAATGTGTATGACAACTAGTGTATCGGGTAGAAACCCAATGCGGATTATATTCACACCGTACTATCATAAGTCTTATGGATAGACCAAGATTTGCCCATCAGTAGTATGAAGGTATGAAGCTTGATAAGTCAACTAAGCTTCGCTCAGCATACGTTTGAAGTTATAAAGCTATCGCGTAAGCTGAGCTACGCTCAGCATAAGATTGAAGATATGAAGCTAGAGAGGCAGCTGAGCTTCGCTCAGCATAAGTTTGAAGTTATAAAGCTATCGCGTAAGCTGAGCTACGCTCAGCATAAGTTTGAAGATATGAAGCTAGAGAGGCAGCTGAGCTTCGCTCAGCATAAGTTTGAAGTTATAAAGCTATCGCGTAAGCTGAGCTACGCTCAGCATAAGTTTGAAGATATGAAGCTAGAGAGGCAGCTGAGCTTCGCTCAGCATAAGTTTGAAGTTATAAAGCTATCGCGTAAGCTGAGCTACGCTCAGCATAAGTTTGAAGATATAAAGCTAGAGTGTCAGCTGAGCTACGCTCAGCATAAGTTTGAAGATATGAAGCTAGAGAGGCAGTGGAGCTTCGCTCAGCATAAGTTGAAGTTATAAAGCTATCGCGTAAGCTGAGCTACGCTCAGCATAAGTTTGAAGATATAAAGCTATCGAGTCAGCTGAGCTACGCTCAGCATAAGTTTGAAGGTATAAAGCTTGACGAATATGCCAAATATTCTTTAAAAGTTTTTTAAAAAAAGAAAGGAAAGTTTTTTGCCATTTCTGAAGCAACGGCTGTTCCTACCTTGCCCAAAAACAATACAGCTCTTCTATAGAGCAGCACGGATCAAATGTAAAAAACTAGAAGTCTCTACGATGTCTCGTTATTGAGATTTCTTGCTGATTAACTTGCTTGCTTGCTTGCTTGCTTGTTTGCTTACAGAAAGCGTATTTTGCGATTTTCTCAGCAATGCCACAACCAATTTGAAATCTGTTTTTTGAAAATGATGTGAAATTTCAGGCACAAACTTTTCTTCTTGCCCTTTTATAAACAATTTTGCTTTGTTTTCTCACAAAATGCGAAAGACTGATTTTTCAATCTGAACAAAACCAATAGATTCACACGTAAAAACGGTGTGAATATAAAAATATTAAAATTATGTGAAAATAAACGACATATTTAAAAGTAATTTACGAGAATAATATGATTATTATATTCACACCGTTTTCACGTGTGAATGTTTTATTTTTGTTCAGATTGAAAAATCAGTTTTTTGGATGTTGCGAGTTAACAAAGCATTTTAGCTATAAATGTATAAAGAAGAAAAGTTTGTGCCTGAAATTTTACATCATTTTCAAAAAACAGATTTCAAATTGGTTGCAGCATTGCTGAGAAAATCGCAAAATACGCTTTCTGTAAGCAAACAAACAAGCAAACAAGCAAGTTAATCAGCAAGAAATCTCAATAACGAGACATCGTAGAGACTTCTAGTTTTTTACATTTGATCCGTGCTGCTCTATAGAAGAGCTGTATTGTTTTTGTGCAAGGTAGGAACAGCCGTTGCTTCAGAAAAAGCAAAATACTTTCCTTTCTTACGAATTTTTCAAATTAAAAGTTCACTGTGATTTTTTTTTTAAATTAAACTTTCGATGAAAAATAATTTTTTGAGCAAAGAACCAAGTAGGAAATACATTTTAAATTTTGGACTAGGGGCGACCCAAGTCAAAATCAATTTTGTCACTTTTTTTTCGAGGGTTTATCCAAATGGATTGAAACTTTGCATAAATATTCTAGTGCTTAAAACAAATACAAATAAAACATCATAAAATTTTTTTGAGCAAAGAACCAAGAAGGAAATACATTTTTAATTTTGGACTAGGGGTGACCCTAGTCAAAATCAATATTCTCACTTTTTTCTTCGAGGGTTTATCCAAATGAATTAAAACTTTGCATAAATATTCTGGTGCTTAAAACAAATACAAATAAAACATCATAACTTTTTTTTTTGAGCAAAGAACCAAGTAGGAAATACATTTTCAATTTTGGACTAGGGGCGACCCTAGTCAAAATCAATTTTGTCACTTTTTTCTTCGAGGGTTAATCCAACTGGATTGAAACTTTGCATAAATATTCTAGTGTTTAAAACAAATAGAAATAAAACATCCTAAAAGTTTTTGAGCGAAGAACCAAGAAGGAAATACATTTTCAATTTTGGACTAGGGGCGACCCTAGTCAAAATCAATTTTCTCACTTTTTTCTTCAAGGGTTTGAACAAATAGATTGAAACTTTGCATAAATATTCTAGTGCTTAAAACAAATACAAATAAAACATCCTAAAATTTTTTTGAGCAAAGAACCAAGTAGGAAATACATTTTCAATTTTGGACTAGGGGCGACCCTAGTCAAAATCAATTTTGTCACTTTTTTCTTCGAGGGTTTATCCAAATGGATTGAAACTTTAAAGCGTAAATATTCTAGAGCTTTAAACAAATACAAATAAAACATCTTAAAATTTTTTTGAGCAAAGAACCATGAAGAAAATACATTTTCAATTTTGAACTAGGGACGACCCTAGTCAAAATCAATTTTGTCACCTTTTTCTTCGAGGGTTTATCCAACTGGATTGAAACTTTGCATAAATATTCTAATGCTTAAAAAATACAAATAAAATATCTTAAAATTTTTTTGAGCAAAGAACCAAGAAGGAAATACATTTTTAATTTTGGACTAGGGGTGACCCTAATCAAAATCAATTTTGTCACTTTTTTCTTCGAGGGTTTATCCAAATGGATTGAAACTTTGCATAAATATTTTAATGCTTAAAACAAATGCAAATAAAATATCTTAAATTTTTTTTGAGCAAAGAACCAAGTAGGAAATACATTTTCAATTTTGGACTAGGGGTGACCCTAGTCAAAATCAATTTTGTCACTTTTTTCTTCGAGGGTTTATACGAATGGATTGAAACTTTGCATAAATATTCTGGTGCTTAAAATAAATACAAATAAATTATCCTTAAAATTTTTTTGAGCAAAGAACCAAGTTGGAAATACATTTTCAATTTTGGACTAGGGGCGACCCTAGTCAAAATCAATTTTGTCACTTTTTTCTTCGGGGGTTTATCCAAATGGATTGAAACTTTGCATAAATATTCAAGTGCTAAAAACAGATACAAATAAAATATCCTAAAAATTTTTTGAGCAAAGAACCATGTAGGAAATACATTTTCAATTTTGGACTAGGGGCGACCCTAGTCAAAATCAATTTTCTCACTTTTTTCTTCGAGGGTTTATCCAAATGAATTGAAACTTTGCATAAATATTCTGGTGCTTAAAACAAATACAAATAAAACATCATAACTTTTTTTTTTGAGCAAATAACCAAGTAGGAAATACATTTTCAATTTTGGACTAGGGGCGACCCTAGTCAAAATCAATGTTCTCACTTTTTTCTTCGAGGGTTTATCCAAATGGATTAAAACTTTGCATAAATATTCTAATGGTAAAAACAAATACAAATAAAACATCTTAAAATTTTTTGAGCGAAGAACCAAGTAGAAAATACATTTTCAATTTTAAACTAGGGGTGACCCTAGTCAAAATCAATTTTGTCACTTTTTTCTTCGAGAGTTTATACAAATGGATTGAAACTTTGCATAAATATTCTAATGCTTAAAACAAATACAAACAAAACATCTCAAAATTTTTTTGAGCAAAGGACCAAGTTGGAAATACATTTTCAATTTTGGACTAGGGGCGACCCAAGTCGAAATCAATTTTGTCACTTTTTTCTTCGAGGGTTTATCCAACTGGATTGAAACTTTGCATAAATATTCTAGTGCTCAAAACAAATACAAATAAAACATCTTAAATTTTTTTGAGCAAAGAACCAAGTAGGAAATACATTTTCAATTTTAAACTAGGGGCGACCCTAGTCAAAATTAATTTTGTCACTTTTTTCTTCGAGGGTTCATCCAAATGGATTGAAACTTTGCATAAATATTCCAATGCTTAAAACAAATACAAACAAAACATCTCAAAATTTTTTTGAGCAAAGAACCAAGTAGGAAATACAGTTTCAATTATGAACTTGGGACAGGTCTAGTCAAAATCTAGTTTTTCACTTTTTTTTCTTCGAGGATAAATTCAAATACAGTAAAACCTTGTATGAGCATTCTAATCCTCAGGTCATACATTTCTGAATTAATAAAAATCATTTTTTTGGACAAAATTTTAAGTCACGTTGTTTTTAAATGTACAGCCAAATTTATAAAATTTGGGTCTGACGACATATAGAATACATTTCTTTCTTTAGATATTTAAAATTGTTTTGTATAAATATTTGTATACTCACTCAAAGTTTCACTGTAATTGGATAAACCTTCGAAGAAAAAAGTGACAAAATTGATTTTGACTAGGGTCGCCCCTAGTCCAAAATTGAAAATGTATTTCCTACTTGGTTCTTTGCTCAAAAAAATTTTAGGATGTTTTATTTGTATTTGTTTTAAGCACTAGAATATTTATGCAAAGTTTCAATCCATTTGTATAAACCCTCGAAGAAAAAAGTGACAAAATTGATTTTGACTAGGGTCGCCCCTAGTCCAAAATTGAAAATGCATTTCCTACTTGGTTCTTTGCTCAAAAAAATTTTAGGATGTTTTATTTGTATTTGTTTTAAGCACTAGAATATTTATGCAAAGTTTCAATCTATTTGTATAAACCCTCGAAGAAAAAAGTGACAAAATTGATTTTGACTAGGGTCGCCCCTAGTCCAAAATTGAAAATGTATTTTCTTTTTGGTTCTTTGCTCAAAAAAATTTTAAGATGTTTTATATGAATTGACATAATTCTGACATAAATCACATACCAATATTACTTTTTGTAATCCACAGCTTAAAAAAAAATCGAAATCTAAAATTTCGACTACCCCATCTGAATTTTGTTCATACCTCAATGTGGAAACCAAAAAAGAAATTATTTATCTTAAAACACTTGACAAAATAGCGACATAATTCAGGATTATTAATTTTTAATAATATTTTAACATTAACGAGAAAATGTGGTTCAAATAAGTGTGAAGTATGGCCTAGATTTGGACCAAAATCAGCTATACTGGTTCATAGTGTTCCCGAGGGTGATAAACTTCAAACTAAGTGTTTTTGTAGCTGACATAATTATGACATAAATTAGGTATAACTTTTGAACTGTGTCGATATGGGTCTCGGCCGTACTTCACGCCCACCCTTCAAACTTATGCTGAGCAAATCTTGGTCTATCCATAAGACTTTTGATGGTACGGTGTGAATATATCCGCATTGGGTTTCTACCCGATACACTAGTCTTTTTTTGGATTTAAACACATCTTTCTCTCAACTTGATACCGACTAAAATCTCAAATGAGATCCATTTTAATTGAAACATCATCTCCAAGTTTATATTTCCTCATTTTATTTCACGCTTGCCAAGAACATTTTTTCCATATATATTTATTCATATAGAAAGCTATTCCAAGCATAAACTGAAGTGGTTTATGCGATCAGAGGATGGTAAAATTGTTTTTTTTTTCTTATTTCACTAAAAAACTCTTACAACAATCGGTTGATGTTTACAAGGTATGGCAAATAGAAATAAATTTTCTAATATTTTCATAAATATATATATTTTCAAATACCATTACATAAGTCAAATCAATCTTAATTTTCAGAAAACGAAAGTTTTTCTTTTAAGTAACTTAAAATCTGTTGAAATCCGATGAAACATGTTCATGACATGGATGTAAAGAAAATATTCCTTATATATTTTTTGATAATAAATTTTATTGCAGTTTTCATTAGTTTCGCTGTTGTTGAACATGATATCTCAAGTCTTATGCCTTTATGAAGTTGTTTAAATGTAAAACCTAATCACATGAGATATGTAGTACAACGGTTTGACCATCAGGACGAACAACATAGACATTCATTTTACTTCTCTCTTTTTCATCGCACCATTGAGAATGTCGACAAGCTTGAATGTTCAAAGAAGAAATATAAATGTTGGAAATTCTGTGTACTTAATAATTAGTTTTATAGATTACAAATTAATGAAAATGATCATCATTTTTACTTACGTCAGGAGAGTCTCTATTTATCTACTCCATCTTTCGTTTACATCTCATCATCTTCCGAACGAGTATTGTACAACTACACATATTTATTAATTACAGAGTTGTTATAATTAAACGAATTGTAAATTAATGCCTATGTTAAAAGTATAAAAAAAAATTAGCAATGGTCAAGCAAAGTACAGCAGCAATTAAATGAATAAAATGCACTTTTCACTTGTGCTTAGCTATATAAGCGAGTACATAGAGACTTTGTAAGTTTATGATGATTTAAATTGGTAATAAATCTGATACATTTTCATTTCAACTTTATTTTTGTTGTTAAAAATGTTAATTTTAAAAATCTAAATGATCGAGATATAAATTGATAGCAATGTTAATTGCAAAAACGTGAAAGCTTCGACTTGTTTTCCTATAATTATCTCCCGTTTTATTTTTATTTAATTTTATTAATAAGTCCGTTTACATAAATCCAATTTACGAGTTGTTTTACTGTCAATGCATCAATTGTACTTGTTATTTGTATTAATAATATTAATGTTTCATTTGTAAACTTACTTTAATTGATCTCGAATTATTTATGCAAAGACTTTAAAAGTGAAAATAGGTGATTTATTTGTGACGTGAGGAACAAAAATTACGCGTGAGTGACGCTATAGTTTTCTTGAAAATCTCAAATTTCTCATCAATTTTTTTGGCTTTTAAAACTTATCAAAATGTTTAAAGTAATCTCAAATTCAAATTCTTTTAAAATGACATCTTTTCACTAGTCTCATAAAAATTTAAATTTTGATGGTATTGAATGGCCGTTTTATACTTCTGGGTATTCATTTTGCGTAGAAAAATTATTTTAACGAATTCCGTGAATTATTAGCATTTTAGTCCTTAAGTTACCCAAGCGATTAGGACCTACATACACTTCCTATATTATTACAGTGGCTTCAGAATATGACTTTAATTAAGCGTTAATCAAGCGTAATTTTTGGGAATTTTGCAAGAATTTACTATCACTCTATAATAAAAATAAAAGTAATTCTTAATTTTATGGATCTTAAACAGTATCAAGTTGAAACGAGATTTTTGCCATTTCCATTCATGCAAACATTTTAAGTATCTTATTGATACGTAAAGAATTTATGTAAATTGTATCATTAGTGAGGGAAATTGTAAAATTTCATGACAGCTGTAAAAACTGGCTAAAAAGATCATCAATTTGTAATGAAAATTTATGAATACATTAAACAACTTAAAGTGTTTTCAATTGACATTAAATTCACACCACGTTATCTTTTGCAAAAATATTAAAATTGTATTAATCACCGCAAAATATGAAAGTTGAAATTTTTATTTCTCCTTAAAATATAATTTATTTATTTTTTTGGTGTTAATTTTCAAAATATTCAGCAATGGCACATTATTTAAAAGTTATACTAAATTTCATTTTAAAAACCAAAAAACAATGGATATTTATTTTTTAATGTTTAAGATTTCTTTCTTGTCATTTCACGAGTTGATGTCTTTCTTAGAGTTTATCCATCTATTCACTTTTCTATCCGACAATGAAACTGAATGATGATGATTAATATAATGGGCAGTGATGAATGATACAAACGAGTCGAACGATTTAAATGAAATATTTGCTGCACTTCATTTAAAGTAAGTCATTATTTTTCGCAACAAGATATAGTAAGGGAAGAAAATGCATCATTTACTCTTCATTCTTTTTATTGCCTAGATGATGTTTTTCATTTATCTTTGCAACAGCTCTCATGATCTCTTAACTCATCATTCATAAATTATTCGCTTTTGTACTTTTTTTTAAATATGAGCATATCCACAAAATTTGCGATGATAATAATAAAACCAATTTCATAAAAATTTCAATTGTTAAATTATAAATTGAAGACACCCAATTTAACAATGTGATATTCGACAATATTAAAAACTTTATTTATGCAAACGCATTCAATACAAGTAAACTTAAGTGAGGTTTATTTCATTGCGTTGTTTTAATTTTCTTGTTTGTATTACGACGAAATCAACAACTTGTTTGACTCTTCAAATAAAAATTTAAAAGCATCAAGATACTGGATTTTTAAAAGTTAAGTGTGTACTTGTCTTAAAATAATTAAAACACCAATCGTTGATATGACCTTAGCACTTTATAATTTATTGAGATATACATATAACAGCAATTCAAACATACAATATTTCATAGGATACCTTGAAAATTTACTAATAGCACTGTTGAGCATCTACAATTTATTATTTAGATTTCACGACTGGCTGAATTAATGAAAGAGGAAAAATGTCAAAACTCAACTTTTTTATTAATTATCGTGTGGATACAAAAAATGAATGACATATTGTTAAATATACACTTCAGATTTTGAAACAAATACTATGTTTAAAAATTAAAATCATCTCAAGATTATTTTATAATAGAATGAGTAAACTCAACATTCCTTAAAATCTGTCACAATGAAAATTAATAGTCATTTCACATTTTATGGGACAATTATTGCAATTTGAATCAAAATTTTATCTTGAAGTTAATAAATAAAGGGAAATTACGTTCAGTAGTATTAACACTAATATTAAGAATATTGAGATTAAAATACACTAGAACTCCTTTTTAAAAAATATACGTGGGTCACAAATATATTGCTATGAATCATGCCGTTGCACAAAGATTCAATTTTAACTGCAAAACATAATAAATTTTATTTCCTTCCACACGAAAAAATAATTCTTCGACATCTTTAATTCCCTTCTTATTTATTGTTACCGCTGTTTATTATGAAATTTTATTGATCTAGATTTGAAATTGAAATCTCAAAAAATATTGCATCAACTTCTGATTTATTATTCAATCAAAGAACATCAGTAGTATTTTGAATGTGAATTACAGTCAGTCACTCACTCAACAAACTATTCCGTCATTTCTGCTGTGCTGTAAAAGTGAACTTGAAAGATGAAAATTTGCATATTTTTTCTGCTTATATTGCACATAAAGATTGAAATAAAGGTATGATTGTGATGAAAGATGGAAGCAAATGTAATGATGGATTGTTCTCAACCGTTTTCAATATAATCAACCTGAAAGTAAATGAAGAAACACAAAATTGTTTTTTTTTTATAAACATTCATTTTTTTATTGAACTTGATCGATTTGTTTTCATGCTCGTTTTGACATTTCACTTGCACAAAAAACATAAGAAAAACCATAAAAATACTGGCACTAGATGAACTACTTATAAATTAAAAATTAAATTTAACTTCATGCTTTATACATTTTTTTATTGAAAATAAATTTTTTATTAAATTAAATAATTAAATCAATAAAATTTGTTGGAACTGAAAAATTTCGCAGTCTAAAAACTTTTTCAAAATCGATTTTCAATCTGTAAGTCATAAGATATAAATTATTAAAGTTTTCTAAAATATCGATTCGCTATGATTTGTACTGCTTAAAATTGCCGACATCTGATATTATAATAATAAAAATAATAACAAAAACAATCCAATACTTTTATTTTAAATATGATTGTTTCAATCCTTAAGTCATGTGTCATTTTTGTGCTCTCTCTAGTTCATTATTTTCTAATTAAGATTAAATTTCTCATTCAAATATTTTGGTAAATTACTGTAAAAATATTTATATTAAAAATGAAATTACAATAAATATCCTGAATCTTAAGATGAAACATATAATTTTAGGACTGACGTTTGGTGTCCTAGAAATTTTTAAGTATATTTTTTTTATCGCGTCAAAATTACAGAAACTTTTTAATTGTTCATTTTTCATTTTCAATAATTATGTTGGAATTTAAGTTTCATCAATTTTCGTTTGAAAAGTTAAACAGAAGAAAATAAAAATCTTTAAACTTTTGTAGTTAAATCTAACGGTGCGGCCAAGTGCAATTTTCTACGCTTTAATTCGACATCATATTGATTATTATTGTTGTGTCTAAAGTTATCATCATCTTCTTCACCGGACTCTTCACAACGACCATTCATTTGTTTTGTATGTTTAACTTCATCCTTCAAAGCGTGACCGTAAATTGTCTTTCTATTACTATTATTATTATTGCTGTTCGCATTGTGATGATCATTTGAGTCACTGTCAGAGTTGCTATTCATGGTAAAATTATCTGATGGAGATATATTATTATTATTTGTTTTGGTTTTGTAATAGTTGTGATTTATATCATCAGATTTGGTACTACTTCCGCTCTTCATACTCAAATCTATCGGATTATTTTCAATAGTCAACATTGGAGTATTTGGTGATCTCGGTGGCGTTAAAACTTCATCACTTTCATTATTCATATCAATATCCTCCTCGTCTTCTTCTTCGCTCTTACATATTCTATTACTAAGATGATGACTATTCATCAGATGAAGAGCCGATGGTGGTGAATTTGATCTCTTTGGTATTTTTGTGGTTATTGTCGTCAATAGTGAGTTGGATGATGACAATGATGAAATATGCTTCCTCTGCATATCCAATAATGTCTCTGTGTAATGACGTTTCTTATTATTACTATTTTTATGATTATTGTTATTTTCACGTATTTGCAATGTTTCACTACTTCCATTACTATTATTTTCTAGATCTCTTTCAGTTGATGGTGATTTCTGTGAAATCATTGTATTTGTAGGCAAGTCAGTTGCAGTTTTCAAAAGACCTTGTTGAACTTGTTGCTGAAGTAAATGATGATTTTGTTCATACAGTGCATTGTGATAGCTTGAAAATAAGAAGTGCGTTGGCGGAGGCAAGAACCCTGGTGGAGGCATTAATGGAAATCCTGCAAACGGTAATGGTAAAAACAAGTCTTTATTTAATGCCAATGGAGATGGCTGTTGTTGCGGCTGATGGTGAAGTTGAGATTGTGTATTTGGTATATGCTGCTTATTGTTATTACTTTGCTTACTCAATAAAGAGTTTCGTTTATCACCAATTTCAATTGAACTATCTGAGTTGTGACTATCGGGCGAACTAATCGACGGTGACGATGCTGGATGTTGCTGTTGATGTTGTTTTGCATATTCGTCTAATCTTATCATCATCATTTCCTCTTTCGTACATGGCGGTCTTGAAAATATGCTCGTTGAGTACGATGGATGTCTCATAAGATTTAATGAATTTGGTGAGAGCGCTGGTGGTTTTGGGCAACCGTTTTGTGCTGCATTAGCTGCTTGTTGCTGTTGTTCTTGTAATAGGCAGTGAATTTTAAACCAATTTGATCGACGACCATAACGCGATCCACTCTTGGACATGCCAACTAATAAGCATTTCCTGAGTCTGCATGCTTTACATGCTGTCCTATTTTTCTTATTAATTATGCATTCACCATTATTTTTACATTCCGATATTGATGATAGATTATTATAGGATCGACCAAAGAACGACTGTAATAAAAACGAGATTTGATTTAATTAGTAATTTATTTAATTAATTTAAATTTTTTATTTCTAAAATATATATGCGAAGCATTCTGAATTTTAATCAAGATTAAGCAATTTCCATTTCAAATTCAACAATGGAATGAAATCAAAGAAATCCATTACACAATATTTAATGAGCATTGTTAATGTAAAAAAGAACGTCTCTGAAAATAAGTGAAGCAATAAAGTATAATGTAAACTATAGTTGAACGCATTTCCGTTACAAATTGCCAATTTTTGTGTTCTTCTTTTTTTTTTTTTTAATTCTGCAATTCTAAACATAGGTATTTGTTGTTCAATGACTTTGCAGATTTTTTACTTCATTGTTCAAAACGGAAAATTGATCAATATTTAATTTGCAATGATGAATTGGAAATGAAGATGCAGTGCAATGACAAGACAAATAAGATTGTTTGACATGAAAAATTATAAGGCATGATGATCAATCAAAATTTGTCATCAATTCGATATGATTGAATACATAAGGATCCAAGAAAACGTTATTATTTTATATCCACTGGCAGATGTTTTTTTTATATTTATGCAGTTTTATGTAAATTCGTCAAGTTTTAAATTTTCTACATCCAATTACTTTATAAAATTATTTTCCTCTTCATAATGAAACTTGATCTCGTTTCGTGGGCGAGTGTTAAAAGCTGCACCTACAAAGTTGGCAAAATTCTTCTTGTCTGCCAGGAAGGAATTCTCATATTATAAATAATTTGATTCAATTCAAATATTATGCAATTTAATATGCTCATAAATGTATCTTATGCTTGAATCTCTGCAGCTCCAGAATTGTCATTAAATGGAGATGAAATTTCATTATTTTTAGGTGAATCATGCCGCAAATTGAATATATTGACACACCTTGTTAAACCTTATTTAATATGTGCAATCAATTTGAATATTATAAAAATCATTTTCTTACTTTACAGCCCTCGCATGTGAAAGCACCAAAATGAAATCCTGCTGCAGGTTCCCCACAGACTTTACACTGTTGATTCATTCTGTAAAAAGAAAAAAAATTCTCACTGTTAATAAACAATTCATGATCAATTTTTAAAAATATAAATTTTATAATATTCATTCTTTCATCGCTTATATCGTATACTTTCCCTCCTGTGAAGTGCTTTTGTGTGACGTTTACTATGTCATCGCGTTTTTTCAAAAAAAAAAAAGAAAATGATTCAAAAGGGAGAAACATTTTCAAACATTTCATTCATACATTGTCGTTGAATGATCAATTGATTGAGATGGCTTTCTCTATACAAGTATTTAATTTGGAAGTAGTGTCAGTTCACAAATTTGTCATTTTAATATTGACATCGGACTTATTCTTAGAGAGAAAATTTTAAGAAAGTGACTTCATATTGTTGAGTCATGATTAACTAATAAATATAGCATTTTATAGTATTGCATCTTTTGCGAATAGATCGAACATGCATGTTAAAAGAAATTATAAAAAATAAAGCCTAGGAAGTAAATTGTTTTGAACAATCAATGAAACAAATTTCACAAATGATTTATGATGTCAAAAATTCATAATCTTCTGATGATCAATCATGCTTAAGAATTTGTAAAGGTTGTCAATTATTTCCTAATCTTTCTCAATTTTCTGCGAGAAATTACACAAAAAACTTTAAAATTATTTTAAAATTAAGTAGCATCATGATTAAATAGCAAAATTGATGTTAATTGATATGGATTCTTGTGCATATAAAGCATGAAATGAAATGAGAGCGCAATACTGGAAGCTGTAATAAAGCAAATCATAACACAATTTGCAATAAACATTGAATCTCAATTGAAATTAAAAACATCTCCAAAAGTGAGATGAAGAAGAATTTACCAGTCGAAGATGTTTGATGTTGGATTGATTGAAAAATGAAGCAGCATCAACAAACAACAACAAAACTTTGACTTACTTGGTATGAGTTGAGTAATTGAGTTATTGTTTCCTCATGCTGCACATTCATGACATTGAAAATCATTCATTTGTATAAGACTTATTAAATTGAATCAAGTGCTTATTTTTTACCCGACCGATCGACGTTTCCACTTCGATAGACATTCAAGAGCTAATAAGTTGAAAGCATTTAATTAACCAGCACAGTTTTTCTATGCAGACTTAATAAATACTTGTATGATGGATGTAAGCTTTCAACAGCTTCCAATAGTTTGAAGTGTTTGAATAACATTAAATCGAACCCATATTTGCATTTTTAATGCTCCGACTGATATTATACTTCTCGCATTTATTCATTTATATCACATACATTTCTTGAGTAAAGAGATTATCTTTAAATAAGAAAGACTATACACATGTATAACTCTCAGAATGCTCACTTATTCGTCAATAGTGTGTCCAGTTTATAATGCAAATTCCAAATATTTATTAGAAATTGAAAAGAAAGTTCAATCAATTTAAGTATTTGAAATTAATCTTAAATGTTAAAAAATAAGCTTTATAGCAACCACACTGTGGTAGGAAAAAATTCTCATTAATTTTGCTGACTTGTATATTGCATCTTCTCAATATTAAGATACTCCATTTAAATATTTTTATTTGCTTAACATTTCCATTCAATATTATTGATTGCATTTAATTTGCATAAGAATTCTAATAACAACACATTCCTTCTAATTCATCATTCAATTCCAACAATATGTATGCTAATATTTTTTTAAAGACATTTAGATCGATATTTCTTATTTATACATATTGAAGAACATTTAAGAAAGAATTCCATAATCAGAAACAGTGACTTTGGCACGTACATGATAAGTTATGCATATCGAGTTATAGTTAGTGGAATAAGTGAGTGAATAAATTGAAACGATTTGATGAATGTTTAAACTGTTTTATGGTTAGTGATTTCTAAGTCTTGACTTTTGATTAAAAAATTGTGTACAAGAGAAAAATTTTTGTGCACTTATAATTTTTATTTATTTTAGCAAAATTGATTCAATTAATGATATGTTTTATTCTCGATTCATATTATCAAACACTTATACATCAATTTTCTATTGTTTAACTCTCTTCAATCCATTTTTTGATTTATATTTCCACCGACGAAAATATTCAACAATGTGTTTTTGTTTATTGACCGATTCGTACACTTGTCGCGCATTTTAATAAGCTGAGCGATGTTCGTGCAATTGTAAGGCCTTTTTGCCATTTTCCTTTCGATGGGTCTTCGTTTCACACATCGAATTCAAATCACATACTGCTTTTTGGAACTTTTTCAAGTCACGAAATCATAACCTTGAATAACTCGCTTTAAGCTCATCATTTATTACTTTGCATTGTAACATTCAATCATTACACTGTGTTTTTTTTGCAAGTTGAATTGAATTCATTATTCACTCAGACATCTACCACATCAACTGTAAAATAGCTACATCTAGTATATTATACTCAATATCATCACTATGTTGATGACTTTTAAACATACACATATGAACTCGTGGATGATTCATCCTTTCACATTTTTTTTCTCTATGTTAACCACCAATTTATTTTTTTGAATTTATGAATATACAGTGTCATAAGTTAATTGAATTAAACGTTTGATTTTAAACACGTGAGCGACATTAATTATGTTTGATGTGACATCGATTAATGAATTATTTATTATTTATTCATTTTTCTTCAAAACGTAAAGAATGAAAGTTCAAACACCCTAAAAAGTTTCAATTTTATGAGTAATCCTCCTTCAAAATTAAAAAAATCATTTTTGTAAAAAAAACAAGCATGTTATTAATTAACCTATCAATTATCATTTAATCTTAAAAGTAAACTAAGTAAATAACAACAGATATCGAAAAAGGAATAAAACAATGGAAGAGTCGAGAAGATGATCAGTAAGGTCCAAGAATGAGAAGTAATAATAATCAATTGCCAATAAATCAGAAAAAAAGAAACAAAAAAAAAAATCAAGATCTTTAGATCACTAGAGGTAATATCGTGATCCAATTCTCACGGTCTCGCGGTTTCTGGAACACATTTGCACTGCCTTATACTAACTATTGTCGATCGTTATGATTTTTAAACTTCAATTTGCTTATTTTGTAAATTAAAAATGAAAATGAAAAAAGAAATATTATGAAGATGATGAAAAAAAGGAACGAAACGAGAAGAGAACACAACAAATCTCGACGCGCTCGTGATTTATTCATTGAAGCAAGTGCCTCACCTCACTTCAATATAATATTATTATTTCTTCTTACTTTATAATGAAAAGTACATACAACATATATTGGAAGCATTGATTGAGAATCATAGGCGTTGAAAATTCTTTATTTCTCTAGTTTCTTTCAACAAAGCATAATACATAATAGTCGCATTGTTAAAATGTATGCATGATACTTATAAGATATATTTCGGCTCCTTTTGTTGTTCTTTATTATGCATAATATTGTTTGCAATATTACATAAATTGCCATTCATATATAAAAAGATGCATGTACATTCATTCGCAACTACAAATTGAACTGGTTTTGAATACCTGCAAGACATGTGAGTTATTGAATAATTAATCGAATTACATTTACGGAGTTTTTTTTTTACATAAGGATCAATATAATAATTTCTGGAATAAGAAAGAGATATTTTTATGAGAAATGGAACCAAAGGGAGAAAGAACGTAATAATGCTAAATAAATATAACGAAATATCAAATCAATAAAATTGAATTATTCACGCTTGAAGGCAGTTGAGAAGCAGTAAAGTCAAAAAGATATTAAAGACATAAACTGTATATTAAGCGCATTTAGCTATGTGATCAAAAATTTTGAAGAGTTAAACGGAATCATTATAATTGAATTGAGTTAATTTAAAATTGTGAATAAAAAAATTTGCACATACATATTAATTAATTTTTCTACATCTCTGTTCGTACTATGAAGTGATAAATTTGAGTCTTACGGCGAGCAAAATGAAAGAGATGCATGTAATGGCCTTAATGCATTAACAGGTAATAAAAGTTTTGTTTTCTTCTTTTCATTTATGATAAATTTATGCAAAAATAAAATGTTAAGTAAATTACAAACGATTTAATTTCAACGTGTGAAAAATTATGTTAAAATCACCCCAGACAGATTAAGAAGTAAATAGTTTTGAGCTTAATGCTTGTGCTTTGAGTAATAAATTTACATTTAAATATAATTCTTTGCCAAATAACTTAAAAAATAAATATATTTTAATTAAAATTCATATCTTGATATATTTCACGAGCTTAGCTGGAAATTGTTTCCTCTTTACGGAATGAAATATTCTCCTTATATTTTTTCTCCTTCTTCGTCTCTCGCTGCTGCTGCTAATTTGTAATTTACTAATAGGCACATGACCTAACAGCGCTCAACCGTATTTGTTCTTGTATAATAATACAAGTCAACTTCGCATATTTTCGAGCACCCAATATTTCCCAATAAACTATATATTGCCATCTCTTTTCTTTATAATACTTAGAAAAATGATGTGGTAAAGAAGAAGTTCAATAGGCAAACGTTGAGATTTTATTTATTCAATAATTATTCAAATATGTATGAATAGAAAAAGTCAACATTTAACTTCTAGTTGACTATGGAACCAAGGTGTGCCATCAATTCTCTTTCACTCACATATACTTGCTTCTTTATTATAATTTAACCTGTTGTTGTTAACGGTTGGTACCAAATGGAATTTTTTATTTGCTTTTGGTAGTCTTTTGTGTTTACATAAATCTGTCGGCATTTAAAATTCAATATTTTCTTTTTCTCACTCTTATAAATAATACTTTATTATATTATTATATTAGATACGCATACATGTTTTGTGCATATAAGTGACAAGATAAAAAGAGAAGAAATTGTGAAATTAAATTGCCTTAAAAATTTACTGGTTCAGGATTTCCATTTAAAATATTCGAATCTAATCTTATCTCTGTCCTATTCATAGCATAGAAACGAGAGTCAGTCTTTGTTAACATTTAAAAATCTCAAATTTAGATGGAAAAACTATTTTCAAGTAAATGTTAATTAAATGGATTCATTTTTATTATTATTTTTTCTTACAACACATAGCTTCACATACAAAAGGAAGATGTCTCGATCATAAACTGTTTTATCGATATATCAATAATAAAGCACATTTAAGCGTTTCTTTCCGCATACATCATAAAGTTTTATTAGATATCTTGATAATTCTCATATTTATAAATATTTTCATCGCTTAAAAAGTGTTAAAAATCATACTGACTCATACTACACATTAGGTTATTGCTGGTTATTGTTAATATCATTGAGAATGAGAATGAAAAAAGGCAAATGGAGAGATAGCGATAGATAGGGAGTGAAAGAGAAATATCATCATAAAAAAGCCGAAGCCGACAAAGATGAAAACGCGTATATTTCATAAAGATTACTTCCCAAGTTAAATGGGATTCTTATGGAATATTTTCACTTCTTCTCTTCTTTTTATTATTGAATGCAATAAAAAATCATTTGATAGTTCATTAAAAGAATGTTTTGTTACCTTCTCGCGAGCGTTACTTAAATAAATCAGATTCAGATAAGCCGTTTAATCTTAATACTAAAAGATGTCATATACATCTCTATAAAACATACTATATTATAAATAGCTCTCTTGATTATATTATAGCACTGTATATTATTGTACTTTGCTAATTCCCTTCATCTCACCAAATTGCCTTACAATGTTTAGTGTTATCTTAGCAAATTAATTATTTGCTGATTTTTTTTTTATTTCTTTACTAAGTTAAAATTTTATAAACGAAGCATAGTAAGTGAGTTGATCAGTAGCTTTGTATATTTTCTTTGCTCTTACTTTATTCATATCTATCATCGATATTTTCATTATTTATGCAGTCCTTAGTAATCATTTTTGTACAAAGAAGTTTTTTACTTTGGTTTACAATTATGAGGTCCAAAATTAACGGTCATTTTTCAAAAAGAACAATGAAGTTTTTGGAATTTTTATTGTTCTTTTCTTGAAGCCACCCCCCCCCCCCCCCCCCCTCTTCGAAACGTCATACGTGAACGAATCCTTAGACCAAAAAGAGCTTTTCAATCAAATACACAAACTTTCTTTAACTTAAAAAATAATGTATTTTAAGAAGCTATCATTATCAGTTAAAAAACATTAAATATGGCGCTTATATAAAATATTAAGTGTTGATTAATCAGAAATAATGCATATATTTTATCAAAAAAAAAAAACCTTTACCTATTCAGATCAATTGTGATCCAGAGGTGCGCTAGGGCGATTCGCAGCTAATGTGAGTTTAACGAGTGAGGATGCGCCAAATCACTGCACTCAAACCTAGACCTACAATTTATAGTGGGATCCGAACCACTCCTTTGATGACATTTCTGTCTGTAGCCTAATTAGGTACCGAAGTACTAAACCATTTCGCCACCGAGCCACTTCAGCTCACTTTATATATTTTATCAACCGACCACATTTTTTAATAAAATTTCCTATACACAGTCCAATCCAGCCTTTTCTAATTTATCTCTTCCCTTCTTTAATAAAAATTCAGTCATAAAGTATAGATATGTCTCACAATGATTCTTTTAATAATTATCAATTGAATATTAAAATACATTTTTAAAAAAAATGTATGACAAAATTGTAATTTAAATTCACGACATCCGTTTGTTGAAGTATTTGACACGTTTTAAATGCACGTTGAATAAAACAATACGTCTATATATAGATATCGATCTTGAGAGTATTTTTAAAAAGCAAATAGTACATAGATCTTTTATTTTTTTTCCTTGTGATGTCTATGTTTCTTCAGGATGAAGCCGGCAATGACTATCAGGTTTAATTAAATAAATTTAATTAAAACTAATTTTGTATTGCATGTTGGCTTTTAAAATCTATTTGCTTCGTAAACCCTAAGTGACTGAGGTTTTTCACACTATATGTAAAAATTCATATTTGTCTCTGAGAATTTTAAAAATTCATAAACTGTATATTTTCATGGAGTAGTAATTCTTAATTAATGCATACGATAGCCACACACAATGCTGATGTTCAACAGGTTAATAAAACTTTTAAATCTGTTTATAATCCATTTTTAATCTGCTCGAGAGTGTCTTCGTCATAAAAAATTCAACAAAGGAAGAAAAATGAGTGAACGAAGACAAAGAAGTGAATCCAAATATCCATGAAGTTGTAGTTTTTTGCATAAAAAATTTACGACAAAATCATTTAAAATCGTCATTCAAAACAAAAGAAAAATTGCTTGCAATTTTTTAATGTGATTTTTGTTAAATTAATTGCTTTTCGTTGTTCCACATCCTTTTCAGTTGGCTACACGTTGCACTTACACCGATTTTTTTCACACAACAATCCACATACTACTCGAAGCAATAATAATAATATGTGATGGATTTGTTTGTTATTAAAAAGAATATTTTCAACTCGAGTTTTAGTGAATTCTTCATTTATTATTATGATTGCTGTTGATTCTCACTGAACCATTGCTTTGACCTTTTTCTTGTTCTTTTTTCATTTTCTTACATTGCATTCTGCAATTCAAATTATTAATAGAATGAGTAATGATTCTCGTTCGCTTTTGCGGTTTTTTCTTCTTAATAATTTGTGTGTGAAAAATGTGAGTGGCAGAAGGAATTTAAGTTCAAGTTATGCAAATATTCTTTTTCCTTCGTTTTAATTGTGTTAAAAAATCAAGAGATTAGTGAATATCAATTAATTTAAATATTTCTTGAAATAAAAAACTTTAGTATGTTTCAAAATTGCGATAATTTTTTTCCAGACATATTAAATGATTTTAAGGATTTACTATTCACTATTGACACAAATTGATAAAATTTACAAAGAATATAAAAAAATAAATCTAATTACCACCTTTTTTAATTTTTTTAAAAAAATTCTCTTCGAACTTAAAATGTGTAGTTTCCATAGGTACTTCTTTGTTAAAATAAAAATCGTTTTCAATTTGTCTGTGAGCAAATTTCTGAAAACTATCAATCAATCATGAAATAAGTTTTAATGAATTATGAAGTCATAAGTCACAATGCTCATAACGAAATTTGAAGTTGTACAAAACAAAAGACTTAAATGCAGGATAAGCGAGAAAATGAAAATTTAAATCTTACTTCATGGAACATACCTTAATTTTGATCAGTTATCTCTATTTGATGTTGAATAAAAAGAAAAGCAATTTTTATCCTCCTTTGCTTGTCTTTCTTTTTTTTGCTGTTATTATAACAAAAACTTAAACGCTTTTTTAAGTTAAGCTTTCAATTGATTTTCTAAATCCACAATCATGTTTCTTATTGTTTATATAAATATATTGTTTATTCAATTTGTAATCTTTTATTTATTGACTTTTCGGCACTTCTATGTTTTATATTTTTTATTTTTTTTTATTTTAATTTATTTTCTTCTGTTTTTTTTTTATTAATTTTGCATAAACAGTTTTCTTATTTTTAAATTGATATATTTATAATTAACACCATTCTAAGGAATTTTCACTTATATCATATTTTATTATTTTGCTCTATCACGCACGTGAATGATACATTTGTCTGAAGCATTCAGAACTTGTCTTTTTCTCAAACCGTGAAAACAAAAATAGAGAAAAAAATTTTCTTAGACAAAACAAAAATCGATTGTGCGCACATCAAAATCTAAAAAATAACTGAATTGGAAATATCACAAAATTATTAGTAAACCTGTTTGAAAGAGAAGCAACACACAACAATGTGGATAGAAGAAAGAAAAACAAGAAGACACAACAACATTCAAACGCAAAGAATTAATACTTTGAGACTTTCCAGTGTAAATCTTAAGATACAAAATACACATACAATGAGAACGAAAAGAAGGGGAAATGGATCAACGAATCGGAGCATTGCAAACACTGTCAACTCCTACCTGAATTTCTTATTATTATTTACTTCCAATGCGATCATGTGCAATATTGGAAATTTGTCTTTATATGTGTTTGTGTGTGTGCATGCTGTCGCAAATTGATGCAATTTTTTTATTACAGCAATATTTTATTGCATCACGAGATATATGACATGAGACAGTAATTTTTAAAGGCATATTTTTTAAGGTCTGGCGATAAAAAATTATTCTTAAGTTACCTAATAAGGAACAGGCAAAAAAAACCTTTTATTACAGAGATTTAAGTTTTTTGGGCGTTTTGTTTTGCTTTGCTCAAAATCTTTTCTATAATTTTTTACGACTTAATTTGTTCATTAAAAGCAATACAGCAATGAATAGAGATGAAAAAATCAGAGGAAAGAAAGGAATCAGAAGATGGGACAGTTACGTAAGATATATAGCACTGTAATATTTTTGTCAACATGAATTTTTTCCCAAACCTAATTTTTATGATATTTAAAACTATAAAATTTACCTAGAAAACTTAAAATTTCCTACCAAATGTGTTTTAAATTTTTTCAGTTTTGTTTTTACTATGTGTACTGCTTTCGATGCCCTTCCATCTATTTTTAAAAAATCATTGTTCCTTTAATATTTTTCAAATCAGTAAAAAAAATTTTAAAAAATAGAAACATAAAGTTTGTGCCCAAAATTTTTATGCATTTTGCGAATATTTAATGCATTGAAAAATATTATTATTTATGGACTATTGTAAAATAACAAAAATATTGGGCAAAATAAACAATTATTCAGCTCAATTTTATGCATTTTCATGAGCCAGAGTGCTAGAATTAAATAAAATATGACAATAACAAGCAAAGAGGAAGGATTTAAATTTTATTTTTCTTTCTCCTGTTGTCCATATTTTGTTTGTTTTGATTGGGATTTTCTTTGCCATTTCTGCACAACTCCTTTCATTGTTTTTTTATTTTCTTAAGTCTAACAAGACCTATCCTCTATTCTAAAGAAAAGGAATTCGAAAAAATTTAGAAAAATCAGAACTTTATTCTTCATATATTAAAATGTAATAAAAACATGACGCGATAGCAGTTGAACTGGATGTGCATATACTTGAAATGTCAAATAACTTCAAATTTTCGACAGAGTACAATACATAATAATAATGAATTAAATATTACCATAGAAATAATCAGTGCATAGCAAAGAATATACAAATATACTACTATTAAAACTATTTAATTCACATTTACCCTTAGGTCATAAAAACTAAGTGACCCAAAAAATTCGATTATGAGAAAGGTAAAATAATAAATTTCGACCATCGTATAACTTATGGAATGATCCTTAAATTTATTGCTCTAAATTTATTTCTTTTTGTTCTTTCGTGAATACAAGAAAAAAATGCTGTTTGAATGTCTCATTGTAGAATCTAAAGTTAAAGCCAATTACCACAGTTATTATTACTCTGACCAAATTCATAATCTTTTTAACTCCTTTATTGTTGCACTTTTTCATTTTTTGTTTGAACCCTACCTGACACACATTTTCTTCTCTCCTTTTACATTATTTTCCTTTTTCGTTCGTGCTTCCAAAAAATTATTACAATTGTGGCTTTCCATTCTTTATGTATCTTACAAGAAAAAGGTTTGTAGTTGAATGTCCAGTTGCTGAATCTTTTCAAAAAATGAAGTAAAGATAAAGTCATAATGTATTCATAATATTTATGACAGAGGCAGAAGCACAACAGGAGGTGCTAAAAAGGATTCTGAAACGAGAAGATTTTTTTTTTTTCATCGAAGAAAGGATTAAATGCGTTGTGAAATATTTATGGACTTCTTCTCTTTTTGTTGCTTCCTTAACAAGCAGACAAAAGACAAGAAAAGGGGCGAATACACGGCAAAAAAAAATTGTTTGTTTGAAATAGAAATGAAATTACCACATATAGTGCAAGAAATTAAATGAAATTATTCAGAAAGAGATTAAAATTTGTATTTTCTTCTTCAATATTTTCCGTTGAAGCCTATTCGGAAAGATCTTGTCACCTTTTTATGTTTTTAAAGAATATCTTAAAAAAAATTACAATTTAATTTCACGAACGAATATAATAAACAATTTTCTGCAGTATTAAATGCACAACTGTTCCCATTAATAATTTCGTATTGCTTATTGTAACTCTTTATTTATTTTTGTCAAGGTCGCGGAAAATTTGAAATAAATTTTTCATGCATGCGAACAATAAAAATCTATTGTAAGCACTTTTCACATCTTAATGTGATTATAATATTACAATTGTTTCACAAGCATTAAACTATGACTTACTTGCTAGTGAATATATCACTATGTCAACCCCTTATGTTCTCTACATTTATCTATGACTCTATGTATTCAATTTTTCTGTGCCAAGGTTACGCTTTTACGTTATTATGAGATTTAATAACGATATTTTCTAAGTCAAATGATTTTTTGCAGGAAATTTCGGATTTTAAAAAATTGTAAATTTTTTTAATACCTGAAAATCTTTTTAGTTACAGTTTGACATCTTAATCAATATCGTAAGCATGACCATAAATTCATAGCAACTGTATAATTCAATAATTGTTCCTTTTTTGTTATAGTTCTATTATTAAATTTTATATGAGCATTTTGAAAAAAACTTATTCGAAATTGTACATCCACGCAAATTAGAGATTTCCTTGTTATAATTAGTGATTCAAATTATAAAGCACAGCGTTTAAAACAGAATTAAAATATTCGAAATTGCCGAATCCCTAATATTTTCAGTACCTATCTGTTCTCAAAAAATAATTATTATTTCGATGATGTATAAATAGTTGACATGAATGCGTACAGATCACTGCTATAAATGTCTAGATGAGTTTAATTTTGTATTATTTTAATTTCTTTTCATCCTGTCAACATCATGATCAACAGCATCTCATCTTGGACCATTGAAGAAATTTCATGTTCATTGTGTTGCTTCTCTCTTCTTTTAACTGCTTGCCAATCACAAAAATACTAAAGCTTTTTTCTTCACTCAACTCAAGTATTATAATAAATTTTAAAGAATACAAAATAAAACTTGTATGCTCAGCACCTGTCAAAAATATGAAATATTATTTCATACTCCTACAACAATCGTTTTTTTAACAATTTAGTATTCAAGTGTCTGAGAACTTTAAGAATTTTTTTAATCTTATCAGACACGCGCGGCAATAAAATCTTTCAAATAATAATAAAGTTGTCACAAAAGTTTTGCAAATGTACAAAAATTCTCGCGACCTTCACATATAAGCTCTTATTTCGTTTCGTTACAATAATCATTTTTTTTTTTCTAGGTTTCCCGTGCGTTACAAGTTGAAGTTTGAAGATTATGCAACTTAACATGAATTTAATGGAAAATCAGCGGAAAAATTTGAGTCGGCAATTTACTTTTCAATTGTTTTATCTTCGTATATTCATTACCATTTGTTTTGATGTGAGATAAATAAATGAAACCTAGAATTGGCATGTGTTTTTTGAGAAGAAAATATTAGTTGGCACAATTTTGTATTTTAATTGCCATATAATTAATCAATCAACTAAATACTCGATTTCTTCCAAATCAATTTATAATTTGAAAAATGTTTAAACAAAATATATAGATACTTAAAAAGAGTAAATTTACCTTATAACTCGTGAATCATAACAAAACTAAGGAATTAATAATAACAGTACCTACATGCACTTTGATGCTAATAAACAGACTCTTAAGATTTATACGAATATTATAAAACCTGTACAGCATAGAAAATTTGTTAATACTAATTTCATTCATGTCAACTTTATGCACTTTTATAATAATATTTACGTCTCGCGAGACTTCATAAAGACTGTGATAAATGATGAATTAAGAGATTGAGACGTCAACAGGTACTGCAGTGTAGCTTTAACCAGATTTTACAATGTTAATGAAGTTTTACCGTTTTTTTAAAGTTATAAATCATTATTTCGCAAAGTGATGCTGATTTTTTTAAAAAAAAAAATATATTGATTTTAGGATTTTGAAAAATAAAAAATAATGGTGAAAAAACAAAAACTTTCCATATTTATTTAATGAAATTTAAAATGATTTTTTATTCATATCAATTTTATATATTAATATCTAAATGCTAAACTACTACGTAAATTACTCTTTAAAGTGAGTGGACACACAATTAGAAATTTTTATATTTTACAAATTTATCCCTTATTTTTCCATGAAACCTATTAAAGTTATATATTTTTGGAAAGCTCATCAAATTTTCAATATGATGACTAGAAAAGTTTTGGAAAATTTGCAAGTAATACAGTCACTTTATGTAGAAAAATCGCATGTTATATATGCAAGTTTTTAATGTTTTTCATTTTTCTCAGCAACGACTTTATGAAAAACTTTCAAATTTTGCACACTCATTTCTTATATAAATGTTAATAATTCGTATAAGTTTCAGAATTTTCCATTGAGTTTTTCACGAGTTTTCCTAACCTGAATTTTTCACTGTTTAAATTAATTTTTCTCGATAACTGCGCATTGTTATTAGATGCTGTTCATCTTATTTTCTTTCATTTTTTAATAGCTTTCCATTGAAAAAGTATGAGACAATAGAGGAATCAATAAAAAAGTGTGAAAATTGTATGAAAATTTCCAAAATTCTCAGCCATCTTGAATTTATTTTGCTTTTTCTGGTTAAACTAATAAAATTTCATAAAAGTTTTATACATTTTTGGGAAGGTCTAGCTTAGTACTTTCATTCACTAGAAACTGCATGAGTCTACGATAAGCACAAGTAAAATTATAGAAGCTTGAAGTTGGTAAGAAAAGACAGCTCAATGTAAAGAAAATATTTTTTTTGTTTATTTGATATTTAAGCTTTAAATTAATGTTTATTGCTAAGAATATGTTATAAAACAACAAAATTTACCATTTTTATGCATCTAATAATAACAACAAGCAGTAAATTAATATTTTTGATTTTTTTTTTTTGAAAATTTGAAATTTTTTTATGTTACCAACTTCAAGCTCCTATAATTTTACTTGTGCTTATCGTAGACTCATGCGGTTTCTAGTGAATGAAAGTACTAAGCTAGACCTTCCAAAAAATGTATAAAACTTTTATGAAATTTTATTAGTTTAACCAGAAAAAGCAAAATAAATTCAAGATGGCTGAGAATTTTGGAAATTTTCATACAATTTTCACACTTTTTTATTGATTTCTCTCTTGTCTCATACTTTTTCCTAGATTGTTATATATCAATGGAAAATTATTGAAAAATGAAAGAAAATAAGATGAACAGCATCTAATAACAATGCGCAGTTATCGAGAAAAATTAATTAAAATAGTGAAAAATTCAGGTTAGGAAAACTCGTGAAAAACTCAATGGAAAATTCTGAAACTTATACGAATTATTAACATTTATATAAGAAATGAGTGTGCAAAATTTGAAAGCTTTTCATAAAATCGTTGCTGAGAAAAATGAAAAACATTAAAAACTTGCATATATAACATGCGTTTTTTACATAAAGTGACTGTATTACTTGCAAATTTTCCAAAACTTTTCTAGTCATCATATTGAAAATTTGATGAGCTTTCCAAAAATATATAACTTTAATAGGTTTCATGGAAAAATAAGGGATAAATTTGTAAAATATAAAAATTTCTAATTGTGTGTCCACTCACTTTAGCTTATATGGAAAAAATAAAATTGTAAGAAATCAAAACGTTAAGTAATTCTCTGCTTTTACTTCTTTTTCCTTCATTTCAAGTAAGATAATCTGTTGTTTAAAATCGGAAGATTCACATTGTTCAAAATACAACATTTAAATTATAACAATTTACTCGCATTGTTAGCTATAAAATGTTTGAAAACTCGAAAATTGCTATAATACTACCCTGCTTTTTATGAGACTCTCACTCAATTGTTATGTTCATTACAAAAATTGTCAAAACATTAATTTTTTTCGCATCGAGCGACAATTTACAGTAAGTTGATGTGAAGGTCCGAGATATAATGAACAAAGAGAAATTTTTCGGTTAATAGTTCGGCGGAAAAATTATAATTTTCAGCAAGAGCAACAACAACACTTGTTTATGATGATATTTGGTTTAAATAATTCCATACAACAATTTTTGTCATTAAGCAAATAAATTAGATTTGTCATGTGAACCGTGAATATGAAGTATTATTCTAAGACGTGTCGTATTCACACCATTTTTTTATTATTTTTTTTAATATTATCAATTACAAAAAAAAATCCATTTGTTTTCATATCGGTAGTATAAAAGTAACATGTATGCTATTTCCTCAAAAACGCTTATATATGCTTTGTCAGTAGTTTCATATAATTTGTCAATTTTCAATTGAAATGATTGATTAATTAATTCCATTTAATCCTGTAATACTTGTGGTAAACAGTTTTGATCCATGAAATGTCATGAAGATCGTTCAATTTTGTATCCGTTATAATTGAATAATAACAAAACGTCGATAATTAAATTTCAATACCAAATTCATTTTCATCTTTATTCCAATAACAATAAATGAAATGAATAAATTTCCGCTCGAAGTGACGGTTCTCTAGCCTTAAAACGTCTAATAAATCATTATGCTTGTAAAATCACGATGTTAAAAAACTATTGACTATTATGATGAAGATGATGATTTGTGAAATATATCGCTCGAAAAAATAAAAAAAAACTCCACAGGTGAAGCATCATACTCAAATAATTATAATGAAGATGATGAGAATTTAATTTGTTTACGGCATAATTTAAAATCACTCACGATTTCATAATCATGAGATTTATGTTTCAATAAAAATAATTTTCAAATCTTAGAAGCACACATATTGTCAACAGTTTTATATGCATGTTGGCTATCACTCTAAACTGCTAATCTTTATGAGGGACATAATCAACGAGATATCACTCAGTTCCAAACATATCCAAAGATAAATAAGAAATTAATATCTTGGTAACGGTTTCTTCTTGTTTTTTTTGCATTATCTACTAAAGTTGCCTTTTTATTCTTTTAAATCATAAAGTTTTGATAGATAATCAGCATGATTAAATTTAAATGAAATAGCTTTATTCATTGCTGAAAAAGAAATCCAATGAGTTTATAACCAGAGCATTTGAAAGTCTGCTTAAGTCAATTGATGATTGATATCGTTGCTTGAAATAACCACGTTTATTACTTAAAGATCTCCATAAATTATGTTGAAAGATAATAATGAAATTATTATTGAGATTATGATGAGGTTACCTCAAATTTATTGGTAAAATACTATCGCCTTATAATGAATGTAATTTAGTCATTAAATTAGATACATTAAAAACGCGCTTTTGCTACTACATTTATTTTGTTAATGAAGAGAGAAACTGAACAAATGATCTAGCGACGAAAGATATTGCTACCTAAGTATTTTATGTTCATCTTAATGAACCATTTCATCATAACATTTTCGTCCATTCAATGCAATATTGCCGCAGAGTTGTTTTTTACACTTTACAGCTTCTACATTCTCTACAATACTGCTGCTGAATAAATTAATTATTATAAATTCAAATATTTATTATTAAATGTTTACATGCAAAATAAATGGACAATAGATATGAAAACAACTCTGTTTTAATACGCACAGTTTGTGATCGCCATAGCCGTGAATTTATTTTTCGCTAACATGTGTTTAATTTAAGCGCACAGTTGGCTCAAATGATTATGATTACCTTATTTGTTTCTCACTCACTCTTTTACTATTACTTGATGCTTCTCACTGTTTTTAATCTATCATTTACTTACGCTACTCCTCAGTACTCTAATTTGAAATCATTTGTTTCATTGAGATGGATATACGAGTATTAAAATAAAATTAATGAAGCACACAACAAAATTGAGATAATTTTGATTGTTTTGATTTCAAGTCTTTCATGTTGCGGTGTGTGATGAAATGGATGATTAATTGCGATAAATCGATAATTAAATTGCTATTAAGACTCAAACAAATTTCCATGATTTTATTTCTTTTTTTTGTAAATTATCGTCAAAAGAAAACTATCTGTTTCCTCAATCATCACTTTCCTGAGAACTGCTTTGCTTTACTTTTATTTTAATATAATATTGTATAGCTTTTTTTATACATCTTCATCTTCAGTCTCATAAGCATGATGCTTAAAGCAATATGTATCAAAGTGAATATTGTAGAAATAGAAATGACAAGTCATGTGAACAGTTCATTTAAGGAATTGCTATTTTTGAAACAATCGAGCTTAATAAATTCATTTTGAATCACGCATAATTGAAGCATAATTAACTAGTTTTGTTCACACCAAATTCATGTTAAGAATTGTAAGATTAAAAAAGGAACTTTATGAAATATTTTAAATCTCTTGTACCTTTCTCTTACAAAAATTATAAATTTGAACTATTAAATTATTTCATGTTGTGTAGTAATTAAAATCATTACATAGAAAGTTCCCGCGTGATAGTTCAATCTCAAATTCTACATCGTTTAACTAATTTTTGTTGACCGCCTGCTGCTTCCTAAGAAATTAGATTGAGCAGTTCTCAGACTCATGTCATCATAAGGCACACATGCTATTAGCTCTCTCGCTCTCCACATAAGCATGTAACATACATAAGTTCAAACTAAAGAGAAAGATCTCTATCATGGAAATAGAATTGAAAAGAAACGAAAGATAATTTGATGGAAAAATATAATATTAAAAACTAAAGCGAAGTTATTGCCCGCAATAATTTATATGTTGTTCTTCTCACAGTTCATATTCGCATATTCGAGTTCAGCATTTAATGCAGGATTGTTGAAAGAGTCGGAGCATATTATGGTGTGGCAACAAAGTCAAAGAAAGGCTAACAATAATAAACAAATCATAAAAGTTCCTTTATAATCTCAATAATAATTTGAACCTCAGAATTAAACATATAAATGTATTGATAAATTAATTAATATTATTTTCAGTTCATAACTCGGACGTGAATTCATCATTGCGAGTTTTTCCTTCTAAATACTTTGTCTTACTTGTCAAACATCATTCAAGTTCATATGGTGCATTAACCTTTTACATCTAAGTTTTAACAAAAAAAAAAAAAGGAAATTAATTGAAATTTTGTGACAAGACAAAGAGGGTCTGAAAATTCCGTGTTTTTGATGGACGCATTAAGTAGGGTGCAAATTCTTGAAAGTGTGTATTTTTTATAAAGTTTGATTATTGAAGATTGATTTCTAATTTCCACATGAATACAATATTAGACAGAATAAAAAGTTCACAGAGATCAAGAGTCAAGAAATTGAAGACCCCTTTTCTTTTTCTTACCTTTTTTATTCTTTAACCAAAATTGACCTTATTTCTTTTTTCAAATGTAAAAGTTTTTAAACGTTCAATGGATTTTTAAGAATATACACAAAAATGCTTAAGTTCTAATACTTTTAAGTATGTAGATATTAAATGGCTTTGATCTCTGGAAAATAATTTCGACATGCTACTAATATGGTATATAAATAAAATTAATCTGAGACTAGGGCAGAGTGCCTCGAATAGCGTTAGGAACCGGGTCCAGATTTAAAAATTTTTTGTTGGAAGTTTAAAGTTTCTCATATATGAGAAATTAACCTACTAAATTATTATTTATTATGCTACAACAAATTGAATGAAAATTGCGCTTGATTTTATGAAGAAGAAAGAGAAAGAAAAAATTTAATGATGTCTGATATATTGTCTATGATAAAACGTTCAACATCTTTAAGGCATGTCTGAAAATATTGAAGAAGTTTAGAGGAAGAACATGAGACTAAAACAATATTAAAACCGTGTAAAAATTTGATCTAATATCAGAAAATGATATGTACACAAGGCAATGAAATGAAATAAAATTTACAATTTACCTCTAATTTTTATGAAAAACGAATTGAGAGAATTAATAAAGAACAAGTATCTTGCAACAAGTAAAGAATTTTCGAATTTTTTAAAATTAAATTCAAAGCTAAGAAAGTAATTTTTTAATTAAAAAATTTACATTATTAATGATAACGAAAGTTTAAATGAATGAAAACAAATTCAGACAAAATTAGAGTATTAAGCTCATTATTTATTTCGAAAGCTAATGAAAAAGGAGAAAAAATTATTAATTCAATTTAAAGAAGAAAATTGAGAGGCGTTAACTTGTCTTCCTTCTTCCCATCATAAATGTTTATTTTTCTAAAGATCTCGTGAGATACACATTACTTATGACCATGATATGATTCATTTATTGAAAGCTGTTTTACCTTCTTTTCAACGATATGGCTTTAATTAAAACTTCATTTTATGGTTATCTATTCCAATTATTCTTTATTACATGTAACTTAAACTGATTATGTGGATCACCTGTTGCCCTTTTATGTTAATTTTATTCCAAATATTTTCTCTTAAACATTGTATTAGATCATCAAATATTTCATTGAATAAGATTTTATTTTTTTTTTATAGAAAATTTATAACTTTTATGACAAAATCCATAATTATCTTAACTTGCATCAAACAAAAGGTTTAGAATACATAATTAATTAAAATTTATGATCACAAGTGATGAATAGTGTAGCTAGACATTCATTTTTTAAATTTTCAAAAGTTCTTGTCACCAAAAACTAATCCCGGTAAATTCAATTTTTTGAAATCAGATCAATTAAAGTTTTTTTTGTATAGAAGAAATTTAGAAAAATCTAATTACTAAATTTGAGCATCAAAAAAAAAGAACCGTTTTTAAGAAATCTAATCCTAACAATCCAGAGCACTATGGGATAAAATCGATTTTTTTCTTCCAAAAATTATTTTATTGGCTTATTTGAAAGGTCTTTATCCAAAGAATCAGAATATATTTTAATTTTGGCTCAAAGTGCAGCAGTGCTGGAGATAAAGCGCGAAATGTATTTTGATGACCTTCGATAGTTAATATTTTCAATTTATCAGAACTTTTTCTTGTCTCAACCAATTTTCTTGAAATTTTTTATAAATGACAGATATAAGTATAATATAATATATTATACGAGGACGAAGAAAAAGCATTGACTTTTAGATGATCTAATACAATTTAGAAAAATCTATGATACTTTCTATGAGCTGATTTACTGCAAATATTTACCGGTCAGTATTTTTTTGGTGTTTTTCAGATAGTTTAAGTATGTTTCTGTAGAAAACATGAGAAATAATAAATTTTTTATCTTTTCTCTATCTGATAGGGCTGGTCAAACTATGACATGTTTCCCATACGCTAGCAGTGCCCTGCGTAAATTCTCAACTCAAAATTTGATATTATCTTATAGCCAGTACTTTTAGCTTTCCAACAGTACCAAATTTATATTATAAACTTGAGATTTCATATATTTTTGAGCAAAAGCAAGTATGGTTCTTCACACACCTCGAATTTTGAGTAATTTTTCAGTTTTTTCAACATTATTCAGGGACATTGTACTCATATATGACATATTATATATCGTTGAAAAGGTAATTTAAGCAGCTCAATTGAAAATGGAAAATGATGACATTTCAAATAAAAATGGTCAAAGTCCATGCCAAAAACTCAAATTGATTTTAAAACATCAAAAACACTTTTTTCTAACATTCCTGAAAGCTTTATCAAGTTTAGGAATGATTTTGATGAAAAAAGTTGAAAAAGATTTTTGAGGTGCATGCAGATTACATGTTTCAAATGGTTCAAAGTTGAAAATTTGGCGGAACTTTTTTGCAGGTTTTCATAGTTTTAGAAAGATACAAGTGACGACTATATAAAACAGTCAAAACTTGTCTCTCCACTTACTTGGAATATGCAGTTATAGCCAATTAAAGTCAAAACATAGTAAAAAACCGTATATTTTTTGAAAAAATCTCAATTTTTTGATGCATAAATATAAATTTAAACCTTGAAAGGGATATTTTTCTTGTAGATCTAGTAAAGAGCTACAATTTTATGAAAAAATAAAAACACTCAAGTGCATCAGAAAATCACATACTCAAAAAAAGTGTGCCGTACAACTTACATTTGAAGTTTAGTCAATTTTTAAGCACTTTCCATGAAGTAAAACTTATGTGACTGATATTTATATTAAAGCTTCGGCTTATATCTGTCATTTATAAAAAGTTTCAAGAAAATTGGTTGAGACAAGAAAAAGTTCTGATAAATTGAAAATATTAACTATCGAAGGTCATCAAAATACATTTCACGCTTTATCTCCAGCACTGCTGCACTTTGGGCCAAAATTAAAATAGATTCTGATTCCTTGGATAAAGAACTTTCAAATAAGCCAATAAAATATTTTTTGGGAAAAAAAATCGATATTATCCCATAGTGCAGAGCTCAAAGTCGAATCAAAACCGAGTCGACTCTAGAAAACCCAAGTCGACTTCGAGCTCTGCTTTAAACAATGAAAGAATTGTATACATATAGCCAGGAGAAAATATCTATTGATTAGTACGCTAATTTTAAAATGTAGCATGACTTCTTTTCAGTACCAAAAAAAAAAGTAATGCAAAAAAACGTGAGGAGCAAAAGTAGGGGAAATGGATCAACGAATCAGAGCATTGCAAATGCTGCCTACTCCTACCTGTTTGTTTTATTTCTTCTTTGCATTTACTTCCAACGCGATCATGTGCAATACTGGAATATTCATCTTCAGTTTTGTTTGTATTTGTTGCAAATTGATGCAATTTTTTATTGCTTCAAAAATTTACAGCTTTGCAAAAAATAAAGATAAAAAAACATGAGACAGTAATTTTATAAAGGCACATTTTTTAAGGTCCGAAGGTAAAAAACTATAGTTCAATAAAATGTAGGTAACAATTTGTTCCAAACTTTTTTTAAGGAGATGAATTTCTGGGCGTTTTGTTTTGCTTTTACCGAAAATGTTTTTACAATTAATTTTATTGCTTAATTAGTTCATCAATAACAATACAAAAAATATAAATGAAGAATGTTCAAAGGTAGAAGAGCATTATAATATGGGACAGTTACGTAAGATATGCAGATGACAATAGTTTTATTATCATAGACACATTAAATAGGTGAGTAAATATTGTTTAAGTAATAAACCCGAATAGACAAAGAGCACGCTATGAGCGCGCTCAATTTCAGTGCTGAGCATGCTCGCGTGAGCGTGCTCTTTCATACGAAAAGTGATGCCACTACTTTACGCTAATGAGCACGTTTTTTGAGCATGCTCTGAGCACGTTATTTTAACAAATTTTGAGCATGCTCAAATTGTTGTGTGACATGCAACATTTTTTATGTCATATGATGTGACATTTGAGTACACTCGGTGAGTGTGCTCGTGAGTGTACTCTGAGCATGCTCACTGAGTGTACTCACATTATTTCATAATTTTCAAAAAAATTAAATTTTGAAATTATTTTTTTGACATATTTTACTGTTGTAGAGTTTTTTTAATGTTCTAGAATAAATTTTGTTCATTAATAATCTGAAAAAAACACTTAAGAAAATTTTGGATTTTACCTGGATTCGAACTCACGACCGCTCTGTTGCTAAGACCATTACCATAACCATTACACCACTGCTGCAATTTACCTTTATACTTTATTATGGCAAAAACTCATATATAAACTATAACAAAGTTAAATACTTCGAAATTGATCTCAAAATGTTTTTAAACAATGTTTATAGTTAAAAAGTAGATAACTATATATAATTCTAGAAACTTTGACTTGTGAAGTATATACAAAATCATGAGCATACTCAGAGTATGCTCAATATATGTGCTCTTGAGCACGCTCAATAAAATGTGAAATCTTTAAAAAAAAATGTTTTTTTAGAGTACATTCACAATGTGCTCACGAGTATGCTTAAGAGTGAGCATGCTTAAATTTGAGAATTGAGTATGCTCATGAGCATGCTCAATAAAATGTGAAATATTATAAAAATTGTTTTTTTTGTGAGCATATTCACAATGTGCTCACGAGTATGCTTAAGAGTGTACTCAAGTGAGCATGCTTAAGTTTGGTAATTGAGTATGCTCATGAGCATGCTCTCAAGAATGAGTATGCTCTCGAGCATACTCAATAAAATGAAAAATTTTAAAAAAATTGATTTTTTTGTGAGCATATTCACAATGTGCTCACGAGTATGCTTAAGAGTGTACTCAAGTGAGCATGCTTAGATTTAGGAATTGAGTATGCTCTCGAGCATGCTCAATAAAATAAAAAATTTCAAAAAATTTGTTTTTTTGTGAGCATATTCACAATGTGCTCACAAGCATGTTCAACTGAGTGTGCTCAGGTGAGCACGTTAAATGATGATTTTGAGTATGCTCATTAACGTGCTCACAAAAGTGAGCACGCTCTTTGTCTATTCGGGAAAAAGTCATGCAATTTTGGCTCCGAAAAAACCTTGTTGTCTGCAAATAATGTGCAAAGACAAAAAAATATTTCTCGTGACCTTCACACATGAGTTCTTATTCCGTTTCGTTACAATAATCTTTTTTCTAGGTTTCCCGCGCGCTACAAGTTGAAGTTTGACGATTATGCAATTCAAAATGATTTGAATGAAAAAGCAGTCGACAATTTAGATACTTTTCAATTGTTCTCTCCATGTGAATTACACACATGAGGTTATTGTTGTTTTAAAATCAACAATTTATTTGCGAGAATTGAGAAAAAGAAAAACAAAATCTTTTATAAGTAGGTAAAAAAACAATTTGAACTTGACAACGATTGTGGTTTGTGTAGACATGTTGAAATATTCAACGGTTTATGTGAATTTCGACCAAAAAAAGTTGGAAGACACTGATCTATATAAAGGAATATTAAGAAGTTTATCATAAAACTCGTGGCTATTGACGTCCATTAATACATACTATTCTATTAAAGGAAAGAAGAAGAAAATGCACCTCATTAAATTTCAAATCAATTAGCGAGCTGCCATAACGTAAAATCAAATGGAACAGCTAATTAAATGCTAATAAAAATTTCTTTTATATAATTTTAAAATATGTAGCTTCTTTTGGCGAGGAAATTAAAGTATTTCTTGCCTCTCAATGTGATATTAACAAGTTTCACAGTCCGTGCTCAGTAGATTTATAGTCAATAAAAATAAATTTTATGTGAGATTTCGGTGATTGTCCTAAAGTTATATTTTTATTACTTTTTAATGTTTTATGAGCTAAATTCCGCTATTATTTTTATATTTCATTAATAATTTTATAGCTAAGCATTTAAGTCTCTTATCTGTCTGTTTAAAATGATGATGATAGAATACTTAAATTGCATTTTAAATTGAGTAAATCACTTTGTGGGTAAGCTTTACTCATAAAAAAATTGAATTTCAATAGCAACAAATAAAAAATAAAAAGTTATTGACTACACATTGGTATTTTCCTTAAAAACAGTTTAAAAAAGTTTTGAATTTTATGATATAAAGTAAAATTAGCTAATGGACAAAATGCATTAAAAATTTATTTATCGCCGTTTTGAATAGTTCGAAAATAATATCGACAGTTTAATGTCATAAAAATCATTCTTATCGTAGAATAATCATGTTTTCTCCATTGTTTGTATCTCAATATCCACTCAATATGTCATAAAAATATTTTCATAAACACAAAGACGAAGAAAGAACGATGAAATTCGATACATTAGCGTCTTAGTAATAAAATTTTTTTCGTGTAATAATGTCACACACAATAGAGATCATGTCAATGGACGACTGAGAAAATCATAAAGCGCACAAACTTATTGATCGATATTCGATACTAAATTAGATAAATAGTTGGGTGAATATAGTGGACTCATTTAAATAAATAGTTGTTAGTTTTTTTATAGCCAATATTACCACCAAAGGTTTTCTCATTATTAAATTTTTATTACCTTACGTTTGACATATTTTTTTTATATGTATGTCTGTTGTTTTATCTTCCTTTACTTTTTCGCTATGGGATGATGATTATTTAAAAGAAGAGACTCTTTTTTGTATTTATCAAAATCCTTAGAATAATATGGCACATTAATATAAAATAAAATTAATTAAACAAAATTTTTATGACATGCAATCATCAGAAATATTTACAATTAGCACATCTTCTCGCTTTTAAAAAGGCATCAGCATGATGAATATATTTTTGAACGAAGATAAACACTTGACATCACCTTAGATTGTTGAATCACACGAATATAAATTTACTTTATAGGCAAAGTGTTTCCATTTAATTTCTCAAGGGGCAGAACAATTTGTTAAACAATAAACCACTTTTTATTGTAAAAGAATTCCAACATGATTCATCAATTATTTCTATAAATACATAAAGTGTCTTAAAATGATCTAATTTCAACAGAATTCTTTCTAATGATTCAATTTTTGTAACAATACGTCATCTATTCATCTATATATTGTGTGGATATTTATGTCTATCACATCATTTAATATTAAATATCTTAAAAGAACTGATGGTGATCAGATTTTGATTTGATTTATTAAGATTTGTTAGCACATTCAAATTACCACACCTTCATACACGTTCATCTTTTATCCACTCAATCAAATCTTTTGTTTTTCGTTCATTTTTTTGACTTTCTTTGAGGAACAAAAAATCATTTAACTTACAAATTTAAAAGTTTGAATTTTTTTTCTAAGAATAAAGGTTATTTTATGAAAAAAAAAATGCTTAAAATATCTCTAGGATAAGAATTATTAGCAAGAATCGTTGTATTTGAACTTTTCAATCTTTCAGAAAATTTTGATGTGAAATATGTGTAAAGTAAGAAACTTGAAATTAATTAATTTTACTCAAACTATCTAATCAATATTCACGATGAGAGATAGTATCAAGAATAATGGATGTTATCAGATGATAATTTTTTTATATCATCAAGAAAGCACACATGTAGGTTTCACATTCAAATGAACAAACGTTGTTCGAAATTGAAATCAATATATCAAAGTCTTTAAATGTAATCATTTGGAGGAAGAGAAGAGCGACTTTGCTTTTGGAGTGAGAAACAATTTATTACAATCGCGTTTTATCTTTAAAACTTATTGTTCCTTTTGTCTTTCGAGTTTTTAATCTTTCGTTTGAAACTTCTTCAAGGCATTCGTCAGCGAGCACGTAATGTAAAACAAAGTATTAAGAATATGAGGATGAATCGAGAAGTGAAGAAATAAATAAAAAAAAAACATAAACGAAAACAATATTCATTGAAAAATGGAATTCTGAAACGCTTTATGTCAAGTGATTGCTTTATGCTGTTCCATGTTTATTTAAGGTTGATGATGATAAGTGCTGTCTGTCCAATTTGGAGCAAAATGACCAACGATCAACTAAATTATTATAGTTTTGGAAGTCATGGGAACGTTTTAAATCTCTTTTTATTTTCTCTTAAGTGTCCAAAGTTCATATGTACTCATGAACAAACATAATTTTAAAAGTGATTTATAAGACGAAAAAATAAACTACATGGGTTTTTAAGGCAGATAAAGTGGTCCAACTTACAGCAACTCTTGTGACACGATACCATACTTAAAAGTACATTTATTCAGTTATGTTATGTTTTGCTACATTTTAAACATTAATTCAACACCAACCTACAAGGTTTAAATTTAATTTTATTTGGAATCAGGAGTATTTTGAATCAAGTTAAGAAAATCTGGGTGAAAAATGAAATAAAACATCCCATGTGAAGTGAAGCAAAAATAGCTTGATAAAATACTCTTTTTATTATGAAGTCGAATCAAGATCATGCAAAATTACACAATATACAGTAGCGTGCAAAAGTGAGTGGACAGAACAAATTTTTTAATAATTTCGTTCAAAAAGTATCTTCCACTAAACGAAATCACTTGAAATTTTCACAGTATATCTAATTTTTGATGAGATTTCGTATGAAAAATAAATTTTGTACTATAATTAAGGAATTTGAAAATACCGTTAAATATTCGAAATCGATAACGTGCAAAAGTGAGTGGACAGTTTTCAATGACAAAAAAAATGTGTTAATAAGTGTGTTATGGTAACTTTTTAAGATGGAAATCTGAAGCTTAGACGATTTTCTTTATTAACGTTCAAAAATTTTCCACCAAAACCACGTGTTTTCTCGATTTTTCTTAAATTCAAAATGGCTACTATTTTTAATGACTTTTAAGCAAATATGTCATATGATTCAATCTTAATTAACTTAGACTTTACTGATTTATTTAGTATTTTTAATAAGCTTTCAGAATATATACAGTTTATTATAGTAAAAGTTGATATTATGCAAAAAAATTATAGAAATATTTTTTTCATTGGCGATTTTTTCACAGTAAAGAACATTAAATTGAGGAAAACTTGATAAATACTTTGCATATATAAGACTTTTTGGTATTAATTTATTGCATTTTATTCGTACAACATTATTTATGCAGTTTAAGTTAGCTAAAAAAATTATCCATCAAGAAACAAGCTGTCAAATAGTATGTCAATTGAGCTTCTCAAATAATGAAAAATAAATTTTTGCAAAATTAACTTTCTGTCGTGAAAACTTTATAGGTTTTGATTTTTAACGCATAATTATGTTAAATTTAACATTTAAAAATTAATTTCTGCAACAGATATTCATTTTAAACAAATTTTAAAAAAATTTATTTTTCATTATTTGAGAAGCTCAATTGACATACTATTTGACAGCTTGTTTCTTGATGGATAATTTTTTTAGCTAACTTAAACTGCATAAATAATGTTGTACAAATAAAATGCAATAAATTAATACCAAAAAGTCTTATATATGCAAAGTATTTATCAAGTTTTCCTCAATTTAATGTTCTTTACTGTGAAAAAATCGCCAATGAAAAAAATATTTCTATAATTTTTTTGCATAATATCAACTTTTACTATAATAAACTGTATATATTCTGAAAGCTTATTAAAAATACTAAATAAATCAGTAAAGTCTAAGTTAATTAAGATTGAATCATATGACATATTTGCTTAAAAGTCATTAAAAATAGTAGCCATTTTGAATTTAAGAAAAATCGAGAAAACACGTGGTTTTGGTGGAAAATTTTTGAACGTTAATAAAGAAAATCGTCTAAGCTTCAGATTTCCATCTTAAAAAGTTACCATAACACACTTATTAACACATTTTTTTTGTCATTGAAAACTGTCCACTCACTTTTGCACGTTATCGATTTCGAATATTTAACGGTATTTTCAAATTCCTTAATTATAGTACAAAATTTATTTTTCATACGAAATCTCATCAAAAATTAGATAAACTGTGAAAATTTCAAGTGATTTCGTTTAGTGGAAGATACTTTTTGAACGAAATTATTAAAAAATTTGTTCTGTCCACTCACTTTTGCACGCTACTGTAAATTGATTGAAAGTTGAGAAGAATTAATCAAAAATAAGGCACACTAAACGGTTGGCTTTAGACGATCATAACATACCATAACAATTCTCTACTGTGCACTTCACATCTCATTCAGTTTTCATATTCTTTTAGGATAAAAACGTGATTAGGAATTAATAATTTGTTTGTTTCAAGAATTTATCATTTGTTCATTTTTTTACTTTTCTGCTAGACATTGGTCATGATTCCGTTGAAATGAATGGGAGAGTGATGATGAGGTTCAATGTGTGAGAGAGAGATAAGCATCCCCGAACATACAAAGAGCATGCTCAGAAAAGTGAGCATATAAGTGAGTCTACTCAAAAATTATACTCATGCAAGCTCACTCAAGTGAGCATGCTCAGGAGTTGATTACGAATGTACTCACTTTATTTTTTTGCAAAAAATTTATAAGCTCACGTGAGTACATTCAACGTACTTATGTGAATATACTCGTATGAGTGCACTTACTGAACATTCTCATAAGAATATTAAGAACATACTCACTTCTGTGTGACATAATTTTTTTTTACGTTCTCATATGAGTGCACTTACTGAACATGCTTATGGGAATATTAAGAACATACTCATGGGTATGTACACTTATGAATACACTTCCTAAACATACTCATGAGCATATAATGAACATAATTACATCTATATAACATTTTCAAAAACGTCGACCAACTTAAAACTCGAACTTAGAATACATTTTTATGTAACTCGACATTTTCAAAAATGTCGACCAACTTAAAATCGAACTTAGAATACATCTTTATGTAAGTCGACATTTTCAAAAATGTCAACCAACTTAAAATATAACTTAGAATATATTTTAATGATAGTCGACATTTTTTAAAAATGTCATTTTTAAGTTTTCTGAAATAAATGTCAAGATTTTCTCAAAGAATTAAATTAAAAATTACTTTGCTTTTAAAAAACTATAAGAATTAAGCACGATCAAAATCTTTTGGCTTTCATGGAACTAATATTTGAATTCATAAAATATTTTCAAAAAATGTCGACCTGCATAAAAACGTATTCTAAGTTTAATTTTAAGTTGGTCGACATTTTTCAAAAAATTTTTCAAAAAATGTCGACTTGCATATAAATGTATTCTTTGTTCGATTTTAAGCTGGTCGACATTTTTGAAATGTCGACTTACATAAAAATGAGTTCTAAGTTTAAGTTTAAGTTGGTCGACATTTTTCATAATATGTTCTCACGATCGTGGTCTGATAAACTCAAATATTTCATAAAAATAAAGTTCAATTAAGCAGCGTATCAAACTTCAAAGAACTCAGTTTACCTGTAATAATATAATAATTTAAGTATGTGTTTTGCCATATAAAATTATTAATTATATATTTACAGAAAATTACTCCAAGGAAAAGTGTGAGGTGACAGAAGTTAAGCAACGCAATAGGTTTTTCTACAAGGATGGGTGACCGGTTTTAAAAATTCCTTCTTAAGTATTTGAGATAAAATGTTAATGATAATTTCTAACTCTTCCAAAATTATTCACAGAATTATCCTTATAAAACTCTAAGACTTTAACTGATTGCACTCATGCATGTGCTCAGATGAGCATATACTCATAAATAAACTCACTGAGCATATATCTTTTGAGTATCTTCATGAGTATAAGCTCTTTGAGTATGTTCATAAGTATATTCAATAAAAAATGTTGCATTAAAAAAATGTTTCGTGTGGTATGTTGTCTTCTCATTTGAGTATGCTTATGAGTTTACTCAGTGAGTTTAATGCTTGTCACATAGGAATGTGCTCACTGAGCATACTCAAAAAGGTACCGTGATCGCATCACTTTAATGTATGAAATGAGCACATTCTCACAAAAGTTTGCAAGCTCACAAATAATGTGCTCTGAGTATACTCATTGTATGAACGATATCGTTCGCAAAGTACAGCATCACAAAATTTGTATGAAAAAAATTGTTTGAACTGTCATAAATTCTTCTTCTTACACTCCTTAAAGCGTGACGTAATTTGCGAACGACGAATTTTAGGGCTCTAATTTGAACATTTTATAAGCATTTTTTTTTTTCTCCATTCTGAGTTTTCATCTGTTATTAGAGATACAAATTGCATGGAAACAACAATGAATTAGAGTTTTGATTGTAGCCATATGCTTCATAAAATAGAGGGGAATTCTAGGGTTCTTAAAATAATCTATTTTATGGTGGGTTTTGTGATGAATAAACCATTCTGATTTTTGGAGTTTTTACCACGTTTTTCTTAACTTGCTTTCTTGTCTTTCTGTCTTTCTGTCTTTCTGTTTGTCTTGGTCAAATCTTGCAATCAATTTTTCGACCACTTCTACTGCTCCAATCGAGCTGAAATTTTGCATGCACTTATATTTCCGATGACAATACAATATTTTAACACTTTGGAAACACAAAAATGCTTAATTATAGTACAATTTATGTAAAAGTTTTTTATATGGGAAAAAATCCAATGTCAATGATATAAAATTTTGATTTGTATTAAATATTATACATGTGATGCTCTAAAGTCATTTATATGATTCATTATAGTTTAATTAATATTACTAATTATTAATTATACCATAAATTTGAGCAACTAAAGATATTCTGGTAAGACAAAAAAATTGACATGTAATTTTTTCATGAATATTCGTAAGTGAAAATTTGAATTTTCAAAAAAACCGTTAAGCACAAGTCCGTTACGAATTAATGCAAAATAACTATTAATATGCGATGTGCATTTAACACACATAGTTTGAGCATAAATTTATGCTGTTTTAAATGTATTGCATTATTTATAACACTTCACCAACTTAATTAAATTGACTTTTCTTTTTATTAACGGCTTGACGTATTTTTGCATAACATATAAATGATATTCATTGAATTTAAATTTGAAAATCCGTTATAAATACGTTACATATGTGATTTGCATCTTTATAGTAAGAATCCACACGTTATGAAGTAGAAATGGTACAGATAAACACAAAATCTTTACGAGTGATTTTTAATGTACTTTACTAATGAATGCTTTAAAAAAATTAAATTTTATAAAACGAATGAAAAATTTTGAAAGTCGTTACTAATTTCCCATTGAAAACTGGTAATTTATAAACAGTTGAACGTAACGGAGTGAAACGGAGTGGAGTTCAACACACCTGTAACCTATAAACCTACTGTAATCTATAAACAGTTGAACGTAACGAAGTGAAACGAAGTGGAGTTCAACACACCTGTAACCTATAAACCTACTGTAATCTATAAACAGTTGAACGTAACGAAGTGCAACGAAGTGGAGTTCAACACACCTGTAACCTATGAACCTACTGTAATCTATAAACAGTTGAACGTAACGAAGTGCAACGAAGTGAAGTTCAACACACCTGTAACCTATAAACCTACTGTAATTTATAAACAGTTGAACGTAACGAAGTGCAACGAAGTGGAGTTCAACACACCTGTAACCTATGAACCTACTGTAATCTATAAACAGTTGAACGTAACGAAGTGCAACGAAGTGAAGTTCAACACACCTGTAACCTATAAACCTACTGTAATCTATAAACAGTTGAACGTAACGAAGTGCAACGAAGTGAAGTTCAACACACCTGTAACCTATGAATCTACTGTAATCTATAAACAGTTGAACGTAACGAAGTGCAACGAAGTGGAGTTCAACACACCTGTAACCTATGAACCTACTGTAATCTATAAACAGTTGAACGTAACGAAGTGCAACAAAGTGAAGTTCAACACACCTGTAACCTATAAACCTACTGTAATCTATAAACAGTTGAACGTAACGAAGTGTAACGAAGTGAAGTTCAACACACCTGTAACCTATAAACCTACTGTAATCTATAAACAGTTGAACGTAACGAAGTGAAACGAAGTGGAGTTCAACACACCTGTAACCTATAAACCTACTGTAATCTATAAACAGTTGAACGTAACGAAGTGCAACGAAGTGGAGTTCAACACACCTGTAACCTATGAACCTACTGTAATCTATAAACAGTTGAACGTAACGAAGTGCAACGAAGTGAAGTTCAACACACCTGTAACCTATAAACCTACTGTAATTTATAAACAGTTGAACGTAACGAAGTGCAACGAAGTGGAGTTCAACACACCTGTAACCTATGAACCTACTGTAATCTATAAACAGTTGAACGTAACGAAGTGCAACGAAGTGAAGTTCAACACACCTGTAACCTATAAACCTACTGTAATCTATAAACAGTTGAACGTAACGAAGTGCAACGAAGTGGAGTTCAACGCACCTGTAACCTATGAACCTACTGTAATCTATAAACAGTTGAACGTAACGAAGTGCAACGAAGTGAAGTTCAACACACCTGTAACCTATGAACCTACTGTAATCTATAAACAGTTGAACGTAACGAAGTGCAACGAAGTGAAGTTCAACACACCTGTAACCTATGAACCTACTGTAATCTATAAACAGTTGAACGTAACGAAGTGAAGTTCAACACACCTGTAACCTATAAACCTACTGTAATCTATAAACAGTTGAACGTAACGAAATGCAACGAAGTGAAGTTCAACACACCTGTAACCTATGAACCCCCTATAATCTTTATTTCTCTATTTCATTAGAATAAGACTAAAAAGTTGAAAATAAAATACTTTATAAAAAAAACTTTTTAAAAAAACTACGTTTTTCGCGTAGACTAAAAAGTAGAAAATAACTTTTATTCTTGGTTGTAAAGAATTTGGTTTTAAATTTTCAGATTATATTTAATAAATTTTTATATCCTAGTCAATATTGTTCACAAAGTTTCGAATAAGTGCACTTTGATCTTATCGTATAACTCAACAACTTAAAAACGTGGGCGAATTAATTTAAGTTTATCATAAAGTATTGATTTCACATAAACTTATTTCTCCTCTTATAATGCGCCCACGTTTTTAAGTTGTTGAGTTATACGATAAGATCAAAGTGCACTTATTCGAAACTTTGTGAACAATATTGACTAGGATATAAAAATTTATTAAATATAATCTGAAAATTTAAAACCAAATTCTTTACAACCAAGAATAAAAGTTATTTTCTACTTTTTAGTCTACGCGAAAAACGTAGTTTTTTTAAAAAGTTTTTTTTATAAAGTATTTTGCCTATTAGTTTAATTTTCAGATTTTTATAACCGTTAACTTAATTTTGCAGGTAACGGTTCATAAAAATTTGAAAACTTTACGAAGATTCAAAAAAATCGGAAAAGTGAGATTTCAAATTTTTTAAATTCGGTTTTATAATAGGCACTCTGATTTTTGATATATGTTGGACATGATAAGCACACGACGCCCAATAAACTATGAATTTTTTATAGTGATTGATTAAAATGTGTGAAAAATGCTCATGCTTCTTATTATTTTATTATTTCTCTTCTTTTTTTTTTGATGCCATAAAATTAATCCTGTTTATGGGTATCATAATTTTCTGTAAATTTTAATCATTTTTTTTTATGTTTCTTATTCTTCTAAATTATTTTCTTCGTATTCATTGTCTTCATCTTCATCGAAAGTGGATTGCGAATAATCAATTTCATAGTCCTGATCAACGTCACTATCATCTCCATTATTAAACATGTCACTATCGCTGTCAAAAATGTCATCATCAACATCATAATTCTGAATATTACGATTTCTATTTCTGTTTGGTGGTTGATTTGCAGGCGGCGGTACTTGTTGGATCTGTATGTGAATCTGCGGCGGTCTTTGAGTTGTGTAAGAGTCTGCTTTTTAACGTTAAAAAAAATGATAGCAAAAATCAGCATTACATTATTTGGTATATAGAAGCTTTTGAGGAAAAACTTTGTTTTCAAGTAATGTATTTACCCGTATTTACTTAACATCAAATTATATATATCAAACAAAGGAAAACAATTTTCATACAAATTGTAACAAAGGTTGAGGGGGATATAATCAAGCCCTAACATTTACCCATTATTTTTATTGCATTAATTTTTTCATTACCTGATGATGGATGCGCCATTTCCCGAAAATGTTCAGGATTCCGTCTGTAGCATGCATCCCAATAAGGACATCGAGGTGCTAATATATAAAATAAATGCTTAAATATAGCTTAGGAAATGTAAACATGTACACATACCATTTACAGAAGCTGCAGGAAAATTTGGTCTTCGATAGTCATTGTCCATCGGATGTGCATATTCTCTTCGATGGTCATCAGTCATACGATAACAACGAATGCCAAATTCACAACTTGATCTTACTGTTTGTTGCTGACATGATGAATTCCCAGGACTTTCTTCCTTTTTTACTGTACTGGTATCAACTTTCACATCTGAATTAGACGATGATGGATGTTGATCATTATTCTCGGCTGATTCTGTTTTTATCTTTGAAGTTGTTGGGACATTTTGATGTGTTAGATTCTGTTGATTATTAATTTCTGTACTGTCTGGATCCGGTTTAATATTAGGTAATAAAGTGCAACTATTTGAATTACTAGATTGAGGCACCACAAATGAGTCAGACGTTTTTGGTTGTACATTTTCAGAGGTAGTACTTGAGGGCACTTGTGTGTAAGGGATTTGCTTCTGTTTTTTCATTTCATGATTCTCAGTTTCTAAAGAATTATCGAATGATCTTTTGCGATTGGAAGAAGAGACAACCTGTGCAACAAGAGCCTCTTCTTGATTATTTTGAAAGTTTTCCGGTGGTCGTAAATCATCTGGTGATGGAGTCCTATCTAAATCAGGTGTTTCACGTCCTTCTAAATCTGGCGTTTCACGTCCTTCTCTTAATAACTGTGTTAAATTTGCATTTATTTCATCGGTCTGGCGAATACGGAATGTTGATGATGTGGGATTTTCATTCTGGTCATTTTCTTGTTCAATTTTTATGATCCATTCAAATTCTTCAGGCAGGAGAGAAAATCTATCAGAATCACCTAAAATAACTTCAGAGTCTTTCCACAGTACATTTTTCTTTGGATCATTTTTAATTTTGTAAAATATTGGATTCTGATGACAAGATTTTATCTTGATTGTTGAGTCTATAACGGTTATTTCACCATGCTTCTTAGACACTCTTTTATCCTGGCACTTATTAAAAAATTATTTTGTGATATTGTGAAATTGCACAATCAATTTTTAAAAAACTTAATTTACCTCGAAAAATCCTCTGCCAATGATTGTAATCCCGTCATTTGAAAGCACAATGCTTTGGTTCATCAAATTGTTAAATAAACTTACTTTAACAACCATTATTAACTCACATTTATCAATTTATTTCAAAATATGCTTTTAAATGTTATTTTGTTTATACCCGCATAAAACAGTTGTGCTCAAGCATTTGCCTCGAAAAAAAAATCGAGAATGACATAGGTACAAGTTTTAATATTATACTTTTATAAAACAAACGCGTCTTTATTAACATGCCTACAGAGATTTTGTCAGGCAATTCTAGATTTAATAGATTCAATTAAATTTATTTGCTTTGATTATACTGGATTATACTTAAAGTATCCTAAAAAGGTTGAAGAGCACTGAGATAATCAATTGGAAAAAAGGCGCAAATTATTTCAAATTTATTTTCTTCGTTGTGACTTCCACGCGAAACATTACCGTCGCAAAGAAATTGTGCGTGAATGTCGCTGTTTATTTCTTGATTTTCTCTTTTCTCTTAAAAGTTCACACCTTTTGACATAGACATACCTAAATGAACAAAATTAAGTTAAACATTTTTTTAATCTTTTTGGTTTTAAATTGTTTGTTTACAAACACAAACATAAATGAAATTTGAAGTCATGAAAATATCACTCAATACTGATGTTTTAGCTTCTGAAATATTTTGGATAGCTTCAGAATAAAATGTTTGTCTTATTTAAACCTTAAATTTCGTGTTAGGCAATTGAATTATTGAGATTTTTAAGAAATCAATTTTTGGTGTTTTGTTTTGATTATATTAGTGCGAAATTCAAATTTCATTTTTCCGTTGAGCAAAAAACCTTAAAAAAACTCGAAGCCCTATACTGGGGGTCCTCGATTTGAGTAGTTGTTTTGTTCCAAAAAATTTCTACTCAAATCGAATCTATTCAAATCGAGGCAAAGAATCAATACAAAATTACATGTTTTGTTCCAGAGTCCAAAAAATATATCAAAACAATGAAAATTTTGATCATTTTTTGCACATTTTACCTCGTTGCTTAACTTTTCCTATGTGTTTTAGATAACTTAATTTATTTCAAGGCACATTCATATTGTTTTTAAACAGAAATTCACAAAAAATATGTTTTTGAAACAAAACAAAAATATGAGAACCTTGCAAATGTTAATTCACTGAACAATTTGTAAGGTTTTTGAATTTGAACTTTTAATTTTATAGCGATTTTTTAAATTTTTACTTTAATTTTGTAACTTTAGTATTGATTTTTCTATCAATATGATAAGTTCACGCTTATTGCAGTAAAATTTATGTTTTAAAAATATTTTCTGAAATGTTTTTATCAAAAATGTTTGTTTTGTAAACAGTTCAAATCGAAGAAAACAGGAAGAAATCTACTCAAATCGAATATTTTGGTGGGTAAAAATTTTTCTGTTCAAATCGAATCTACTCAAATAGAATCTACTCAAATCGAGGACCCCCAGTATTAATAATTATAGTAGATTTATTTCTGTTAAATTCATATTGGTGTATTTAAAATTTTACATTAATTTGTATTCATTTCAATCAATATTAATGGGAGTTGGTTTCTTGGGTTCTACAATAATGACATCTTCATCATTCGAATTGACTGTTGATGAAATTTTTGTATGTGACTCTGCATTTGAGGATCTAGAATTCTTTCGTGATTTGTTTAAATTATCATCACTGTATCTTCGTTTTCTATTGGAATGATTAGCTTTAAAATTGTTATCATTATGTCTACTTCTGTTTGAAAAACTGTGACGATCGTTGCTTGATGAACGCGATGATGCATAGGATGAACGAGACGTAGAACGTGAAGTGTCAAACCTAGGCTTTTTATTATATCTAAAATTTGAGCTGTTGTGGTTGAAATTATCACGATGGTCATAAGATGAATGAGAGGTAGTTGGAAAATTATTTCTGTAATTGTTATTGTAACTTCTGTTCAAATTTGAGTTTTCGCGATGGCTGCCTGCAAATTTATTATAACTTGAGTAATCGCGAGAATGATTTGAAGTTTCGCGCTTGTTTTGTGGAAATTGATAATGATCATTATTCAAAGATTTACGACGGGGTGTTTTTGTTTCATTAAAATCCTCAAAATATGATTTCAATTTCTGTAAAGGTGGCAATTCATACACTCGAGATGGATTGAATTCAATATCGTTATCTGTTGGTACTTTTGGACCTTGAACTATGTATGAATTGGTTGAATATGCTGTGTAATGAAAATCTTCTCGCAAATAATCGTTGATGATTAAGTAAACCAAAATTTGCTCTCCATAAAAACGGTCGATATTTGGTGGAGGCATATTATCAACTCTTGCAGATTTTGTTCCTTTTTGAAACCAGGCATCGAGGAGCTTTAAGGCAGTAAGCTTTGTATCAGTAGATTTTGCTTTATCAAGGATTTTTAACAAGGAACGGTAATGCTCTACTATATCTATTTCAGGAGGCTTAACAACGCGAACATCCTTTTTATGAAAACAGCAATCACACATTTTACCACAGTTTTTATCATTCCAGACTTCTGTAAAATGTTTAGCAAACTGATCCCGTCTGCATTTCTTTGAATTTATTGCATAGTTAATCATCGAATATGCATTCTTTAGTCCATCAGATTCTACAAATGTCATGCACGAAATTTTAAACATATCAGCCATTCGATACATTAATATGCTTTCAGCATATTTTCCATCACGTCCACATCGACCAGATTCTTGGTAAAAGTTTTCCATAGATTTACTCATGGTGTGATGAATAACGAACCGAACATCCTGCTTATCAATTCCAAGTCCAAATGCAATAGTTGCTACAACAGCTTGAATCTTATTTTCCATCCATTGATGATAGTATTTCGATCTTTCTGCTGCATCGAGTTGTGCATGATAAGGACGAACTTTAATGTCTCTTTTAAGTAGCTCATTTGTCAGCGTTTCAGTATCTTTGATAGAAAAAGTATATATTATGCCTGACTTTCCTTCATACCGGTTAGACAATAAATCAGCTATTTTA